>JAHQIW010000121.1:0-313416 GCA_019055375.1 Parelaphostrongylus tenuis | reverse complement strand
TTACTCACACATCTCTAAAAAACAATGATCATAAATTATTAGAGTGTGCTCTATTGGAAGATTTTCAATTGAATAAAAAAGTGTCTTCATAAGATTCAGCCCATGACATTGGAAAAATGACTAATGGAATTGACTCCTTTTTGGAAGAAGCTCGCTGTCACGAACCTCTCGGGATGTGGGGAGATCTAAATTATGTGGAAAAAAACATAAAGAAATGTTAAGAACCACTCCTCACTCTGAACAATCTAGCCGGATTTTCATTCCAACCGACAGTAGGTCCGCAAGGATACCCCCCCCTCCAATAACGGTGATTCTAACTGCACAATTGTAAGGGAATTAAAAGGTAATTCAGAGTAGATTACCAAAATTGAAACGATATTCGATAGTGGGAAGAAGTCCAAGTCATCGACATAATCGAAGAGTTTGACTCTGATAAATGACTGACTGGATGATCTTTTTGCGAAACGCATTGGTTGAGCGTGCGCTGTTCACAGAAGGATTTCCACCGACTCATAAAAAGAGAACACCCGTTCATTCCGACTAGATAGTGTGTGGGCATAGAGTACACCCGACAGCAGTGCAACAAATATGTCCGATTCGCTTCCTCCTAAATCACTTGTTGCGATCCCCGTCCTACATCGTCCGTACCACTTGGTCCTGACGGTCAGGTCCCTCAATTGCTGAGGGCATGGAGCCTTAGGCTCGGCACAAGTGGCGCTGTGCCTTCGATTGAAGGACAAAGGTGATCATACCCGTGTGACCAAGGACACTGCACAAGTCGGTTGTCCTGGTACATCTAGCCGAAATTCACCCAGATGAAGTTATACTCTCTAGTTTATATTTCGAAAACCAGCACCCAACACTTTGTATTATTGACGTGTATACTTCATGAGTTCCTAAAAATCAGTGGACCGTTGCGCAAAGTAACGAGGTTAATGGCTGTTAAAAATCTAGTAAGGGTTATCCTCCGTTGTCGAAGTTTGAAGGCAAGTAGGTTCACCGAATTATTACCATCGTTTTCGTCCGTCGAGCGCCGAGACGTTCATGTCGTTCTTGGTGCAGTACTAGGGTGTGGTTTCCTGGCGCCCACCTCAATCATTGTAGCCATCTGAAAATTATAATTGTGACGTTTATCTAACCAGCATTCGATAATTTTCCCAAGGAAAAAAGTCATTCTCACATATAGGCACACAATGGTGGTGTTCCTCTATTTTGTTGTCATCCATGTGCTACTGTTGTTGGGGGGCAGTAGTGGCTTGGGATTATCGGGCCATTAATCATCAACAAGTATACCTTGTGTCCCACTGGTCGACGTTCTGTTTATAAAGCACTATGCTAGCTCCTAGGAGTGTGCCGGGTTTATCTCGTATCAACCGTTGGATATGCTGCATGCGGGTCTGCTAACCGGGGGAAAATAGGCGTTAATTTTTATAGCACCACGATAGATACATAGATCATGAACTATGCGAAGACCCACAAAGAGAACGAATTAAAAGCGGGAGTTTCAACCAAACCTCTGAATATCAATAGCATTATACGAGATGGTCTTCGACTGATTCGAGAGAAAGGGCACTGCGTACGTAAGGGTCTGTTCAGACTACGGACAAATGCGTGAAGAAGGCGTTTGAGGAGGCGAATGAAGTCGTCCTGTGTTCCTGTAATCCTTTGAGACTCAGTAAAAAGGATCTCATCAGTTGAGCACAATGCCCGCTCATTGCGCGCAGAGAAAAGTAATGATGTACAACTTATCAAGTGCGTCAGTCAAGTTCGCGAACTTACCGATTTCACGAGTTCGCGCACCTCGAGGATGATTAAAATAAAGATCCGCGTATAGGGCAAAGGGTTTGCAACCCAGATCCAAACAGAAAAAGGCTTGTACTACAATAAGCAACTAAAGGCCCAGATATGATACAAAACCAATCTACCATCGACTGTCCTTAACCTCTTTCAACTCACAGCCTTTTTTTCTTGTGAGAAATGGTCTTCGGGGTGTTCTTTAAAAAAAAAAAAAAAAAAAAAAAAAAAAAAAAAAAAAAAAAAAAAAAAAAATCTCTTCCTATAGTTTCTCATAGATTGATTTCGTGTTTTTTCCTCTCTGATGCGTTGTATGCCCCTCGCCATGGACCGGTAGTGGAGCTTATGCTTTCACAATAAATGATAGCTTCTTCTATCGACCGGTCTTTTTCTAGAGGATTGGCTCTGGATCGGCGAATGTGTTCGGCGATTCCATACTCATCGCCGCATGGAGGGGTCCTACTGCGCGAGGGTGTTGGATGTTACATCGATCCCAGGTGCGGTTCCACTGAGCCAAGCAGGGTAACCGTTTTCTTGATGCGAGCGGGCAGAAATGGTGTCGAGCACACGGCGCTCCGCGTGCCTTTATTCCTCTGACATTCCTACAAACGGACAGTCGGGCGCTTAGGTGCCGAGCGACCGAACTGGTGTCGAGAACGCGCTTCGCGTGTCCCTTTTAATTCCTCTGACATTCCACCAATCGGACAAAAAGCGCGCCTTAGGTCCGAGCTCGATCCGAGAAAATGGTTGTCCAACGCAAAATACGCCGCTCCGGTGTGCTCTTTATCGCTTATCTCATCACCCCCACATAGGTAAACCACACGTACTGGTGTAGGGACGGCAGCTTCCTTGGATTTGCATGTGGCCCGCAGTCCATGGATTCGGATCGTCGTTCCGGACGTCAGCTCATCTCAACACTTTGGAGTATCCTTGAAACGAGGGAAAAACCAGAAGTTGGGTCCTCACGGGTGTGCCTGCCACTGGGGCTATCCACACAACCTACTATCGGCCCACGGCGGCCGCTTTTATGAAGAATTAATACAGTAGAATTTTGATATAGTGCTCCGAATTGGTATTACCGTGAGGCCAGGGTTTGAGTTCGAAGTACTTTTTGAATATGGCAGCGAGAACTGGACCTTACGATCCATTATCGAAAGAACGTAAAACGTCTCGCCGAAAACCAACGCATCAGATACCATGAGCAGTATGCCGGTCGTAAACTCACTCAACTACAACAATTGAACCCCTGGCCACTCCATATTGAATCTCTAGGCTCGTCTGCACGTCTTGTCGTGTATTTCTTCTCTTCTGTTGCATGTACAAAACTTCAGCTCAAATGCCACTTGAGCCTAAATTATGAGCTGAGCAGGGTAGCCACTGTTGGTGGTGTGATGATGAGGGTTACAAGTTGAATAATCGAAAATGAAAGAGGGGCATCACTCATGCTCGCTTTTATCTTTTCCTTTTCTCTGCTTCTTTATTCATTTCTATTTCTTCCGCTATTCCTACATTCGCTTGTTCCTTACGATGTCTTTTCAGTGAAAAATGTTGTGAGCGAAAGATAAAAACAGAGATGACTAGGAAACGCATCAAACAACAGTGATCGAGCAGTTGGGTAGGAGAGTAGCAAGAACCGCACCCAGTAGATGTAGTGGCCTTGGCACGCCGGAGGCAGATTTTGTGATAAGATGATACTCTCTTTACCAGGTAAACCTTCAATCCTAAGAGATTGTTCTATTAAGATCTTTAACATTTTTTCCAGTCTAAACGAGTTTTTTTATTAGAATAATAAGGCAACTATTTGAAATTTAATAAATTTAATCCTGACGCCTCCTCTCAGACGGGTTTGGCTAGAGAAAGAAGTTGAGAGTCAAATTATGACGCACTTAATATATTTGATGTGTGATGCGTATTATACTTTAAGGGAAGAATTTGTCTCCATATGTTATCACTTCATTTTAGTTGTCTTTTTGGTACCGAACCGCCATGTAAATCAATGTCAGCTAGAAAGGAGATCTTCTAGGCAGAGGACAAATTTAAAAAGTTTCATTCCGAAACTGAGCCAAAAGTAAACAGTTGTGACGATCGTCGTCGTTCTGATAGAAAGTTAGGTTGTAATCGCAATTATCTCTGCAATAAACAAGCGAAGCGACTGCCTATGGTAACAATACGAAGAAGTGCTTTTATCGTCATCTCGAGACTTTATATAAATTCTTACACATGGAGTAGTTACCAGTAAAATCGAAATTGTTTTAGGGAGTGTGCATTTCCGCCGTAGAGATGAGCTACTCAGATTTGGACAATGCGGGCGGTAAGAACCGATATGTGGAAAATAATTGCAAATGATACTGTATAGACGTTGGAAACTTCAGGTGTTTTAGCGAAGATCTAAGAGAAATGAGGGGTGAGCGAAAACATTTGACTCAGAGATGTTGAAGAATGAGTGGTGGCGCGAATATACCTCGGTGGAGTAGTGGTAGCACACGTCCCCGGTATGCTTGGAACGTTGGTTTGACTCCAGCCTGAGGCCGTGTTATTGCTCCCCACTCAAATCTCTTAGGTATATATGAAACAATCACAACACTGCCAAAAATACAGTAAAAAACACTAAAAATTTCGAGTATACGTATGACAATGGCTTTCAGCTTTACTGGATTCATAATGCGAAATCGAATACCCGACCAAATAGCACACGTCCCCGGTATGGATGAAACGCAGGTTCGACTCCCGTCTGGGATTGCATATTTGCTCATCACTCAATTTTCTTGGATATTTAAGAAACATCATAACACTGAGAAAAAACGCAGTAAGAACACTAAAAATCTCAAATATCTAAGAATCTTTAAATCCTCTCTGAATCCAAAAGTGCCGGAACTAATGGTGGCAAGATGTGAATGCATTCACGGGGCTATTTGACGCCTTTTATAAGAAAAGGGCAAATGAGGAAGCATTAGTCAATAGAAGGAAATTCTAACAAAGTCAAAAGGGTTCATTAAAATATAATGCTATTTACGCTTGTATTCAAATAAGGAACTACAAGAGTATGGCAGTGCTTAATAAGTGCTAGATACCAATAGAAGTCTAGCAGCGCCTTTCGCGTAACTGGTCTAATACTGGGAACACAAAAGTTGTATGAAATTAGCTTTCTAGATGTTATCACAGAATTGCACGCTGTGGGTCGGGTCCCATGCAACAACTGTAAGCTCGACCATGATGGCTAAGGTACTTTGCGTGTGTTAATCATTTCTTCACATATCTTTCGTTTCAAGTGTTTTCTTAAGATCACAGCTCAGATTTCAATATGCCTGATAACCATTTTTGAGCCACGCATGTCAGTGGTCTGTCAAGAGAGGCTGACTTTATAGATCCCGATACTCGTGTTGCGATCTTGCGATCTCGTCAGTCGGGCAGTTACCCTTTCTTGTCTTTTGCCGATCCTGTGTGAGGTGCTCCAGTCCCCACACTAAGAGTTAGCGACGAGGAACGTTTTACACTCTATGTTCAGTAAAAATCTCACCGAACATAGAGAAAATGATTATCAGGCATATTTCTTGAACAATTTAACAGGATATAGAGTAGAGGCAAACCTTGAAAAGGCATCGGAAAATGATCGCAATCAAATCTGAAGATCACTTTGTTATACTTTTAGATTCGTTGAGGTGTAAGAAAATGTTTGCTTTTCATAGAAAAGGTGGGGAAGAAAAGTTATGTTTTATCTATGTTCTGAGGATACTAAATCAGAAAATACATCCAAAAATATCCTGGAACTTGCTTAAGAAGCGCACTGCAAGCGCAAGAGATAAAACAGTAGGATAAATCAACACAACACATATATTGATGTAAAGCTTCTCTATATTATAAGTAGCCCTCTCTAAATTTCCTATAGAAACGAACCCGTGACATGAAATTTTTTGGTTCAACCAACAAGGGAACCGGATTGTGTGAGTGAAATTAAGTGAACGGAAACTATTCGGAAAA
This sequence comes from Parelaphostrongylus tenuis, assembly GCA_019055375.1. Lineage (NCBI taxonomy): Eukaryota > Metazoa > Nematoda > Chromadorea > Rhabditida > Metastrongylidae > Parelaphostrongylus > Parelaphostrongylus tenuis. Next base: position 307,644 of record JAHQIW010000121.1, on the reverse strand, counting down.
ATGATTCTTACTAAATGTTGTGGTAGGTGAACGTCTCTAAGCAAAACACTTTGAGCAAGCAACTTTATCTTACCAGTTGCGAAAAAAATTGAGCTCAGTGCAAGTACCATTTTTCCACGTTGCCAGTATAGTTTGGACCGTAATGGTGAGCGAATTATCAGAAAACGCTCAATGGAACAGCTAATATTAACCTGAAAATAGACAAGTATCAAGCTTATAGAAATAAGATTATTGTACTTGACTTTTTAACTGAGTTGAGAATTCCGACTGATCTCAACTTAACACTAGAAAATTTTCCACTTTTTTCCGTTCTCTGCTAGTTTGTAAACACATATTGTTTGATGGGATATGTATGTAATGGGGACAACGCATTTGAAACGAAAAATAATGGCAGCCTTTGAAACTAAGTCAGTACACCTTAACTAGTCTAGTGCTTACCGATTTGAATAGAATTAATTGAATTTCACATATCTTTTCCTACAAAATGCAAGCAATTTTTCGTCAAAATGAACTTTGACATTCTAGAGCTCGCGATTATTTTACTTTACTGATTGCATGAATATGTAAAAAGTGATAGCATGTAAAGAGGAAATAAAAGAAATCGAGGGGAAATAAACAGGTATCAGTACGTCCAGATGAATACACGATGTTCCATAAATTCTCATCAATTTTCAAAGTCGCCGAACCCACAGAAATTTTTTATGATCTGAACTTTGTCTTCCAATTTGTTGCGCATTTCAATAGTAGCTATTCAAAGTTGACAGATTATAATATGAACAGACATATGCGAGATTGAGTGATATATTGAAGATTTTTCAAAGACCTGTATACACATCTCTTCAAATGTACCAGTAATCGAAAATTCGCTGCCAGTTGGCAAAAAGCAGCATTAGAAGTTTTGATGAGGTCTAAAGCAATTTAGCTAAAACGTTTAAATATTTCATCGATGTCCTCAATTGCTATGAGTTTTTTATGAATAGTATTTCTCTCTGGATTGTCTACAATATCCCATCATTAATCGTACACCAACCAAATAGCTGCTGCACTCATCCAGTTGGCTATTGCAGCAATGTGCTGCTTGCTCTTGAGGTAGAAGAAACGGAATCCATCGTTGAACGCCAAAGCGTCGTATGAGGACAAACGCATGCGGCATCATCACCAGTAAGAACGCCAAATCACAAAACGAAACCGCAGTAAGCTGAAAAATGCTAAATGTGCGCTACGCTTTCTTTGTTCATTGAATAAGTTTTCCACCGTACTAGTGTTTCAAAAGCAAGGATTTCACATGTTTATCAGTCCAGTAGGTAACGAATTCGCTCGTTTTTTCGTTTTCAATCATTCTCCTAACTCTTTTATTACCATGCCCAGCGACAACGTATCGTACGATAATTCTGACTTCGCAACCAATTTTTGGGCTGATAATCATCTTTGAGCCACGCATGTGGTCCGTTATAGAGCAACTTATTAAGCCCAATACACGTGATTCGGCCTTGATAATCTCGTCAGTCGAGCAGTACCCTTCGTCTTTAGCCATAGCCAGTCCCATCGGTGGAACCCAACTCGAATGAGGAGTTGACGACGATGAACATCTTAAATGTGCCATTAAATGAAAATTTCACTACATGGCAGTGTTTTGCACGCGACTGCTCTTTGCTGCTATTGTTAAATATACCGTACCTTGAGTTTCGAGTGCTTTTCTAGAGCATGCTCAACTTTCAATATGCGTGATAATCATTTCTTTGCATGGCACAAAAAATGATTGTCAGTCATATTTGAGCGTGGTCTCAAGAAAACACTCGAAACGAAAGGTACGACATAATTGAAGATACCAGCCAAGAGCAGTCGAGTGTTAAGCATTGCCATTTAGTGATATATTCACTTATTAGCACGTGTAAAAAGTTCGTCGCCGTCAAATCCTTATAGAAGTTGGATTCCCTTGATGGGACTGGCTACGGCCAAGGGTACTGGCAGGCTGAAGTTGTCAAGACCAAATCCCATGTATCGGGCTCTATAGGATGACCCAAAACAGATCACATGCATAGCTTGAAAAATGATTATCAGGTTTATTGAAAGTTGAGAGTAATCTAAGAAAACGTTCAAAACAAAAAATTTTTGGGCCTCCAAGGTCGTCACACCTCATCCTCAGTCTTGCAAACCAAAGAAAAGAAAGGCGATCCCAAATGTTAATAGGCCGAGTCTTTAATGATTATTGATTATTATATAAATGTTAATTTCCATGCAATAGCAAACCATGCTATGATTCGCTGGCTGTCTACCGGTTATCGATATTTTCAGATATAATCTACTAATCGATTACGCTATTTTCAATTGGTTGATTATAGATTACGATTTATTCCATAGAAGAAATCATACTAAGATACTTTGTGTTAAATATGCATTAGCGTTCGCCATAAGCGCTTCCGATCGTAGCACAAAAACAGCTTCATTAGAATTTTTCACTTCCCTTCACAAGCAATTCTTTTATGGCTCTTTGAATTTAGTTACTGGGTACAATTTTTTATTTTGAACTAGTTTGAACCCTTTGGGTCGAAGGCCTTTGTGCTTATACAGACCTTTACTAGTCATTTGAAAGACTACATCTCGTCAATTTTGATGTTTTACTTAGTTTCAAACAAATCCTTCTTAGTACGTCGTAGCAGCAAAAATAAAATTTAGTTTCAGACTTGGCTTGCATTATCGCGTCTCTGGAATCCCATACAGCGTGGCGACCTCAAAGCTGCCTCGAAAGATCGCAATTTCCGTCATCTGAAAATTTTTTCTCCGTTTCGTAAGAAATTCTAGGTTTTCCATGTTCCAGTTGTGAAAGGGGCTGTGTTCTATCATTCTATGAGATTAGTCCTTTATATCCGTATTATCTCTCTGGGGACGACGTGCCACAAAACGTAGCACACCGGCAACGTTGCGTCCCGCTCACCTACTCTAATAAAGGCGTCGCATACTTGCGAATATGTAATGGAGCACGTCGCGATGGAATTAAAGAAATCTTATTTACTATGATGGGATTCTGAGAGACAGTATCTTGATATGATGAAATATCATAGAAGAGGCTTTCAAAAGGAAAATTTTAGTGAGAACAACACCCATGTGTCGAAATATACCGTATGTTTCGATAAGAAAATCATATCCTCCAGAAATGACACGTAATTCCAGCTGTTGAATAACATTCCTTTCTTTTTGATTTATTCTCATAAAGTCATTCAATAGCCTGAGAAATGCTAGTCTTGAAACTAAGCTTGATTTCTAGAAAGACCTTTATAGTATGTTTTACTGTCGATTTGGTATTACAAAGTAAAATTTTGATTCTGAGCAAACTTTATCTTGACGGAAAAATAGATTAATAGTAAAGGGACTTCTATAAACTTAATTCATTAGAAAAAGCGCCCAGTTATTCTAAAAAATTCCACTTTTCATTATGAATTGTGTGGAATGAAGTGCCATTCCCAGGAATATGCTTGTGTCACACTGCCTTTTTTATCGAACAGAGCTTTCCGCTAGACTATTGGTAATCATTCGATAGTTTGAGAAATGGAAATATCAGTAACTGGCGTTCTATTGTGCAAGACCTTCTTAGTGCAGTGTAATTACTGAAAAAAAGGACTACGCCTTGCTTCTCTGTAGTTTGAAATTCACCAAGGTAGCCATTTTGTAAAAATTTTGTATTTAAAAACTTTATCATCATAAAAAGGTAGACCATTGATTGAAGGAACGTATTTTTGAAATTGAAGATGCCTATGTCCTAATAATCCCCACGCTCAATTCGAAAGATACATCTTTGGGAAAAAGATATAGTTTCAGCCCATATTGGACATATTCATCGCATTTTTTAAAAGAATGTATTTCGAAAACACATTTCAACAATGTGCAACTCGTAGAAGGAACTTATATGGAGGGGTTTTAGTATGCAGCCGGTGCAAGCCTCGATAAAGCTCACATTAATCAATTGAGGATTAGTTCTCCAATGAAGATGCATATGGTTGACCTTGACCCATTATTTCTCTTGCTAAAAGAATTATCCAATAATCAACAGCACATACAATCGCCATCGGTTAGCAGCAATTTACCTTTATCGATACATTAGCACAGGCCAACAATTTGCTGCCGTTGCATGGAATTTGTTCTTCTTTTTTTTTTACATTTTATTTATCGGTCTTCTCAAGGTCTTTTACAGTGTCGATCCGACTACTCCTAGTATTATTTCCGCCTTTTCGTAATCTTCTCAAACTTCGTAGAGTACTGGCTGAGCTCGTCTTGTTGCAATCTCGAAGATAACCTGGCTGTGACGTTCCCTAAGGTGCTCGCTGTTGATCGCCGGAGAGTATTAGAGGGTGCGATTTGCGAGTTTCCACGATGGGAGCATTCCATTTTGACGACTGGATGGAATATTGCCAAGGGGACTTTCACAAAGGTGCCTTCAATAAAAAGAATGTTCATGAATCTCTGAAATCCGGAATTTTAGTTAGGAAAACAACATCTTCTGGGATAAGCATATTTCCAACTCTAACTGCCTATTTTTTCGCCCCTCTTGTGAGAGTGACAACGTCTTTTCCACTCATTTTCCCGATCGGCACAGATATTGTTCTACAACCAGATCCCAAATATCGGACATAAATAGTCCCAAGAGGTCGATTGGTTACTTACACCTGAGTTCTATGTTGCTTCGAACACAACCTCGCTACATTGCCTTCGACAAAACCTGTCCAACGCTCACTGAAAAGTAGGGTGTAGGTGGTAACTCTTTTTGACCTCACACCGATTATTGCTTGTAGTGTTTATACATGAACACCACGCCCATGTAAAATTCAGTGCGGCTGGTCTACATATGTAGTGGATAACAAAAAACAAAACAGCTCCGAAGAAGGCAAGACTGACGAAACGTTAATCACCAATACCAACTCTGTTGTACTACTTTGTACAAAATAAATGTGTATTAATAACCTCGTATTTGCTGAACAAAAGAAAGTCACAAAATTTCCAAGTCAATGTCGATACTGATCGATTGTCGGTTGAGAAATATCAATGTTCTTTTGATCAGGCACGAGGACGTCAGCATTAAGATTTCTTGAGTACAATACAGTACAACATTGGCTGGAGTTTGGAAGTATCCTCCTCAACAAATTTGTGAGACTAAATTTACGCAATCTCCGCAGTCGATCACTTTTGAAAACGGATCCCGAAGGCAGTGAATGTCAGTTGATCGATTAGTGAGCAGTGAGGAATAGGTCACTGAAGGATGTTCAAGACCTTACCTTGCACCTTCCAATGTTCATAGTAAAGTTTATAAATATTATCAAATCTTCTCATAAGTTTTGGCACTAGACCAAATTTGCAAAACACCAAATTTAGTAATGAGAAGTAACTTTGCTTAACAACACTATATAAATTATGTACCATCACCTAAACAATTTTTTTGGCATGTGTTGAGCGAAAAATCATTACCGCTTTGGGCAGAATTTTCTGGATTTTCTCTTGGTAGCAAATTTGTCCATAGTTGCCGCCTCAGAGGCGCCGTGGCAGAGTGGTTGTGATGCTCGTCGCGGCGCGCTTGAGCTACACTCCTCACTCCTCTATTCAACACTCTAAGGCAGTCAACAACGAATGCCTCATAGAATCTTCTTCATAAACGTCGTGGAATACTGGTCAAGTCCATCTTTTTGCAATCTCGAGGATAGCCTGGCTGTGACAAGCTTAGAATGCTAGAAAATCTACTGGGATCCGCGCAGTGAAAAAACATCATAAAGACGCATCAATAAAAGGCCAGAAAGTGCCGCATCATGGCCGCTCCAGGAATCCTTTATCGCAATTTGCTACTTTAAAGTATGAAATTGAACGCGATGCACAGACCGCCTTCGAGAACGTCAACTATGCAAAGGCTCAAGGATTTGTGCCGAGGCGAGCAGCGTTCCGATTCTTTGCTGAGTTCCGCCGCACTCCGGACGTCCACGAGAAGTTATCACATGTTGTCATCGAAGCATATGGAAGGGATTCAACTTTGAAGTCAAGGAGTTAGCCGACAATTTTGACTGCGGTCTGTGGTCATACGACAATCATCACAATATTGTAGGGAGCATGCAAGAAGTTGGGAAAGGATCGATGGATTCCACACGGGCTCGCTCAAGCACGGATGTGTAAACGTAAGAAAATTGCTCAGTAACTGTCCCGTCACCGTCTTCGCGCTCCATTTCTGGCCAAAGACATTACCGTCGCCGAAAAGTGAATTTTTTTTAAGAGCCAACGTCGTCTGTACCAATAGTTGTTACCAGGCCAACACAGAACTCCAACTCAACGTCCACATCGATCCGCGCCAAAGGCAATGCTCGTCATTTTTTGGGACCACACCAGGCCGATACACTGGGATTTGTTGCTAGCCGGAGTGACGGTCAATGTGTTCAGGGTGATGGCGCAGACTTTTAATAGTGTTGTTAAGCAATTTTAAATAAATATGGCTAATAAATTCTGTGCTTATTGCTTTAGTGTCAAAACTTATGAGAAGACCCATAAAAAGTCAGTATCGACAAAACAATAGGGCAATGGTTTTCTATAATTTAATGAAGGTTCCAGCTCCTTGAACTTACGGGTAATTCAAAAACTATCAAGAGTGATCTATGAATTGGCAACGTATGCAATGTGTAACATCAGTTGTGATGCTTGCCGGGGCACGCGCGGGTTAAACCCCGGACCTAACACTCTTCGGCAATCAACAATGAATGTCCTATGGAAGGCCACAGCCAGACTATTTTCGAGATTGTAAAGAGACGTGCTCAACCAGCACTCTACGACGTTGAAGAAAAAGATGAAACAATGAATTGAATGCTAGAATTACTGAGATCCGTACGATGAAAAAAACACTGAGAAGACGGATTGAATAAATAAAATAAGTGCTATAGTTTATGAGGGTAATTGTTCCTGACATAAGGATTGAATGAGAAGTATGACTGAATTGTGGAGAGGTTTGGATAAGATAGCATTAAGATGTTCTATAACACTTAGAGATACGCTGTTTTTAAAAGGATGTAGTACTCTCGCTCAAAGATAACTAGTATTCGAAAGTGATGGTGTGCTTCATGTCCTCGATGAGGTCCCTCTAGTGTTTTCTATTAGTTACTGATCACAAAACACCCCTTAGTGACAACAATAAACTTAAATTTATTTGAAAACTACTCTATAGAGGTTTCAACTTCTAGGGTACACTACTAATCGAAAAATTGTGAAGAGCTATCGATGAAGGTATCATACGCAATGTGTATATCTTTCTTGACAAAGAAATCATCGGTTTTGAATTGTTTCAACATTGTTTTAACTACGCATAGTGTTCTTGTCTCTTCATTTATATTTCATCTTTCAATGATCACAAACTCCCTTTAGTGACGAAAATCTGAATTTATTACGAAACGAGAAACATGGTGAAAATAACCTGCTCCATTTGCATAGTCGACCTCGCCGTCTGCGGCATGAGCGTCCAATGCGATGCCGCCTCCTTTCAAAGGCCGTCCCCAAGGGGTTATATTGCCGAATAAATCTGCTATGAATTTTAAAATCCAAGTCTGATGCTGAAAGTGTGAAACGTATTTTTTCTCTTGCTTTTTGAGCGCTCTTGGAAGGCCATTCCAAAAATCAAACTTAGCTTCAGAATCATCTAAATTTATGCTATCAAGCAACTACTGAAAGTCTCTTGAAAGCCATTTACAGTCTCTAGTTGAGCAAAGAATGCTCGTCAAGTACACGTGGTCTTCTTTTCGCAGCGCAGCGAGTACAGCTCTAAAGAGGCTTCATCAAAAGCACAACTATAGTGTTGAAGTCACCAAGATTTAGGCTATCGAATGACAAGTAAACGTCTGAAAAAGGCGGAAAAGGCCTCGTCCATGAAGGTTGAAAAATGGATTGAGATAAAGGAATCATACCAGTTACTGTACTTAGCACGTTTGACACAATTGTCTTAGTAATTAAAACTGCATGGTTCTATTTCATCCAATTGCGCATTTTCTTGTGAACATTTTGGTATACAACTTGCTTATAACTGCTCCAAGATGAAGCTGTCTTGGGAGCAAATTTGCATGCTACTCATGCACGAATGGCGCGTAGGGGATAATGATAGCAAAACGGCGCGAGGAATAATGAGGCCATGGGCGATGATACGGTTGCAGAAAGGACAGCTAGGAAGTAGTGGTTCGCGAAGTTCAAAGCTGAAGAGAACAGCCTAGAGGCTCAGTCGCACTCGAAACGTCCACAGGAAGGTCCATTGATCTTGCGCACCTCTTCACTAGCAATTTCTCCATGCTCCATTTGTGCATAAGTAGCAAGTGTTTTCTCCGATAGATTCATCTTGAGGCAGGTATAAGCAAATTGTATAAAAAAGTCTTTGCAAGAGAATACAAAATTGAATGATACCGAAAGCATGCAATTTCAACTATTTCGATAAATAAATTTCATATTTACTCTCTAATGTCAGAATTTATGGAGCAAACCTAACATCTTTTCGAAGTTCATGCCCGTAATAAGGCGACAAATGTAAAACCGATCTCATTTCTTGGACAGGAACTTTTCACAGGAGTGTTAGTAATCATTCAAAAGCTTAGATCTGGCCAGCAAGCTACGTGAATGGTTTTCTCAAAAAACCATTTGTGACGCTGTGAAATTCGAATAAAGAATGTTTCACGGCTGCACAACTCAACTATTACTTCACTCGATTACGGTAACTTAGCTATTTAGCTGGCACGAGGTTGGTAGATGACGTTGGTGTTGTCGTTGTTTGTTGTTGTTGATAGATCGCTGTACAGATTCTGGCTGATGTTTCGGCGACACCGCCTTCTTCGGAGGCTGGACGTACACTGTTTTCGATATTTGTATGAGCCGGTAAGATGGATTGATGCATAAGCACCGCCTCTTAAATTAAGTTAGAAAAGTAAGCGCATGTAGCGTGCCAAGTCTCGCGTTACAGTGGTTCATTTATCTTTACGGTTCATTCTTGGATTTTGGAGCTAAGTTACCATATTAGATTGACGATTAACTTTGATTCCGAGGTCGATGGAAAGTCGATCTCTTGAATTATTACTTCACTGGAAGTACGAAATGCATGTGAACCTATAAATAGGGCTTTTTAGTCGAAGTCAGTGGCTTGACGTGAAGTTCGTTTCGAAGCGGAAAAAAATTTCCTAATCGAATGAAATCGCACATTCCCGAAGCGCCGATCGATCGATCGTGTACGGCCGTCGCATAGATTCTGCGGCCACCACACCCCCAACCGTGAATTAGCCTGTAAGCAAGCAAGCCGAATATGTGAAACTCAATCTTGTTTTCCCTTCTACAATGCAGAAAAATGCAAATGGGTGTAAGAAACACATAGCTTTTCCTTCAATAACAGAAGCAAAAATGGCTTTTCGAAAATCAGCCACGTCGGACTGTAGCCAGCGACTTGAGCTTTCAATGACCATAGTCATATCAGAAGTTCCTGTTCATCAAATGAGATCGGTTTTTAATTTCTCGCCTTATAATGGACAAGTACCTTTTTTGGCATACAAAACATGCACAAAATGTCAAAAATTTGACACATAGTTGCTTGTTAGTATCGCCAACTGTGCACAAACTGTAGGGAAAATCTGTAATCAATGCATAAAGCAGTCAGAATCTGCAAATTCTTCTGAAATATACAAGTTGCGCAAATGCTTGTGATGATGACAATAATAAGAGATTGTTCTGCTACGGCCGCCCCCTTCAGGTGTCTCAAACAAAATAAAAGCCTCTACTCTTTATTCTATCAGTTCCAAGCATCATTATAGAAAAATTTCCATTACCAAAGATCTTTTTTGCACTTAGAACTGACGTAAAATGAAATATATTATATATATACTATTTACCGATCCGCCCATTTTGCAGCCGCCAAACTCGACGACTTGTGTCGCCCTTAGTTATTCTTCCTAATGTACGAGAATGGTTAAAAGACCGCCAATGGGAATGAATCTGCTTGATTTGATTACTTGAAACTGATTGAAGACTTTTATCGTTATTCTAGCTAACATTATTGATACTACAGCCATTATTATTATTAACACTTACCAAATCACTGGCAACATTTGATGTCTCATCGGAAGCAAGTACACAAAGATTGAGAATGTTACCGAGAACACCAAGTGTGAATTGTAACGGGAACAGATATTGCCACAACCATCTGGAAGCAAGAAAAATCACACCTCTATTTGAACAAGTTAACATTTGTTCACAAAAATTCAAATAAAAGCTTACAAGAAACCATGAATGAGAAAAAATGAAACATTACGTTTAGGCGACTCCGAGAATTGAGCACGCTGATATTCAGCAGCCTTAATTCACCCTCTTTTTTTATGAAACTTTGATGTGCGTAATTCTCTCTGGACTTTACTTGGAACCCCTGTTGTATTATGTCTCCAGATTGTATTATGTCTGTATACAAATAGCGTAGAATGCAAAAAAATCAGAATGTATAGTGGTAATGATGTTCAGTCATTCAAATATTCTTTCTAGTAAGGCATGTGTTCCTGCCCTTCTTCGCCTCAATTCTTCTCACTCTTCCGTTTCTGAATTATAATAACACATATAGTACATTGCTTTAGTGCTTTCGTTTTTACTGAGCAATTCGAATGCACACGTGTATTCTTCATTTACATTGACATCAATACTTCACTAAGACACTATTCACCTGGCTTATTTCATGGAATGTTTTTTCACAATAATCCATTCACAGCAAAGACAAGCTCTTATATTCACATTTATTTCTTGAAGAACAGCATTACCCTTTCTAACTCAATCGCGGCGTACCAATCGCTGCATTGCTACTTATCGCACTGGAATGAGTTTGATGTAATAATTAAAAATCAGTTCTAGCGCAACATTTCTTGAGATTGTCTTTCTGCTTTTTGGCTCATAAACTGAAAATACTCAAGGAGCCCTAAATGAATGTTTTGGAGAATCACGTGTGTGAAAAATGTTACACGCCGTTTTGAAATGATCAAATTTGACGCTTTAGTCACGTCTCAAATGAGGTCGCACCATATTTAGAATTCACATAACAGAATGTGGTGATTGTTTTCTGACGGTCATACGATGTCGTTGACGCCATCTACAGAGTCTTATAGCTCGCCACTTGATTCTCTTGAGTATATAAGTAGTGCATAACACGCGAAAAAGCGGTAAAAATACTAGAATTTCGGAGCATTACATCTAATAGTGGCTGTCAGCTCAACTGGGTTTACAAAGCGAAATCGCACACCCGACCAAACCCGTTAAAGGTTGAGTACGGGTTCGATTCCTGTCTAAGGCCGTGTTTCTGCTCACCACTCAATTCTTTAGGTATATAAGTAACATCATAACACTCGATAAAGCAGTAAAAATACTGGAATTTTGAAGTATAATGAGGGAATTTACGTGTACTACACCATTTAATTATGTTGAAGGTATTCTTGTCATTTCAAACGAAGAGTGAGACTTACATAAAAGCAATTTGTATTTTTATAAATCAAAACAAGTAGTACAAATAAACAGCTCCACTTGAAACAAATTAATACTTTTTGGGGTTATTAGAAATGAAAGAAGGAAGAAATGACGCAGACAACTGCTTGAAATGAGAATAAAAAGACTTTAATACTATAATAATATGATAATTGAAGAATCTATAGAATTTGAGCGTGGGCTCAATAAAGCACTCGAAATAAAAGAAAAAAATATTGATGCAAAAACATGAACAATCACTGGTTTACATATTCCTTTTACGGTTTTATTTATGTAAGAAAGAGTAACTAAAAATTGAATTCCGTATCAAAGTATAAAGGAGAGGTTTCAATAATCATTTAGAACGCTGAACTCGGGGCACTTAGGCTGCTGTGTATTTATTATGCGTAATTTTGAGAAATTAGTAATCCAGCAAAAAATCAGAAAAAAAATTCGAACAGATACCCGTGCATGTTCAAAAATCACCTGGTAAAATGGTCGTGAACGAAGCGTAATTCTGCGGGTTTCAAGCACGACATGCATCAGCGACTGTACTCGACGGTAGCGACGGACAGACGGACAGACGCGCGTAGGTACGACGAGAGCTAAGCGGTTGTTCGGTATGCAAAATTATTATCACTGTCACCGCCAACCACCATCACCACCACCACTTAAAATGCAGTCGTATTACAGAACGTTTAGCTCATCGATTTCACAAATATATTGATAATCGAAGCGAAATTCACTAAGAAGAACGAAGTAGCAGCACAGTTATCTGAACATTGTAAATTCGATTGTTGAGTGAATGGCAATTCATGATCAAAAGATGGTGCATGTCTGAACAGTTACAATCAGTAGTGGATGATTCAGCAATATCATGCTGGAAAGTTAAAAAGACAAAAGACAACCCGATCAGACGAGAACCAGTCAAAGGAATGAGAATCCTCCTCGTATAAATAGGATTTGTTATAAAACTACCTCTTGATTGCTCAAAAAAAGCAAATATGTAAAACATACTCCCGCCATTTCTAGTAGTAATTGAATCTAAATACTCTAAGCATCCAATTATTCATGATGATAGGAGTGGAAAGGGTAATCTAGGGAACTTGAAAAAAACGCATGGAGGCGGCATTGAAAAGTCCTAGAGGTATGCCTAGACGAAAATCGAATTCTTGCAAAAAAGAAAGAGTTCTCAAGAAACGATTAAGTAATCGGCGTTATAAGGTCACCAAAACAGCAGTGATATATACCGTAAAAGAGTTGATAATAAGAACCAGATGGACTTCGCCAATTCCAATATCATGTTTTCAGAGCAGTAACGAGGTATACGAGCTCATATAGATGAGCGACTTGATCATCCATTATACAGATCAATAATAAAATCAGTAAAAGATGACAAATAAAGGAAAACGACACGATGAAGCTTTTCTAAGTGAATGATCACATTAGGCAATCACCTCCCGCGACGTATCACAATACGAGAAGTAGCATCACTTTCCAGTGATGAGGCTGCGGCGAAATACTAACGAGGTTCTGCTTATTCTTCCAGTGTTTGTGTGCAGAAATATGGAACAAATTGTATTCTGGCGTCGTGGAAGTTCAAGCGCTTTTTTCAGTTGAAGTCTGTAGATCACAAGATTTGTCTATGGTTTCAGCAATCACTTATCGACCTGTATTCGTCTCTTTTCCGTGATGAATAGTAAGTGACATCCCCACATGGCGGTACCAGGTCGCTCCCACGTCTTCACTAACAGCTGTCGGCACTGTAAATTGGAAGAAACTTTTCTGAGATTAGTCCAAAACAGCTGCAATATTTTCATTAGTCAATTCAAGCGATTGAGAACGATGCGAAAAGCTAGTTGAGGGTGATATATTGAACACAAGAAGTCTTATTACATCTGTGAAAGCTATCTAGTGGCATGATTGAGTTCCAAGAGAAACCTAGCTGAGAATTGACTACATCTTCCTGTTGTTCTTTCAAAACTTCGCTACACTCTGGAGGTCACATCGCAGCAAACATAATCGCATCAAATATTTCTCTTTCTATAATTTTGACTGAAGTAATTTACAGAAATTCTCCAGCTGATTTTGAACAGTCCTGCAAGAATTTTGGAGGCTGGAAGTGGAACGATTGCTAAAGTACATCATTCACTCTTCTTCTATTGAATCACCACTATCAGGTGCAAGTCAGACAGCGAATAAATCACTAGCATCTACGTTATTTGCAATCACCGTTGGTTGGATAGGTTTACTTTTTCTAAAAAATCCTATACTGTATCTAGAAAATTTGAATTCGTCTCCTGCCTCCTTTTGATAAAAAATAATTGCATATTCATCATAACAATTAGCTGCGTATAGACTCATTATCGGTTATTTTCGGTTATCCGGAGACAAATGAAAGAGCGACTGCGTTCGCCGGGCAAAACTTTCCATTGCACTTCTAACAATCATTGGAAAGCTTAAATCACTGTATACTGCGTAACTTAGGCCGTCTTTTGAAAAAGCCTTTTTATAACGCTGTAGCAGAAAGAAGATATTTATGTTTCACCTACTTATTTTTCCCGCAGGATGGAACTCTTTCTCAATAAGTAACCACTTGAAAAGTAAGTTTCAACGATTTCAACGCCATGCTTATTTCTGGAAAGACAATTTTACTGCAAAGTAGCAGGGCAGATAAAATTGAGTCTCGCATAAGCGGCGTGTTTGTTTGTTAGCTAGTGAGTGTAGTGGCTATGTGCTGAACGTGGCTCAATAAGGCGTTCTGCGATCGATCGCGCTGGTGCGTTAAGCATGTAGTGTGGAATTCTTGTTGAATAATTTGGATTTTTTTCCCGCATTGAGAACTCTACAGATAAAACGTATGACTCTCATACTATAAAATTTTCTCTACACGACCATATGTTTCTCCACTGCCGATGTAGAACATAATTTTGTCTTGAATGCCACAACGTTATAAAAGGGTATTTTCGAAAGAGGAGCACGTAGCGCAGCAAATAGAGATTTAAGCTTTCAAATAATCATTAATATTCTTACGAAAAGTTTTGTCTAGGGAAAGACCGCGCTTCTTCAGTTTTTCCCGGATAACCAAAAAGAACCCTATCATCATCTCAATATTCACCTTCTGTTTATAAATGTGTTAGTGCAACTCTAAACAGTCTATCTATAGGCGATTTAACAAACTGCAGAACTCAGACGATAGGGAGCTCAGGGTTCTGCTTGCAAAGTATCGATTTTTCTAAAATTTATTGAATCCAAATACACCAATGTAGCAATAGGTTTCAAGAACGATCACTCAGGATCTTGGCATAGATCTTCGCTGAAACTAATCTCTAATCTTTATGAACTGAAAAGAGTAAGTTAATCGTAGACAACTCTGATACGACTTCCTCTCCTGAGGGAGTGGAGAGGGAGAGTTAGTCTGGTTTATATTGCCACAATATACACAACGTGTGAAATCGCCTTCTTAATTCGATGTATCTTCACGAGAACTCATAGAAGTGGTTCAACACTACTTATACCGACAGGGCTCAATCCCGACATCTTAGTTATTCCAAAAAAAATTAGTAGGTATGCAAGGCAAAATCGTTTAAACGGATTCTTTCAATTACTTACCGCTTGTTTTTTTCAATATCTCCCAGTTATCTAAAGTAGATTTCCTGCGCAAAGTTCTTATATGGATCACAGCTTTACTTGGCCCACCTCAAAATACCAACCTAAAGTATAGCACAAGATTGAGCGTAATCACAAGATAGTTTTTCTGTGATTCATTTGTCAGTTTTCGAAATTTATTCAGTAACTTTAATTTCGCGCGCAGATGCTATAGACTCCAGAGTCATAATGGTAACTTTTATTTCAACTCGTCTCCGTTATGTCTTTCTATCCCATACGTGCACTGTGGTGTCGTTTTTCAAACTTGCCAATTAGGTTCTCTTTTATGCAACTAAAATCTATCCGCTTAACCAACATGTTTGTCTCTCTGAGAACTAAAGAAGATTAAATGTGATCGAAGAATTCTTGATCAAATCCGTAGCTAACAGAAAATTGGTCTTGAGAATGAGCAGACTAATTTTTTTTTGGCTTAACCATTGTGACAATAGCTACTTTATCAAGACATAATAAATACTTTGCCAAAAAGTACCCAAAAATTTTTCAAAGCAACTTAGCTTTGAAAGCGAAAGATGGACGTTCTCAGTACACTCAGAAAGGCCACTATGTTCAAAATCAGTTGCTACCACCTTGGCCAAAAGATGAATTTCGAGAACAAAAGGATCTCTGCTACTAGTGGGATGGAGTGGTCTTACACAAATGACAAATATCGGTTGATAGAGCTACATCAAAGCCAAAGTATTCAGTCAATTGCTTCCATATTTCCAAGCTAAGAAACCCATGAGATTGAATAGACGCAAGTCCTCAGGCAATAAACGGGATGGTTCTTCACGCAATAAACATTTGTTGATTATTTGAATTGTAATTTCTGCAAGATTTACTGCTTGATCTCGAAAACACTTCTCTTTTAGAAATAATAAGCGCCTCATCTGATGAAAGTGTTCATTTCAAATAAAGATACTCATATACTTATGACCAAATATAACTCACTGACCAGTTTATAAACTTTGCTGAAAGCTAAAATAATGACCAATTCTGGTGCACCAGATCATGGCCAAAACTTCCACAAAAATCATTCGGACCAAAAACGATGTAAGATTTCCTAACACTTTGCAAAAACCACATTAAAATAAAGCGGAATGAAAGAGGAACCACCTGTGTATTTGAAACTTGCGATATAAACTTATTGTGAGTGTATTGGAAACAACGAGTGGAGGTAGCTATAGGTAATTAACATAGTTGATGATAACAAGCAAAAACAGATGTTTGCGATGATGCAGGTGATTTTCGAGTTGAAAGTACTGAATGGCTATACACATGCGCAAATGAGCTGTATTGCAGAGAAAATGATAATTGAATAAGTAAATTCCAGCCAAGTATGCAATTAAAATTGACTAAAAACTCTTTGTTTTGTATAATTTTCCTTTTTTTTTCAAAATTACTCCTCAACATCAAATGTAGCCTGAGGTATTAAGCTGATGTAAACGTAAAAGCCGTTTCCTGCCGTAAATTTTCAAATCAGCAATTTTTTATTGATCATGACAGGAACAATTAGTATCAACACATAATTGTCAGCGAGGAATAAGTTTGTTTATTTCTGCAGGATGGAAATTTGGTTTCTCAGGATCTAATAATCTCTTGCAAAGCATTTTGTGAATCCTCTTCGTTATGGAAGCGTTTTCCCTGCAAGAAGTTGTCGAGATGGTTGAAGCAGTAATAATCGGTGGGTGCGAGGTTTGACGTATATGAAAGACGGAGAAAACACCGTAGCTTAATCTGTTCAACTTTTGAAGTGTTCGTTATGAGTTTGTTGCTGTTGGCTGGCGTAATCAAAGCGCTTATACTTGCACCAATCTTTTGCCTTTTCAGTTTGTTCAACATGGCCAACCACTGTAGACTGATTGACGTTGAGTTCTGCAATATCTCTTGTAGTCTAAAGAGGATCAGCCTTGATAATGCTTTCCACTAGTCATTCTCAACTTCCCATGGCTGACCGCTACGTTCCTTATCTTCAAGTATATCGTCTCCTTCACGATATTTATTGAACAACCGCTGCGCTGTACATTCGCCAGTCGCCCCTGGGCTAAATTATTTCGTGGCCATTTGTCTCTGTTGCTTTACGACACATTTTGAACTCGAGCAATGAAACCGCAATTTATTTTGTACCAAGCAACATTCTTACCACAGTTGAAATTAAACACTAAGTGAAACGTCATTGGGATCATAACATGGAATGAAAAATACTTATTAAAATGATATATAGTGTAATCATATTCATGAGGAATTTACTTCAATAGTGAGCGGCAAATTTCAATAGGACGCAAGCCGCATTTATCTTGCATTAACATGATGTCTAAACTAGCTTATATCCATGTCATATCCAGTCTGCTTTTCTCTTTTTTTACAGTTGATACACTATAAACCTTTCATGTATAGTGTGCAAATCTAAGCACACCTTGTCTACTCGTTTCTCTGGATCCTTCATTCACGAAGGGCTTTCAACTTCTAGACATCGATTTGTCTGCTGATAAAGGATTTTCCTACTAAAACGGAAGCCGTTGAATGCTTGCCGAGTACGTTCTTTCAAAATTCTGGAATAACGGAGCTAGTGTGTTCCCATGCACTTTTACAAATAAATGTGATAACAAAATCCAGACCACAGAGGCATTGGTAAACCAAGGGCGTGGTTGATCCAACGACACTCTCGTGCCACTGCTCTTCTCCGCCGTTTTTCCTCTTTTAACATTAAGTAATTTACTGCTTGTTGGGACGTAAGACAAAACATTCTCCTGTATGTTCAATTACGCATTTTTCAAAATGTTTAACACGATAAAAAAACAAAAAATTGGAAAAATAAGAAGGGAAGGAAGTCAATAAAATGGTTCTTACCTAGGTACTTGGGCATCCGTCTTTCGAGTTGTGCGGACCTTAGCACATTCCGCAATCCTTTTTTGGTCCGTGATCGTCGTCCATATCGGTGAAGCGATTCCAGCATGACGGCGAGCGCGAGTCTAACACTGTGATCTGTAAACATCGCCTGCTGCCATACAGTTGACTGATTTCAGTTATGAACATGCCCATCCAACATGTAAGTGGTTGCCCCAGAGGATCTTCGTGAAGTCTACAATTTTTCTCGTCCACATGTCACTTGATCTCCATATTATATAACTGATTTCTTCTCACTGTTTCGCTAGTCATAGATAATTGCTCTAAACCACGACTCTCATCTAGTCGTTTCTCTCGGATATAAGCTGAATAAGTTCGAAATAACTGGGATAAAAAGAGGTGAAGAAAAGGATGAAGGAGAAGTAAGGATATGTTAGATTTGGTGAATGAAATAGCAAGAGCTGTTTAACTTCTCGTAATATCTGCAAAAATTAAAACAGAGTGGACGATTACTATGAAGCACAATTTATCAGGATAGAAAACTCAATGAAGATTGAGTAGTTGAAATGAGATGTCAGATGCAATTACATGAATGCTCAAATATGAGTGAGACTCGGATCCTCAGGGTGGGGGGGGGGGGGGGGGGGGGGGGGAGAAGGAAGTGGGCCTCAAACCGGCGATTACCCTTTTCAAGGGTTCACCTGGTTTTCATTGCATTATTTGAAGTCTATGTATACAATTATCTCAGTAATTTCTTACTTCGCCTTAAATGAAACATGAGTTTTTATAAACATAATTTATTCAAATAAAAATTATTAGGTTCTTTGTTGTCGATTAAGACCTGACATTTCCACGCTTTGATAGGCTAAATTGCTGTTCGAGTGAATTATGTTATAAAACCTCATCTTTGCTTTAAGAAGAAAGCAGCGAATGACTGGAGCTTACCGAGGTTAATAGATCGTCGGTCTTGGGAATTAATTTGTCTTTTTCTTACCGTATCTAACATCAGTCAACGGCAGTAATGTGGAAATCACAAATCAGCGCTGAATGCAGTTAAACTGAAGCTGCCATCGAAGTTACAACATTCGAATTAAATTTGTTTCCCATTTATTTTGTTAGCATGGTCGATAGAGTTGAAGATGATTAGGAGAAAAGGAAGTAAAAGGCTTTGACTGGCGTAGTAGATATCACGGGAGCCTTTTGGAAAGGTCAACTATTTCAGGACCACATGTTCCATATACGAGACACGGCTTACTGGGACTTATCATAATAGGTGTGCGATGTCATACAGATGCGGCGTAATCAATCATTCTTATTCCTATTTTACTCAATTGCTTGCTCTTCCAACATCCACGCTTAGCAGCTTCACAGTACCCTACAAAAAAATTGATATTTATTAGCAGCACACATTTTATGTAAATCCTCGTAACAATATGCACAAAACTTCCGAAAATTTACATTGAGCAATTACATCGTAGAATATGAACTTGATTTTGATGAGCAATAATCTCTGGCAAGAAATTGATTATAATTGTTCATAAAGTTTAAGCGTTGCTTCAGCCAAAGATAGCTTATGTCACTTCAGCAATACTTTATCCTTTACTGGTCACAGCACCCTCTTAAGCAGTAACAAAAACCCAAATTTTATAAAAAATCATCAGCTTGGTGCAAAAGTAAGGGCGGGTTATGCATTGTTGAAATTTGCCGTCCAACACTAAAATAAATCTATAAACATATGTGGTTTTGTTATATATCATTATAATGCGCATTTTGCGCTTCACGCTTTGTTGATAACGGCATTTACTTGCTATTTATGTTTTATTTAGCTTAGAGAGGCGATGGTTGGCGCAATAGTAATAGCGATTTTGGATCGTGTGTTGAAATCGTGTGTGTAAAGTGCAGCAGTGGTTCAAGAAGTTTCGTAAACTAGACGCATAACAACATTATTCAAACGACAACTACTTTTTCGCAACCTCATCAGAGTCATAAAAGCAATTATAGAAGAGGATACTCTTAGTGCTTTCGAAATGTTGCAAGAAAGCTCAAAGTCGACAACCATCGTTCGCCATTTGGAACAAAGTGGAAAGACAGAAAAGGTTGGTGCAAAAGTAACAGAGGTTTTATACAATCAATCGACAGCCACATGTCGCATAAGAAAAGCTTCAAAAGTTCAACGAATTCGGCTACGAAGTTTTGCCTCATCCTCCATTTTCGGCGGACCTTGCGCCCACCGACCGACGTTTCTTTAGGCGCTTCGATAAAAGTTTAGCGACGACGCCTGCCCAATCACATGATGCAGAAAAAGCTCTCCAAGAGTTTGTCAAATCCCGAGACACCGACTTTCATGCTACAGCAGTGAATTCACTAATTTTTCGTTGCCAAAATGTGTTGATTGTAATGGCTCATGTTTTGAATGATAAGGATGTTTTAGAGACTAACTATCATGACTCAAAATTCACAAGACCAAGACCACATTATTCTGCACCAACCTGATGCAACATTGAAATTGAACGCGCATAACCAGCCGGTCGACCTCACATTGAACCAGACGAAAAATCAACGTGGTATCGGAAGAGTTAATAGCGAATTCGAAGCCCACTGAGCATCAAAATTAACTCATATCTCAACACTTCGGTGACTGCATTTCACGTCGTACACTGCCATGAAAAAGAAAATAGTAAATCAGAATTAAAATATCAAAAGTGAGAAGTTAGCATCACCTTTAATCATTGTTCTCATGGCACGATAAGTCGAAAATTACTATTTTTCTCAATCGAACACGGAAATAACTCACGGACACAACTTTGAGATAAGAATCGCAGCGACTTGCCCAATCATTAATTCTCTACTGGATGATCAGGCATAATTCATCCTAACACTTCTCTAACAAAATAACGATCACCGCTGAGTTCGCTAGAGGCAAAAAAACCGTGAACTTCTCCTAGGTTCAAACGCCCCAGTTTGGCTTTTTTGAACAATAAACTATTTTTCAATACCTTCATTTCAAGTGTTTTATTAAGACGAGGCACAAATTTCAATATGTTTCAAAATATTATTTGAGTCGACATGTCATGTGGTCTGGTAATGGGCTCTTGTGCTGTCGAAATGCGTGTTTCGACCTTACAGTCTCGTTCGTCGGGCAAAACTCGTGCCTTTAGCTAATCCTCTCGAGAGCCCCTGCTCTCCCTATAAAGAGGTAGCGAAGACGAACGATTTACACTGTAAGTCAAGTGAAATTATCACCGAACATACGGCGTTGTACACTCGATTGCTCTCATTGGTGGGTATTTGTATGATATTTGTATAATATTTGTATAATATATTTAAAAAGTATTTGTTTTATATTATATTATATTGTATTATATTATATTATATATATTATATTTATTTATATTTATAATATAATATATTTGTATAATACCTTTGATTCGAGTGTTTTCTTAAGACATGTTAGTCTCAAATAATAATAACAGGATATATTGAAATTTGAGCGAAGTTTTAATAAAACACCCGAAATGAAGGTAAAATATTACAAAAATACCAGCCAATGAGCAAGCGAGTCTACAACACTGTATGTTCGCGATAATTTCACTTAACTTACAGTGTAAATCGTTCGTCTCCGCTACCTTTTTGTAGGGAGAGTGGGGGTCTCCCGACAGGATTGGCTAAGAAGACGAAAAGACGACGAGTTCTGCCGACTGATGAGATTTTAAAGTCGAATCAAGTGTATTGGGCTGTACAAGAGCCCATTGCCAGACTACATGACATGTTGGCTCAAATAATAATTATGAGATATTTTGCGATAGCCAGAGATTATATGGGGCCGCTGAGACAATGCAGGATGAGCTCATCTTATCTATTCAAAAGTATAACGCTAAATTATATGCCATACTTTACTATATTTTTATCCAACATTGATGCCAGATTTTGAAGGATTTTCGTTATTAATGTTAGATGTACATCAGCTTTTCTTGCCCCAGAATGCCATACAATATTGATAACAATTGAAAAAAGGGATTGAAAATGCTTTTCAAAAAAATTGAACTTCATATAATTTGAATGGAGGATGATACCAGCGTTTTTATTGCTTTCAATAATTTTCGGCAACTAGAGGACCAATGAAGTTTATAACCTAATGGTAATTCGAAGGAGATTTTAGTTCATCACTTTAAATAAAAGTTATGTCGTTTCAAGAAGTGACTATCATTTTTTCTAAGATATTGCATTCATCTCATATCGCAAAAAGATTGATAGCAGAGTGCGTTTGAGCCACTTGAGGTGATCCCTCAAATGGCTCAAACGCAGTCCATTTGTTCTCCTTCTTCTGTTTAGATCCTCCTTGACACTGTTTTTCATGTTCAACAAAAGCCAGGTACACGTGCTTTCTGTAATCTTTATTTCCGTAGTCAGAGAATCATCTAGTTCAATCTGCTTACCTTCGCAGTACAAGTGCTTCATATATCAGATTTTCTCTAAGTTCACGCGCAATCCGATATTTTTCGCTTCGCTAGCTTATTTAAGATACTATATAATTTGCTGGTAGTTCTCGAAAAAATGACGACGTCAATAACGTAATGAAATTTCTATAGAATTTAATTGTCAATACGTATGCCTTCCTTGTCTTGATCGATTGACTTCATTATCTACTGCAGTGAATTGCCATAGTGGTCTGGTGTCACCTTATCGATCTTAAGTCATGGTAAGGGTAGGGAAAGCTGTGTGAGAATGTTTGAAGTCTTTTCGAGGTTGGTACGTCAGGGGATTACGTACGTTTCGGCGGTTGCGCCCGCCTCATCAGAGCTACACGCCTCACATTGAATCCTACATTATAGCAAGGATAGGGAGACATATTGTTCACCCAAGTTTACCTATGTTATATAGCTAGGTTCAAATCTAGTAAGTTAGAAGATAAAGTTTCGCTTTTGCGGTGCAGTTCCGGCAACAGCCCGACAGAGCTCTTATGTGGGACGACCCTTACTAAAACCAACCCGTCTACGTTTGCGCTGATAATCTCTATTCTTTTCGGTTCTAAAAATGGCGAAGGTTCCGATGGTCTTAGTTGTGCATTGATTCAATATTGTAAATGACGACTAAATTTCAAAAAAGCTCTTTGTAAGAATGTTCTACAGTTATGCACGCAGATTTCCCTAGCGTGTCCAAAGTGTCAGCTCACGTCTCTGGTGCTAACAGAGCACAGAGATAATCAGTGAGCCAAGAGATGGGTGTGGATTTCTGGGAGCCTTAGTTAGTTGGTAACTTCTTTCGAGTCCAAATGCGGCCCATGCTGTCTTTCTTCTATAAGGTTTTCTCTTTATGTTGCTTTCCATGATCATGGAAAGTTCAACGTATACCTAAGAGGTGGTCTCTGTGATCAGAGAACCATTAATCTGGATATGCTCTTCTTTGGAGCATGAGTTCTTTATAGACTGAGAATTCTTGTGACTTCTAAGTGGCCAGATCTTTTTTCCACTTCGTCGAGCACATTTAGCATCGATTCTGTTTCGCCGGTAGTTTTTAAAAAGATGACGGTTGCCTTCAAAACGTAGTATTAATGGTATTTTCCATGAATACGCATGTAAACTTCCTCTCATAGTGGGCAAATATTAGAACAAGAAACAGATGATATATCTGACAGACTTCCATGATTCACGAGCCGGTTTAGATTCAGTCCATGAAGAATTCCATGTGAAAGCCCTACTTGCTCAGCTGATGGTGTTACATCTGAAGTTTGAAATGTGCAATAAGCTAATCTTTGTAAGCCGATAGATCAGTGCACTCAGCGAACATCTTAAACGATAGTTACAACGATTCTTTTGGTTTTCAATCAGTTGCCTTCCGATTTGAAGATATCCATGCTAAGCCGTTCCCAGGTGGTCGCAAGAGCAATGGAAAGCGGGTCCAAAGAGCATCTTGCATCCTGATAACTTGCTGGTAGTTGCAACGCTAAACACTCAGCAACCTCTTTTTCTCGATGATTGATGTCAAACTCATATAGTCATAAAATTTAGAGCCCATAGATTCAATTTTCTCGCAATAAATGTTTCTTAGAATTTCAAGAAATTTATAGTAAAAAGTGGCAAAAACATTTGCATAGCATGCCATGTAAATAAATCAATCTCTTGAAGTGAGCAGAAATTTTCTGAGAATGATTTGATACCGTACTTCGCAGTGCAATTCAATAGGTTACTGTTAGTTTGCGGAAGCCCAGAGGTTTAGCTTCTAATAGCAAAAAGAAACGATTGCAAGGCTCCAAAGGCCTGATAACGTGTTTGAGCTGTTGTGAGGTCTGGTGAGGGCACTTATGCAGTGCTACGTAGGCGCCTGTTTTAGCACTTCAAAGACCGCTGGCACCACAGTAGACATACATAAGGGTCCTAAAGCATTACGACTTGATTATTTTCACAGAATGATTTTCCACCGTAGCATCGCAGCGCAATTCAGCAAATCGGTGTTAGTGCGCAGGCGCCCGCAGGTTTAGCTACTAATGACAAAAAAACGATTGAAAAGCCCCGAAAACCTATGAATGAGAGCAGGATACATACTAATTCTGAAGCACTAAGATTTTCATTATGTAATCTATACAACATTCATATCTCGTTCACCTTGTGAATAACCAGAGATGTAATACGCAGAACCGTAGCACAAACTCTTTTTTTACTTAGTTCCATTATGTGGAATAGAGACTGCATGCAAAAACGAGAAGGAAAAGTCGGGCAAAAACTAT
The DNA here is from genome assembly GCA_019055375.1 of Parelaphostrongylus tenuis. Taxonomy (NCBI): domain Eukaryota; kingdom Metazoa; phylum Nematoda; class Chromadorea; order Rhabditida; family Metastrongylidae; genus Parelaphostrongylus; species Parelaphostrongylus tenuis. Next base: position 282,950 of record JAHQIW010000121.1, on the reverse strand, counting down.
CTAAAACTAACAACTTTCACTTCTAAAAACATACTAGAAAATCTTCACTATGGGTTTCCAAGAATTATCACTAATAAACATTTGGACTTCTTCAGCAAATACTCGCGACGGCTCAAACCACAACGCAACTGGACCTTCAATAGAGTGTGCCCTTTGAACGCGACCTTTATGTGTGAAATCAGAATCACCGAAGTCAGCATTCAAATGTACAATCAGCAAAGGCATTGAAGAAATTGAATATTTGATACAACTGATCCAAAGTTTGGCTCGTTTTTTTGTTTTGCTCCAAGAACGAAGAAATTCTAACAGAAAGAGGCCGACTTTAAGAGGCTACATACCCAAAATGCGCATGACCTCTATAGGGATTACTCGTTGCGACTGTGTTAATAAATCTGTTCATAAATTGGAAGTTTCTTTAAAAAGCTAAACAGAAATATGACCTATATTATGAGTTTAAAATAAAGTAACCTAGAGGCTACTACTTTCAATGAAAGCGCCAATCAAAGGAAAAAATCCTCATATGGAGCGTTGACAGACATCTTGCTCATTCTGAAAATAATTATCAATGGAATTACTAATGGAATGGCAAAATTACAATTGAAAGAGAATCCGTATGAGGATAGAGGCAGTGTTTGTTCAGCAATGAAAAGAGATGTTTGACAATGAGCTAAACAGGTTTGATAGAGATAAAATTTCTTTCTATCATAACAACCTCATCTCGCATTTCTAAAAAGCTTCATGTTTTCAGTATTATGTATTGTTCTGCCGTTCAATTAGAGCTTTACAAATTTAATGTATGATCATACCAGTCTGGCGTCGACGATATTGCTTTCAAATTAAGAATTCATTCCATTAGTATTTCGAAGTAATTCAAAGAGGTATTACCTCGTTGAGTTCTATAAGCTCGTTGAAATGTCATAGCCAATACGTGAGAAGAGTAGTCCTCAACACAAAATTAATTGTAGCGACCATGATTTTGAAGGTTTCAGAGTAATAATCATCAGTTTAGTAGAATTTTGGCCAGCTTTGAAAGAACGAGGAAATTCTAATCAGAGCAAACAGTGTGAGACGTTTCGTTCATATCACAATGAAAATAGCCAGTGTATGAACTCTGATCAGTGAAATCTTGTTTTCCACGTGAGTGACATAACAAATGAGGTACAAAGCGTCTTAACAATTGAGGTACAAAGCGTCTCGTGTTAGATAATATCTTAGAGATGCACCTCACTGGAACCGCTAATTTGACCCTACGAGCATTTATAACTCTCAGATTTCCTCCAATATAATTTCTGTAATTAAAACAACGAAATCTTATAGTGAAAAGAAAAGTCAAAATCAGCAGTATTGGAAAACTGAATAAAAACGATAGAAGGAAAAGGTGGTCTATCAAACCTTTGGATCTAAAGAAGGATTTGAGCATTGGAATCGTCAAGAAAGCTCGTGAGGAGTTGAATTAAGTGCAGAAAATATTACACGTAGTTTTGAAAAAACGACTGTAAAAATAAAAGACTTCTTTTGATCAGCTGATGAGAGATTGGTAATAATAATAGCAGTTACAGTAGAAGTAGTAGCAGCCTAATAGTTGAGGTTTCGGCGACTTCGACTTCTTGAGAGTTTGGACGAATGTTCTGCAAGACTATGCGCATGATATAGTGGATTATGGATGCCTTTTTATACCGGTTTCAGAGTAAGTTAGAAGATTAGAAGGGAAAATGAATGTTACGTCTCGCTTCATAGTGAGTGACACATTCGTCCTTTCGGTTCATTTCGATTTTTTGGTTTAGAAGTAGGTCCTTCGAATATCTATTAAGCTTCGAAGAGCAGTGACCAGGAAAACAAGGGAGGGGAGTAAACTTTAAAAAAGAAGAAAAAACCGAAAAGTGGATAGGATAATTGATCATCGAGGACCGATATCACCTATATGAAACGATAGTGAGCTAATGTCAAGAAGAGAAAAACAGCAGCACCAAGAAAAAACAGTTTAGTAAGTAACAGTGGAGTCGTGTCAAAGAAATCATTGACGTTATGATATAAAATCAAATTTCAATAAGCAGATGTCCGCATGAAAGACGATTCAATATTCATTTTATTTATCAAATTTATTCAATAAAGCAGAGATAGGATATGGAACATAAGACATCAGAATCAGAGTTCAACAACAAAACGATCAAAGAATGGTGTATATCGGCAAGAAAAGAGTGAGAAGGAGGAAATGGAAGTCTTGTTTAGCAAATTCATATGACCTCTAACTATGGACAAAATTAAAAAACATTCGAGAAAGAGAAGTCGAAATGCCTATCGTTTTCTAGGAAATGGAAAAATACGAAGAAGTAAGAGTCTAATGAGCACGTTGGTTTTCAGAGAGATCATGTTCATAGTGTTGATTGAGAAGGGAATGTTGGCAACACGAGTGCTGCTGATCCAGTACGAGTGGCATAGACAGATGGCACTTGGCCAAACCTTTCTGACATTTGTGTTCACAAAAAATTATGCAAGATCGAGCAATGTTCCACGTGTTTGTAGCCTCTTTGTCCACATAGGGAGCAATTCATTAGAATTTGGATGAGAATGCTGTCATTTTTTCAGGATAAAAACAATACGTATTTCATGTCATTTATGTGGAAATTGACTTGTAATAGGTCTTGAGTGTGGAAAACAAAAAGGTTAAAAACACACATAAAATTGAGGACAATCTAAGATGGGTGAAAGGACGCTCAAAAATATGTTAAACGTAAATTAACGAATTTGATGACCAGTATTCCGAGATTTCGCGTCTGGAGGATATTACAAAAATTAATGTCTACATGAAGTGCAGAGATCTGTTACAGCAAGTCAAAGTTCGCATATTCCTTAGTTTTTTTTTTTTTTGGAAATATACGGTCCTAGTCTACTGCAGCCATTAGACTCTAAGAGAATATTGTGCTGCTATTGTGGCATAGGAAAACATTAAGTGCACACAATTCAAGCAGCAGTGAAAAACTAGATGCTTGAAATGCTAGAAGCACTAAAGGACAGGAAGGAAACATTGTGATTAAACAACCAAAATGACAAAAACAAAGGGAAAGTCAGTTATTTTTAGAGTGATTCACTAGCCACTTTTGGCAACGATATGAGTCAAAGAGAAGAAGATTGGCTAAGAATACAAATTATTGTTCAATATAAAAAACGTAAAATGTTTGTTTCACTGAAAATTAGCACTCCACGTTAGACTTTATCGATATCACATCCAAATGATGTTGATGATCCTCACCTTCCTTTCAATGGGGCAACTTGGAGCCAAAAATAGACATGAAACAGTTGGAAACCCGGTTTTTTTTTTCTTTCTAAATCGAATTTCCTCCACACTTGAATGCTTTTCAATAAGAAAAGTACATCGCTTGCCAATAGCTAAATTTCCGGTCCTTTCAACGAGGAAGAAAGAATTGAACATCATACTATGAAAAGCTAAGTAAATGAGCACAGAAAAAGAATGTGCTGTAAATAGAGTGGTGATTAGAGCTGCCGTAAGATACGCGCTTTGTCGTTGATTCAACCTGGCCTTTCAAATACATTTGAGACCGGTAAATTGCCTCTCGTCGCAAAGTGTTCTCTCTGCATCACAACTATCAATGATGCAGACCTCAGAACACTTTAGCAGAGCAATTTGAATCATAGGAAGATGTTATCGAAAGTGTTTGAGCTTAAACAAAAATGATTTTCTGTTCCCAGTGTTTCTTATGACCTTGCTTAAATATTAATATGCCTGATAGTAATTTTTGAGCCATGCATAAAGTCCGCTGTGAGCACCTATACAATGTGAGACACGCGTTTCAGCCTTTCAGCCTCGTGAGATGCGTCTTTCAGCTCAGTTCAAAAGTAATTTTCTTAATTTTGGCGATCGTAAACTGCTTATTTTCCATTACTTTTCGTTTCAGTTTGTTTAGAACGTTCAACGATATATCCAAAACACGCATTAATAAGAAAATTACTATGTTTTTTTTTCCCAGCGAGATATCTGTTCGCTATCATTCTTCACCTTCTGGCTCAAAACCCAAATCTGAACCAAACCAAAAACCCAGATTACTTCAGGCATCACACAATTTGAATTTTCCGATAATAAATATACTAACAGTTTGCGCAGTCAAATTCTGTAAAAACACTGGAGAAGGAGAAGAAAACTGGAAGTATTGTGAACGATCACAACTAAGAAATGGTCACGTGTTTCGCTTGTAGTCTGCAAAGAATAAAAGTTCATACAATTCATCAATTGCATTTCGATGAAGTGTCACTTTTTGCGGAGCTCGTAAATTTATTGACTAAAGGATTTCACTGATGAAGAGGAGTACAAAAACAGCAGCGACTAGGAGAGGAAGAAAATGCAGAAGAAAAAAAGAAAAAAGGAGTCTATGAATATGTCGGTGGGCACCTTGATTTTTAGACAAGTTTTCGGTCATGTTCATCGTTGTACCGTGATTTCTCAGTCGTATATGTATGTAAGCATATATGCGTGGGAACTTACTAGTATATGTGTATATATATATATATATATATATATACATATGTATGCATATACAGATATATATATATATACATATATATGCATATATATGCATATACATATATATAAATATATATTGGCGCTGTGGCCGAGTGGATGTGATGCTCGTAGCGGCGCGTGGAGCCGAACACCACCCCTCTCCCTAACACTCTCCGGCAGTTAACAAGAACGCTGTATGGAACGCCACAGCCAGGTTATCCTTGAGATTGCATGGATACATGCTCGACCAGTATTCTAAGTCATTCAAGAGGAAGACGAAAAGCGAATCGAGTGCTAGAAGTACAGGGATATATATATATATATATATATATATATACAAAAGGATTTGGTACCATGGACCACATTCACACGATTACAAGACTCACTGAAGTTTCACGAGAGTACAAATAACCACTCTCTCTCACTTTCATCGATCTGAAGAAAGCCTTTGATTCAGTGGAAACAGAAACGGTTATAGAGGCTCGGATAACCAGGGCGTCCCTACTCGGAACATAATGATCCTTCGTGAGCTTTACAAAGATTTCACGACCAAAATATCTCCATTCTACAACAATATTACCACTGACGTAAGAAGATGGGTTCGACAAGGTGATACAATTTTGCCAAAAGTATTCACTGCCACCCTACAAAACGTCATGCAAACATTAGAATGGGACGAAGTTGGAGTGAAAAATGACGGTCGACAATTAAACCATCTTCGCTTTGCTGACGATATCGTTTTCATAACACCAAACATCAGCCAAGCAGGACGAATGTTGACCGATTTTGATAACGCCTGTGGAAAGATTGGTCTTTAACTAAATCTAACGAAAACGATGCTCATGAGGAACGGATGGGTTTCTAATGCCCCATTCACGCTCAACGGAACGACAATCTCCAAATGTTCCAGTTACGTCTATCTCGGTCGTTAAAATCAACATGATGAACGACCTAGCTCCAGAGTTGAGCAGGAGAAAACGAGCGGCTTGGGAAACGTTTAAGAGCATCGAAGATGTAGTGAAGAGGACAAAGAACATCCGACTCCGTGCCCACCTTTTGGACTCGACAATTATCCCTGCCCTGAGTATGCAGCAGAAACCTGGTCGCTACGTAAGCAGGATGAAAGATCACTTGCCGTTATCGAACGCGCAGTCGAAAGGTCCATGCTGGAAGTATCTCGTATCTCGCAAATGAGAGAAAGGATCTAAAGTTCCGACCTACGTCAACGATCGAAAATCAAAGATGCCGTTCTACACGCCAGGATATCGAAAATAAGGTGGGTCGGACACGTGATGCGCTTCAACGACAACCGATAGACGAAAGCCGTTACCGACTGGATTTCTCGGGACGTCAAGCGCTCTAAAGGAAGACACTGACCCGTTGGTCCGATTTCTTAACGAAAGCGATAGAAGAAAGATATGATGCTCAGTGTTTGGAATTGACTCCGAACTCTCTCAAGGTAATTGAAATTGGCACTGACCTGATACTGTAGGTGTAGAACACGGTAAGATTAACAAGTTTACTGTGGATAAACTGTCAATTAACCAATCGGATAAGTGGATTGAGTACGGTAGGTAATCACGAACCAACCACTAGCTGCTAACGGATGAAGGGGGATGACTAACAACTACGGATGACAACCTGACAGCTAATGAGAACCCATGACAACTGAACTTTCTGTTTTCACGAAAGCCTATATATGGAGCACAGACAAAGAGTTTACCAGATGAAGCGCTACAGTAAGCCTCCGATTATGATAAAAAATCTACGCACACAAAGGGTTAGATTTGAAAACACAAAGGTTAACATGCGTACAAAAGCTGACAATCAAGATGATGGTTTAAGATAAATTCAACACAAAGAATTTCTCGCTTTCACCACATGGGAAAAAAAGTTCTTAGCATAAAAAGTGACAAGTTCATCTCGCGATGGGAACGTAAACACAAAGGACGTTGGCCAGCTGCACGTTCGTTCGCCAGCACCAACAACTTACAGGAGTTACAGTATGCCAAATCACATAATTCCAAACACTCAGCGAATCCCTAGAGCGGGGACAACCCCCTGGGCTACTCCTGCACGCGATAGGGAAAAAATGGAAGAGTTGCTGGTACCCGCTCGGGTCACTCGACGATCAACGGGACCACAGGTGATACAGGTGATATATATATATATATATATATATATATATACATATATATATTATATATATCCATTGCTGTCGGAAGACCGAGAGCTCGAAAATGTTACATGATGTCTTCGTAAAGATTGTAGAATTGTTATTTGATGATTTCTCATGAAAAATGAAGGAATTGCTTAGATTCTAGATACAGTGTACACTGCTGTTTGCTGTTGTCCTCATCTTCAAGCACCATTGTAATGACTGACGATTAACAGCTATGTTACCGATCAGAAACTAACATTTAGTCACTGTCAAAATTGTTCAAGTAGAAAAGTTGTTCAGCAATGAAATTACGTCGTTATCTATAAACTATATTGATATTAACTCATACGTAGCCAATGATGACTTTACGGAGATAGCAAAAAAACTGTATGTGCAACTTAGCTACCACCTCAACGCATCAGTGTTGCTTCTATCGAGTCAACGGAGATCAGTTTCCTGTAGTGTAGAGGATTGCTGACACTGAGAACATCATGAAGTTACAAATGTGACTTTTTATCCATTTGGATTTGGAGAGATTATTATTACTATTATCAATACTCTTATAACGGTTATTTCACCTAGCCTATCATGACATTTAATGCGCAAATCCCATCACGTCTTGTATGCTGTTCGTTCCCTCGTATTCGTCCTTCATATTGTTCTTCGAGCATTTCGCGTGGTTGTTTCGATTTGCTTCAAGACCCCGCCTTTTATATGAACGTCGTAGAGTATTGGTCAAGGCAACTCTCCTTTCGGTTCTCGTGATGGGCTAAGGCGCTCAATGAACTTCCGACAGAAGGTTAAAATAAGAGTGAGCCTTGCTTTCTAACGGCACGCATCACTACTCACTGCACTATCCCCATCTTCTTTATCGATGTTTTAATCAACTACTGAGATAAAGAAGGGCGGTAGCGCAGAGGATAGTGGTGCAGTGTACTAGGAAGCGATGTACTAATCATAGCAATGATTTGACCCTCCTCCTAACACTCTTAAGATCATCCATAAACGCCTTAGCACAACTATCCTCAAAATTGCAGTGAGATCTGACTCAAACAGTATTCCACGATATACATGAAGAGGACGAAACTTCCAAGCAGCAGTAGAAAATAACGCGAAATATTCGAAGACCTTGTGGAGGACGAACTCAAGGAAACAAACCGTATGCCTGAAGTGCTGAGATCCGCGCATTAAAATAAATTGACGCGCCATTCAAGCAAAATAGTAAGAAATTCTAATAAAGCCTATCCAATTGAATCAAGCATGCCAAGAGGATATCTTTAAACTCTGAGTCTTTCAACAACCATTTTGGATTATTCGAACGAATTTTCATATCTACTACAGAGCTACGTACGTGGAAAGGTAATACGTTCTATGTAATGTATGAAATGTAATGGGCAAAAAGTTCTGAGAGAAAGGCTTGCACTTTCTTGGGTGTAAGCCATTTTTTGTTTTTGGGCTCACTTGAAAGCGCGTCTTCTCCCGCCCTGATTGGTATATAAATTGCTTTCGGGTGTGAACGCATCAATCTGCCTTGGGGCGAAGTTTATTATATTGATTCTTGTTCGTTTATATCATATATATATATATATATATATATATATATATATATATATATATATATATATGTGCATAGATGAATGTGTTACAAACATTTTCTCAGAACCTTTTCCTCAACGTATCACGACTGGTCCCGTTACGCTAGGAACTTCGTTAGGCACTATACTGGTGATTGCACGCGTGAATAATCTATGACATGATATCCAGGAGCATAGAAGCGGCTCAAATCATTGCTTTTATTCTCCAAAACAAGTCTGTTAGCAATTCGCCGACTCTGGACGATTTAGTTTGCCAATGGTGTATGACTGAACCGAAAACCTACGGACTAGAATAGAAATGTGGGCACTGGTATACACGTTTTTTATCTATCAAATATTTTGAGATTTTCGTAGAATAGATACTGTATATACATAGTCACTTCAACACATCTCATCTATATGTGTGCCATCACATATTGAAGTGAAGTGAACTAACAAATCAAACTGCACCAACACAATGAACGAAACAGTATACACCAATATCAACATTGCTCACCAATTTCTCTCTATATCCACTTTCAAGATCTGTGGTGTAAATGTGAACCATTCAGAGCTGTTTTGGGCATTGAAAATCATCGACAGTGTCACTACATACCTAAAATCGTAAAAACAAACAAAGTACGATACGCGTGGGTGGTGCTAACCAAAGTATAAAGTCATAAAATCAGAGTAAGGTTACAACATATGTCACCAATGATGTATAACATTAGAAGAACATGAAGAGCAGCCATCAAAAACATTGATCCTAATTGATTATATCGCCCTGAGGCACTTAACATTAACATCAAGAAAACTATAGATTGTCATTAGCACCAAGAAAACCATGATGAATTTCTATAAAGAATTTAAACAATAAATTAATTGGGAACATTGTACATGTCATTAGGGTGGTAGATATTGAGTAGAATGAGATTTGAGTTAGCTAAATTATACAACTAGAAGTAACATGGTTAGAGCATACTCACTACGAAGGTATCACAATAGCAATCGCAATGGCGACAACATGAGCAAAAACAGTACACGAATAGTCATATCTCGATATTTTGCGTTAAATCAGTGCTCAGTCAATCAGATTTGAACACGATGTTGAGAAGATCTTTTACGCCTCTCATTAAAGTAAGTCGCAGCTGCTCATGATTCCCACCTGCATTCACTGCTTCGACCGTCTCTTTTTTGAGAAGTTCCATCACTGCAAAAGGCAATCTTAGTCGGCAGCATTCAGTGGTAAACTGGTAACATCGAAGTTTATATTTACTTCTTGAAGTGAACGAAAAATGCTAATCACTTCACCGAATTAACGTTACTTAGACGCGCCATATGTATGAACGAGATCAACAATGATAAGAAATATCATCGAATTTCATATCAAAGCGTCTTAGACAGCCTATAGTGTTATGCCAATTCAAGAGATGAAATAATGAGCCCATTTATATATGGGAACCATAGAAGATCACTATACAACAATAAGAAAAATGAACGATTGGAAAAGATGAAAATTGGAAGAAGTAACAATATAAAATCATACACTGATAAAAGAAAAATGTGCAACTCTAGAAATCAGTAGAAAGCAAACAGACGAATTTATACACCGATCAAAAACTTATTCATAACACAAATTCTTCGGTAAAAAAGAGTGGTGAGCGAAAAACGCACCAGCTTCAAAACGCTGAATATTCTCAGCTTCCAATGCACTCCCCTCGGCTTCCGTGGGTTCATCCACTGTATTTCCTATCTCCATGTTGTTGTCCGCATCCACCGTTGACTCTGTCTGAGCATGATCATCAGGATTAGTTGTAGTTTCATCTACTTGCTCTTCGGCTAGAAATCAACAATAGATGGCATTTGTATTACGTAAGGTCGTAAGTGTCAATAAAAGCGTCTACCAATCACTGTGGAATGCTGTTCATTAGCAGAGGTGAAATCCGTCGAAGCAAGTACCAACAACGTTGTTCGGAGCGTCCGATTGAACAACTTCCAGAGTTGCCGATGATTGTTCTTTATCAACGGACGATGAAGTCTAAGACCAGAAGCTAACAGGCTAATTATATACTTAACATGATAGAAAATAAGTTAATCAATGTCAGCACTTTACCTGATCGACTGTTGATGCCGTATCAGATACAGCACGTTCGTGTGCGAATTGAGACAGAACACGGATCACTGTCTCGATGCGGGGTTTTCCTTATATACAGCAGTGACACCTCTCGCCGTGTCATTGTGGCAAGATGTCTGATTTGTACAACTCCTTTTGCCTCTAGCGACTTCCTAGTTGTGAGAGCTCTACAAAAAAAAAATCCACAATGAAAAAACAAAACCCACCTTTAACGTTGAGCAAAAATTGCGCTGTATAATTTTGTATTCAACAAAGCCCTTGAGAGCATTTTTTGAAATACTGCACAGAAATAACTAATTACCAACATACCCAGCATTAGTATAAATAGGTAGTAATCTTCCAACAATCCTTGCTATTGATTCTTCACAATTAGCTAGACTAGGGAAAATAGGCTGGTCATCGTCAACGCTACTGCCGAAATCCATTTGGCTTCTCACTGGTGACGCCGCACTATGGATGTTCGGCAGTGTTTCGACTGATTCCTAAAATGCATCATTTTTGATTAGTTAATGACAGCTGCGATGTCTTATTTGCAAAAAGTGATAGAAGATCGCACGCGGAGTAGGTAAAACGCAAGATTAACTCTCGTCCCAAGGTCAAATTTTGTACATCACTAAGCATTCTTAAATACAGAAATTTTAACTAGTGGTAGAATTTCAAACAAGTTTCGACGCCAGCAAAAGCTGTTAGATTTGTTTGCATTAGCAATAACAAGTACATATAATAATAACTATTTTTACCACTAAATAAACGCCATTTTTACTACTGTTGTTATCATATGTAAAAGATTTAGTAGAAAAATGTGGAACCACCTTCAGCAATATTTGATTAATTCGATATAACATAGGGTGCACCGTTATCGGGACCCCAATGATCATTCCCTTGAAGATAGGGCCTTAATCGCTTCTCGCTCGGACTATCGGTAATTATTCGATGGCTTGAATCACGGGAATTTTGAAAGAGTGTTTGAAAATGAGAAAAGTTTGATTTCTCGAAAAGCTCTGTTAGTGCCTGTAGCAGCAAAAATAAATTACGTTCCACTTTCTGCACGCATTATTCGCTTTCTCGAATCTTGCTGAGAGCAGCAATAGCAAAGCCGACTCGAAGAGGCTCAATTAACATTATTTATTTGAGAAATTTTTCTCCGTTTCAAACAAATTTCTTTGCTTTCCATAACAAAAATGTAGAAAAACTCCGTTCTCTCGTCTCATGGGTATAGCCCTTTATTTTCATGTTATATTGCCAAACATGCTCGCTTTTGAAGTGTAAGCAACGGTCTGACTACTGAACATACGAAACGTAAACCATTTTTTGCTCTTCCATCGCTCTATAAGAACTTTTTGATAACCAGACTTAGCTTTAGAATAATCAAATTTACGCCATGAAATAACTATTTATAGCTTGTTGAAAGATCGTCCAAAAACCCTAATCGAGAACAAATGTGCGTCGAGTGTGATACGTGATCTTGTTATTGCTATAACAGAACTCTAAGGAGGCTTTCTCTCGGGAGCGTCACATTCCTTATAAACAATTAAAAGTTCGAAAGACGACGGGTTCTGCCCGGCTGATGAGTCTGTAAGGACGAAACACGTGTCTCGGGCTGTACAAGAGCCTTACCAGACCACATGACATGTTGGCTCAAATAATAATGAAAGGATCTATTGAAATTTGAGCGTGGTCTTAATAAAGCACTCGAAGGAAAGGTATAAAAACTATAGTGTTAAAATCGGGAGCGTAACCGAGTTATGATGCTCGTCACGGCGCGCAGGCTAGGTCCCGCTTCCCCTCTTCCCCCAACACTCTGGCAATCGATGGCGAACGCCCTATGGAACGCCACGGCCAAGCTATCCTCGAGATTGCAAAGGGATGCGCTCAACCACTATTCTTCGACGTTCAAGAAGTAGACGAAAAAACAAATTGGATGCCACAAGTACTGGATCCTGCTCATTAAAAAAAGCCACAGTGTGAAGGATCAATAAAGGATATAAAAATTCAAAAAATATCGAAAGCGCCGAGGTTCAAGCTGACAGATAACTATCAAATGTGTGAGCAGAAAGCGAAGAAGGTCTCCACAACAAAGGGTTGAAAAATGGATTGAGATAACGAAATTGTTCTTACCATAGTTGCGTGTGTTTTGAGGAATGGTTTTTTTTGTGAACAAAAATGGAGATACATACTTAAGAAAAGAGAACGTACCGCTTGAGCTGGCTGCACGTGAGAAAACGGTCTTCTCGGTGTCAACTGCCCTGACGCTATTTTAGACGGCGTCGGAAATTGCTTCTCAGAAACTACTACACCACCAACTTCTCCATTTACACGTTGATATGCAGGACTTCGATTCTCGATTGCCGCACAAAAATGAACTCTTCGACACTATAAAGCGCTAGATTAACTTTAACATATGCAGAACAACGGGAGATTTTCAGCAATTCCCAACAAATTTTAGACTGCTTGAAGAAGGTAAACAAATTGAATTTCCAGGATTCAAATGTAAACCTTCTATGATGCCCTCTTGATTTCAAATTTATAAAAATTCGCAAAAATAAGGAAAAGACATTAATTTATAGATTTTCTCCAAATTCTATCCACTACATTTGGTGGAGTACGACAGTCTCATTTGTTTAAGGGCTTCGAGCTCGCAATACGATCACCAGTCCTTGACAGTTATAGAATGTTTGCACCAATATGGGGTAGTTACGAGCAGCATGGTTCCCTTTTCAATTACTTACACTGATTCTATTTACTTAGAATCTTCATCAAAAACCACTACCTTTTTCTCCGAAGTGGACGGGCTGTTAGCTTTCTTCAAAATGCCAGGAGTGCCAATGAGCTTCTGAATAAATGAAGGTGTAGATACATCTTCCATATTCCTAGAAGTAAGCATTCATATGATACACAATGAAAGAGAATATATAGCAAGCAAGCTTTGATCGCTCAGCAATATTGCACCCACTCTTCTAGTGATGTTGGTGGAGTATCCATGTCAACACCGTTAGTATCCAATTTGCTCATATTTGCGTCTGAAGATTCCCTAACTACCAGAACATCCTCTATTTCGCGCAATACCAATCCATCATCGTGACTAATGGTACAATCGACTTCATTCAATGCATCAGAACTCTCCGATTCCTGGAAACTTTTTCCTTGTTCAAAGTTATAGTCACTTGGCATGATATTAATAATACATGCACATTGTAAATCAAGACCATGGAAACGAGAGATCCGTATTTCAATGGAGTTAATAATAAGGTTAAATGAAATATACCTGAGCAGGTGTGACAGAAGAGGAAGATTCTAGATTTGATTGAAGCTCATTTACCGTTTCGCACACATCTGCGATTTTGATAGTCGCACTTCTCCGCTGCACATGTTCTAGAGGAGTTTCCTGAAAACTGAGGTTGATTGAATGATATGTATATGTGCTGAAGAATGACAAAAAGAAATATTCCAACCATATGAAATTCTTTTTATTTAACCGCTCTAGCGGTAGTATGAGGTCACAAATGTATAGCCATTGATGTAGAGTGATGTGCAAAACTTTCGCGTCAGGCGACACTAGAACCCGCACCTCACTCTTTCCGAAAGCGTGGCTCTATCCGTTACACTACTCAATTGATATATGAAAATGGAGAAAACTTATCTTGATTAGCTGACGCGAGGTTGGTAAAACAGTTGTAGAAATTCGGCTGACGTTTCGGCGACCCGCCTTCTTCAGAGCCTGGACGTATATAGTATTAGTCTCTATATACGTCCAGGCTCTGAAGAAGGCGGGTCGCCGAAACGTCAGCCGAATTTCTACAACTGTTTTACCAACCTCGCGTCAGCTAATCAAGATAGGTTTTCTCCATTTTCATATATCAATTGAGTATGCCGAGGTTTATAGAAAGTCGAACTTTTGAATCGTTACACTACTGACGCTTATTTTGCACGCCACTCTTTCTACGCTACATTGCATCTGTTTGTCAGCCGCCGGCCGTCAACGGCTTGGCCCCGGTAAGCGGTTTCGACGTTGAACCCAATCACGCTAATAGATATTGGGTATTAGAGATCAAATGAAATTCTTTTTATTTAATTGCTCTAGTGGTGGTATGATGTTCAGTTGCATGCCCATTGATGCAGATACATAGACAGATAGATGCAATGTAGCGCAGAAAAAGTGGCGTGCAAATTGGGCGTCAGTAGTGTATTGGATAGAGCACGCTCCCGTAAAGAGTGAGGTGCGGGTTCTAGTCTCGTCTGACGCGAAAATTTTGCACATCACTCTACATCAATGGTATTCCAACCATTCAAAATAGAAGATGATTATATATTAATGGGTTCCCCCATAATTTCTCTGGCATCCCGACACTTTTGTTAATTCGATTGTTGGGAAAACAAACAATCAGCAATCCATTATGATTGATGATATGCAATGATTTGCTAGACGAAGACTGGACGCTTTCTTCCCAGAAAGAATGATACCGACGATCAAAAAAGTCGGTCAGGTCACTTTTGAGCTGGTTGTAGTCTTCAGATTTCTTCTTCCGCAGATGCAGCTTCAGGGCGTGGAAGGTGATAATCCAATACAGCAGTATCAGGACTATACGATAGATGTGATACCGTGGTACAGCCTAGTTTCTCCAGAAAGTGGCGATTCGACTTTGCAATGTGAGATCGAGTGTTATTTTGAAGGAGAGCGACATTGAGTTGTTTCAGGAGCCCGTCTTGCACTGCTGCGGCCAATTTCCGCAGTTGATCCCCGTAGACGGCGACACTGATTATCTGCTTGATTTCAAGTAGTTGAGAAAACAGAATGCCCTGTAAATCCGAGAAAACTGAGAGCATAACTATCCGAGAACGGAAACACTAGAACACGACTAAAACATGGAGTATGGAACACAACAAAAGCGTAGATCATGGAATTACAACCCTACTACTACTTAAAGGACTACTGGAACATTGTCAAACACACCACAGTCTTTTGAATGTAACCAGATTTGAAATTTAGAAAGAAAAACATAACACGAAAGAAATTTTTTTTTAAATTTATGGACAACTCAATATAACGTAATGATCCAGTAATGATAAAATAAAATAATAAAATGTCCATTGATTACGACAGCACAGCTACTTGGCAAAGACTTAAGGAATAACATATACATACAACGTATATACATATACATATATATATGAAAATGTGTATGTATGTATAGACATGTACATTCATACATATACGTATGCGTGTATGTACATATGCATACAATGTATCTATATATATATGATTTCTCCATGTACACATGTATATACGTATGTATATCCATATGTATGTACATGTGTTTATATGCATATACATGTGCATATATATATATATATATATATATATATATAATGTGCATATGTACACACTTTTTTGAAACTTCACTATCCGTTTTCAGAGTTTTTTCAGTGTGCGTATCCCAGTACTTCGAACATTCGATCTATGTTTTCATATTCTTCTTGCACGTCGTGGAATACTGGTTGGTAAGTTTTTTCGTAATCTCAACAGCTTTGTTGACAGTGTACCATAGGGCGTTCGCTATTGATTGCTGGAGTGTTTGGATGAGGTTCGACCCCACAAGCCCCACGACGAGCATCACACAATCGGTCACTGCGGCCCATATGTGTATATACACATATGTGTACAACATATACACATGATACGTAGCAAATATCACCTGTATCACCTGTCGTCACATTGATCGTCGAGTGACTCGAGCGGGTAGCAGCAACTCTTCCATCTTTCCCTATCGCGTGCAAGAGTAGCCCCGTGGGTCCTCGTCGCTCTAGGGACTCGCTGAGCATCATATCTTTCTTCTATCGCTTTCGTGAAAAAATCGGACCAACAGGTCAGTGGTCTTCCTTTAGAGCGCTTGACGTATCGACGAATCCAGTCGGTAACGGCTCTCGTCCATCGGTTGTCGTTGAAGCGCATCACGTGTCCGGCCCACCTTATTTTCGATATCGTGGCGTGTAGAACGGCGTCTCCGATTTTCGATTGTTGACGTAGGTCGGAGCTTCGGGTCCTTACTCTCATTTGCGAGATACGGGATACTCTTAGCATCAACCTTTCGACTGCGCGTTCGATAACGCCAAAAGATCTTTCATCCTGCTTACGTAGCGACCAGGTTTCTGCTGCATACGTTAGGGCAGGGATAATCGTCGAGTCGAAAAGGTGGGCACGGAGTCGGATGTTTTTTGTCCTCTTCACTACATCTCTTAAACGTTCCCCAAGCCGCTCGTTTCCTCCTGCTCAACTCTGGAGCTAAGTCGTTCATCATGTTGGTTTCGTGACCTAGATAGACGTAACTGGAGCATTCGGAGATTGTCGTTCCGTTGAGCATGAATGGGGCATTCGCAACCCATCCGTTCCTCATGAACATTGTTTTCGTTAGATTCAGTTGAAGACCAATCTTTCCACAGCAGCAGATATATATTCGCAAATACGTGTATATATGCATATACTTATAGATGCATATACATGCACACACATGTTTATATATACGTAGATAGGCACTTGTGTACATAAATGCATAGATTTATGTATATACATATATATATGTATATATATATATATATAACACATTAAGCTCTCTCATGACTTCTTTCGCAGTGCAGCTTTATTCAATTTCCTTTCTTTCAATTTGGCTGATCGGCAATAGGCTGTGATGTGCTGCGGTATGTTTTAACAGTCCTCACAGTAGTAGAAGTGTTGTAGTTTTATGCTCTACATTCATGCCATGTTCTATGTTCCATAGTATAATAGTGTTCTACTGGTTCTATACTTGGAAGATCATGCTCACGGTTTTCAGGGATTGGCAGGACATGCTTTTTTGGTAAATGCTCGACATCAAGCAGACAATTAATGCTGAACTCTGCGGGAAACAACTACGGAAGTTGGCAGCAATAGTACGAGAGAAGCATCCAAAACGTCTCAGTACGTCTCGTTCATCCAGTATAACGCTCGACCGCACATCGCAACTCGGCACGTTTTGGTGAAACTATGTTGTATCATGGTACCACATCCATCGTCTAGCTCTAGTATTTCTCGATCGAAGTGTCATCCCGTCCACGCCCCGAAGCACTACTTGCGGTAGAAAAAACTCGAAGACTAATTCTGCCTTAGTCCTCTAAAGACTACATGATACGTTTTATACCAAGTCGTGCGACGTCAAACCTACTAAGATATTGTGATGGCGGCGCCGCGACTCGTTGAAAGGCAGGTGCAGATAGCCTGAAGTAGACATTGACATGCAGATGCTGTCTACCCACCACCTGTCGCGTAAGCGACGGCGCGAAGCCGCCATCCTACCGCCGATTGTCTCGAAAGGATTAAAAATGACCACATCAACTTCTTCGAACGCCAACCTCATTTTACCTCAGAAAAAGCATGCTGTCTTCGCCCAGCAAATGATTGCATATCACTGATCAAGATAGTGATTATATCACCAATACTGTTGATTAATTGTTACCTTCAAAAACAGAGCTGATCTTTGGCATCAACTTTTTTTGAAACCTCGCAATAACCATTCGTAATAATTCCAAAAAGAATGTTCAAAGCCTAAGCGAGGTTGGTACGCCAGGGCTATACACGCGTGTTTTAGATGATCTCGCCCATCTCGTGAGGACACACGCCACACATTAAGCCCTGCATTCAGCAAGGAGGGAGGCGTATGTGGTAACGGCACAGTGGGGCGTGGGTCACTGACGAGGAGGGCGAGACCTCCGAAACCGCTTAGACTTTGAACATTCTTTTTGAACTTAATTTTAATGCTTTCTTTAGATGAATAGCAATTTAATTAACAAGCGTGTCGAAATGGGGAAGAAATCAAGAACAACCCATTACGTACATATTTATGTACGTGGGAGGCGGGGTAGCGTAAAAGTCAGGGACCCAGTGTATCAGTTGTTAGGCATTGGTTCGATCCCTATTCCAGACACTTATCTACAATCAATCATCTGTGCATATCCGGATGGCCCAAACTCGACCATCTCTCAGGAGTCGTCTCAACCAGCATTCTACGATATTCATGAAGGAAAATAAAATTCTCAAGCATCAGCAGCAGCAGCAGCAACACGCTAGATACCTTTCCGCAAAATAAACGCAAGGAACAAGTTCAGTGCAAAAGGTGCGAGGATCCGCAGAGTAAACTGTGATGAAAGGTCGTGTAAAAAAGTCAAACATCGAATTTTACGTGTATTTTTGTCTACAAAGACATTACACAGTCGCTCACCCGATCAAAGTTGAGCTTTACATTCGACTTCCTTCTGAAACATTTACAATCGGCCGGAATCCGTTGGAACTCTTCTTCAGGTAGTCCTCTACTCGAGGATTCAACAAGTTCGTTTCTGACCGCATCAGAACTGTCGCCTATCTCATGCTCCGCAAAGTTGGCTACCGGTGAAACCGTCACGTGAGTGGCGCTGAAAAATCAAATATGTACATGTATATACATATACATGCATATATGCATGCACATGTATGAGTGTAGATACTACTCATCAAATTGATAATGGCCAGTTCATTATGAAAACTAATACAACATTTTAACTTCATTTGGAGTAGGAAAAAACCTACGCGGTTTGCGTTAACTCCGGGTCAAATTCCTCTGGTAAATGAAGAATAACGGCGGATTGCTGCGAGTCGTCGTCAAGAAAAGGCATCCGTTCTCTGAAAGCGCTTCGTTTTGTGAAGAATAATTTATATAGCTTACTGGGCAAAAAACTAGGGATTTCAATTTTCTGGAATCACGATATCCAACTTTATCTTCGCCTAGTTTCTTTTAAACAGTAGTGCACGATGTGAAACATAATCACAAGAATGCCAGCATACGAGCAAAACATAGGACGTTAAGGAACTTCAAACTAGCTACCCTTTCTAGGACTCAATAAGCCTCTCATTGTACCATCGAGGTCCTGCTGTCTTTCACCCAGCCCAGAATAGTCCAAAACACGGTTGAGAGAGAAGCAGATTGAAGGTCTCGACGGTGGAATGGAAAACTGTGTGAACATATGGTAAGTAATCGAAGTTTCGAAGCCACCTCAGGTGCCAAGTTTTGCGTGGATTTCAGTGCTCTTGTGAATAAATCTCACATTTATTATTTCTTCGATGATAGCTCAGCTGCCTTTTGAAGAAAATGCAGTACATATCAAATCTTATTATTCACAGACATCAAAATTGATCTATAGAACAGTAACACCTTCATGCCTCACATATTCGGTTATTCTGATGCTTTATTCACATCGTTGATCTAGGAGTGAAACCATCGATAGGCGGTTGCGAGCAACGTTAGACAATAAGTGGTTCATGAAACTAGCAAAGTGAACACAACCGTTGGATCTTTCATTTTAGAGGGGAAAACAGTGGTACGCGAATGACATAGGTTGTTCTACGCTTTTAATTAACTTACTACTATTGGAAAGAAAGTCCTGGAGCTTTAAATAAGCATGAGATATCTCCCATGCATATTATGGGAATACTGTAGTTTCATATGTGGGATTTTCCCACTGAAGGACTAGATAATATTCGGCTATATTTTCACTTTATTACAATCCTCCGCCATGTCCAACGATACAGTCAAAATTCGTGTTTTATTGCGTCATTATTAGACAAAAGGGTCTTTTTCACAGCGAGCGGCAGTCGATGAAACTAACGAAGTCGAAGGAATTATACTTCGACCAGATCCGAAATATGGTGGACCAATGGCAGAAAGTTGTAGAAAACGATGGCTTTTATTTTGAAAGACACTTTTATTGCTTTTATTTAGAACCCATGCATAAATTTTCAATTTTTTACAAGCGACTCAGAACTAATTTTCCAATCTAATGACTTCGCAAGCAATACAGACGACATATCAATAACATTGTAGAGTTTTGAGCTACGGATTCCCCACCACATTCAAAATGTAAATGAAGCAATTTCATTACAAAAATGCTAGATGTGATCAAAACAAACTCGAAGGGCTAAGATAAGACGAGTTGAGATAGAAATGAGCGTGAGATAAGAAAACAAACGCTTCTGCATGAAGTACAATAGAGTAATTATAAAAGAAATGTAAAAGAAAAAGTTTGTAAAACTAATGAAATGAGTAACAAACTCACTAACCTCTTCTCGGTGAACATCTCACGTTGCCGTTCAGTTAGTTTCATCCTTTTCGCAGAATCTGTTGAACTAACAGGGACATATTCCACCGAATCGTCGTCCAGCAAACCCAAATTTGGTCGCTTTCTAATTGGAGTCGATCTGCGACGAGGTGTCGTCTCATCCGTTCGTTCATTCTGCATATAGAGAGAGTATTACTTTAAAGAGTATCTAATCATCCATTGATATCTCCACCTCAACAGATGTCGGTACAACCACTGTCGTTGGACTTTTCACTTTTTCATTGATCTTGGTCCCACTAGAATTCAGACTTCGGCCACAGTCAGTATCACAATGATTCCTAATGAAGAATACATGTACTCAAATTTCCATCCCTATATCAAAAAAACACATCTTCAAATTAAATAGAAAAGAAACCTATAAAGCCTTTGAGTTAACCTACCGTTCGTGACTACTTCGTGATGAGGATAACGTGCTGTGCTCGGACGATTCACTTCCTTTGTTGGTTGAACTATCTTCTACCCTGGTTACGCCAGAAGAACTGACAACCTAAGATTGACATGGTGAAGGTTTGGAATATTGACTATAAAAAGATTTATTCTCACAAACTATACTAACAGGTCCTATTTCCATCTTGGATTCAGTGACTGCCTACCAAACTCAACTGAACTTTGGAACAATTTAAACTAGGATGCTGAGTTGTATGCAAAATATCCCTCCCCATGTGAGTGGTTGAACCCGTGTTTCACCTACACCGCGAGCGCTTGTTACCATTGCACCACTAAGGCCATCGCCCTGCTATCCCTATTTCCTTGACATAATTCAACGAAGCGCCATCAACTAACTAACGAGTTCAGAAGCAGAAAAGCTCTTTCCCTATGTTTTTCATTTACGAAGTTACATGTGCCATGTGATCGAATAGTACCGCGCTAATTGTAAAGTCGTTAGAAAATCCTCTACTGCAAGTCTCCGTGAAATTTGAGAACTTCGTTCGTTTACTTAGAACTATGACAAAAACCTTTTGCTATTCTCATTGTTTATCGCTTTCCCAGGACTTTGAATGGCTAAAATGTTCAAAATCACAATTCGACAGGACAAACCATAGCAGATGATGTATCATCAACGCATTCATCCACTGCACCACTATTCTCCTGCGTCTGTTTCGACAAACCGGGTGCGTAAATCAATCTTTTACTTAGTGGTAACAACACCTTCCTGGAAATGGCAATCTTATAGAAAATAAAGCCCCGGACCAAGAACGGCTTAAAAGAAATGAATGTGATAACGAGGACATACCTCATGTCTGCAGAGTAGTTCAGTGTCTTCGCCTCAGCAAAGGTTTTCTTCCACAGCTTGCATGCAGAGGCGAGAAGCTTCGGAGGGTTATTCCTGGTCCTACTCAGCAACCTTAGTAATAATTGCTCACAACCTGATAGGAGCTCGTTGTCGTATGGTCCCGAAATTTTATCTCGCACGGACTCCAAAATCTGGACAGGTAAATTTTTTGCTCAACAGATATCAGGAAGATGTTTAACCCCTACGGTAGCACGTTGATTTTTTACGCGGCAGGCGACGCGGGTGACCCGGTTGGCGGGGTGAGCTTGAATGACAATGATGCAGTCCTCTAATAAAACTTTAGAATTCTATTCTCACTAAAGGAGGGTCTTGAAATTAGATTATGACTGAAAAGACTCCAATAAGGTCATCGGTAAAAGGCACGAGGCCAATGCTTCTCAATGAACAATGAAATGATAGTTGTTTAGCAAAAATGATTCTGCACACTGTCGATTCTGCAAACTTGTACAATGTGATTGAACACTGTAAATCAGGGTTATCCTCTTGGCGCACATACAAATTCCACCTATTTTACCTGCTGCGTTGCAGTAGAAACGGTCTTTTCAGGATATAAACATAGCATCGGAATCAGCAACGATTACACTATTGAATGATTGACAAATAAATGAAAAAAACAGCCTTCCCTAGCGACGTCAGAAAAAGGCTTTTTTCGAAAAGCGGCGACATGAGATTGCAGCCTCAAGTCTCAGTTTTCCAACTGTTACTACTACTATAAAAGTTCTGATCCAGCAAATGTGGCCGCTAATTCTTTTGTCCCCTCATGACCGAATAGAAACTAAATACGTTCTCAGAAGTGCTCGATTGTATTATTGTTATGGGTTGTTCTAGATTGTATGCTGCTAATAATTATAAATTCTGGGTAGAGTACTGCAAAGCAGCTAATCGTAGATGTTTGAAAACAATCAACTAGGTTGAATAAGAATGAAATAATCGGATAAAAGGATAAAAAGGATAAAGCTCTCGACGTTGACCAATCCCTGAGGGATGCGCCATGCATTCGACTTCAATTTTTGACATGGTTTGAGGTGATTGAATGCATATCTGGCCTTTACAATGACTCGCGGTGGCCTCCCGCTGATCCGAGTCAGTGCTGCTTATCCTCCCAGACAAGCCTGACATCAGTCTGATACCAATTTACCGACCCCAGAGGGATGGATGGCTTGGTAAGCCATGAGCGGAGATCGAACCATTGACCTCGTGTGCGAAATCGGATAAGTTATCAAATAACTTCCAAATTTGTGCCGGGGCGAGCACCTTCAAAGTAAGTCCCATTAAGTCTAGACACGGCAACGCAATCAGTCTACCACATATCGTACACACAGTAGCGAATGGATTAAGGAAAGAAGCAAAACTACACGTGATGAAGGCTATCGTAGCATCTTCCCGAATATCTCTCACAGATGACCTTCTGTCATAAATTTTTCTATGCAAATCACTCAGCACTTTTGTATGCAAATCACTCAGCACTTTAGACAATGTCAAAAACATACAACGAATCTGAAGAGACAAAATATTTGACAAAAAGAAAAGGGAAAGAAAAACAGAAATACATCTATCAAGGCAGGAAATCTTACTAGATTTGGTTTCTCGACAGCATTGAACAGTCGCTGACACAATTTCAGAACGGAGAGTATATTGAGCAGTAGAGAACGTGAAGTTTTTCCTTTCTGAAAGAGTAAGTTGGACGATTTAACTATTGTATAGCGATCATTACAAAGTAAATAACCTCGACAGGTTGAGCCAGATTTACTAGTTTACAGCTCACAATTTGTACTAAATTAACAAAAGTTGATAAATCTCCCAATGCATCAAACTCTGTGGACGATCCTGAAAAAAAAAGACCACACTAAAGTAATCTATTCGCGACGGCGTGTACCTCCTCAGACACGTTTATTTATAGGCCTTTTTCCATAAACGAAGCTCTCGTTTAGACTTTTAACAATTATTCGAGAGTTTATATCTCAGCTTTTTCAGCACTTTGCTTATTTTCTGGAAAGACTTCTGTGCGTCGTAGTAGCAAAAATACGATTACGTTCACACTCGACGCGCGTTTTTGCTCGGCTAGCTTTTTCATCAGTGGTAATCATTTGATAGCATGAATCCTGGAAACTCTGAAATTACGTTATTTCCAGAGGAGGTCTTCATATAAAGCTGTAAGAACGAGAAAAGACCACGCTTCATCATCGAAGTTCTCCTGACACTAAGAGTTATATGTGGACCAAAGTATATCACCGCGCGGAGAAAATCATGGAGTGTCACAGTAACAACCTAAAGTTAGAACCTAAAGTTTCCTGCTAATGGAGAAAAAAAACTCTAATCAAGTAACAAAAATCGCGCGTCTCCTGTGAATTGCGTCGAGTGAGCGATCGATCGCCGTCCCGAACGGACCCACGGGCTTTTCGTCTCTAAGTGGCAACACTATGCGTTCTGCTCCACCTCTCTTCTCTGCATCCCTAAGCTTAGCATGCCATTGTTAGACAGAGCAGTGTGGCGTTGTTACAGAGGCGCAACGGCCCGCCTTCGTTAGATGCAACAGACTGCTATTGTTAGATGCGTCACGCTGGGGCTAGAGATGCAGAAGAAGTGGGGTAGACCATTTAGAGTTTCCAGTTTGAGAAGCAGAGGTGTGGGTCCCCGATCCCATAAGGTGAAGACAGGCCATGTATTATCTTCTTATGACAACTATCTCGGATATAAGAGTTATTTCGCGATTAACTGCCATTTTCTTAATTCATCTACTGACGACTTTCAATGTATCTAATTGCAAGCTTAGCATATCCATAGACGAGTCGATAAACGCGGCTGGCCTGGTGTACTCTCCCTTTACTCTTGGTCTCGGTCACTTTTCAATGTGCTTCTGCCACTCTGCAGCGACACGAATAACTCCGCCGACATCGTATACAAGGCTAGCGCCTTCATTCCGCTTCACTTCCGACATTGACGTGGTTTGGAGCATCTCATCTCTGTTGGCTCACTGCATCATCATGATCATATTCTACTGCCATTTATGCTGTAGTATATCTATGACTATTTGTCTTGTCGCTGCTCCATGCATTGCGCAACCCCTCTTATACACTAGAGAGCAGAAATTCGGACACTATGCACTTAGATTTACACGTATTGCTCCATCTTGTATCGCTATACGTCGTTATTATGCATTTTTATTACTATCGTGAAAGTGTCGTAATTGTTGTATATCATATGCTGATCGGTGATAGCGGGATCTGCTCAAACAAATATCATAAGCACGGCGTGGCAGAAAAGATTGAAACAATCAATCGAGTATCCGACACCCAACGCGTTCGTTCACGACGTTCAACGCTCGGAGCCATTACCAACGCCTAACCATTCTGGTGTCATCGCCACTAAATAGCTAAACTATTCTTACACATTCTTCACTGAAAGCACTAAAAAGGACTCCAAAGAAAACAAATCTTGTTCGAGTGGCAAATCATGGTTTAAATGGGAACTACTGGCACTGAATGATTCCTCGTGGAGGCAGGTTATATAAGTAACCATGTGAGTTGGTATATACTTGTTGCCCTTCTACCACGTACCTGAAAATATTCTCTCTTCTTGAAGTGAATCAAATGGAAAGATGGTAATGACACTATCTAGAGTGGTGATGTAGAGATTGGCACAGCACATCTGAAAAAGCAATCGACATTTTGCAATTGTCTTCATTTGAGGTGTAAGTCTCTGAGAAGGGTAGCTAAGTGGTTGTAATGCCAATCACCATAAACGGGTGGGAAAAGGAGGTTCGAAATCGTCGCGGGCTTAACAAGCCTCTAATTTATCCGGTTACTACCAGACTTGTCTGGAGAAGGTTCATATCCCATAAGCAGCAGTCGAAGGTACACGAAAAAAGCTGCAGAACCCACGTGGACGATGGATGTAAGAAAACGAATCGCTATGCAAGAAGTGTTAGGATCTACAGATTTGAAAACAGAGAGTGAAAAATAGAAGAGTACGTAGCCGTCCGATGAGATCTACAATATGTGAGTAAAAAAATCCAGCACGCTCTTAACCAAAGTAACACTGTGCTATTCTTATATTGGTAGAGGGGCCGAATGGTTAGTGATGCACCAGGAAGCGAGGTGCTGGCTCTAGTCCCCACTCCGAACACTATCTAGCAAGCGATCAACGAACGCTTTAGGAGTTCCTCCAAGATGGTATGGAGAATCGTCTCAACCAGAATTTTCAACGACTTAGTGAAGAAGACGAAATCTTCAATCAGCAGACGAGACAACACGCGAAATGTTCGAAAACCTTGATGGAAGATGCATGAGTGGAAACAAATCGAGAGCTACATCTGCTGAGCTCCGAGTAATGAACTGCGGTAACGAGTCAAGTGAAAAAAAAACTTACATGTGGACCATTCAAGCTTGCAAAATAGACACAGAACGTACCGTTTCGGGAAGAACTGTGTCTCCGAACACACAACGCAATACAGTTTCAGCGCTGTTACCCACTTCATGTCTCACGGTGTTCTGTACCTCTAAGTATAATTCACTGAAGGTACCCGAATACTTTTTGACCAAGTCTACATCGGCTTCCTGAATTTATGGCAATGTATCAAAAGTTATGAATTACAAAAAAAAGTCCAAATCCAACCTCGACCGCGTAGTTAGGCCGCTCGAAAAAGCAACCGCAAATAAATTGAAAGTTTTGGAAAAGTCGGGTTTCTAAAACATTCCCTTCATTGATGTCGTCAGTCTAAAATTTTTAGCCCTTCAAAGAAAGAAGCAAAATTACATTACTCATCAACTACGTCTAAAGATGAACACATGCAACTGAGTACATGAGGTAACTTCGAAAGTCCGACTTTCCTAAGTTTGACATAAGTATTGAAAAAATCTCACAGATTTTCCTTTCTTCTGTATAAACTTCGCTTGACGTTAGTATTTCTCCTTTAAATTCGGTGGCTAACGTTTCGGCAACTTCGCCTTCCTCAAATTCTGGTCAACGTCCACTGCCAAACCACATAGGGATATTTGAATAACACCTCCCACATTTGATGGAAACACAATGATTTTCTTTCTCTACTGCCTCTTCTGTTCCCTAAGGTTGTTCCTGTTTCGTTCCCATCTTCTTCAGAGAAATCCATCTACTCAGTCAATTTACGAACGGCACAAAAAGTGACAGTCTATCGATGTGCAGTTGATAAACTGCAAGATACTTTGATCCTTCAAAAGTTCCAAAAGAAACACGTGACCGTTTCTTACTCGAAAGCGCTCTCGACACTTCCAGTTTTGCTCTTTTTTTTAGCATTTGCATTACTGCATTAAATCTCACCTCTTTGATATAACTCGTCAGAAGTTTTGCTAAGGTGTCCCATGTACGAAGAAGCGCTCCTAGTACAAATCGTTCTGCATTAGCTTCCATCAAACAACAGAGTTCTCCAATACGTTTCACACTATCCCACTGGTCTCCTGTCCACTGCATATGGTTGCCGGCATTAGCTCGAGAAAGTCACTAAAAATGCTATTACTGCAAAAAACTCTAACTAGACTATTCAGTCCGATCATAGTCATATACACTGTTGAGTCTCAGCGTGAAAATCGAAGACGAATTTCAACAAAACATAGTTAGTCTGAAATCAGAAACCGAACGTACCCAACTTTTGCAGAAGGCTTTCGAACGAGTTCAGCAAGTATGTCTTTTGCTGGCCATTTACCCACCGTGTTCGCATGCAGAGTTAGATCTTTAGGCCGCAACAAATGACAAAGGCCAGTCTGAAACAAATCATCTCTCGCAAACAGCACAAACAGTTCATTTCTGACTTAGAGTAGACATTGTCGAGCCCATTACTCATGTGGATATTTGACGCTCAAATAGTTAGCGGGCGCAATCAAACATCAATCAAAAGCCACCATGTGCTCGCTCTTTGAAGCAGGCGAATTTAAAAATGAACGACCTTCCGTTGTGCCAAAATTACCTATACTCCTGTATACTCAGCACATGCACATATAGCCTGATAAAAAGGATAACGCTTTCGGTATGATTAATCTCTCAGGAATGTGTCATGAATTTGACTCCATCAAGAATTGTTTGAGGCCGCTGAATTCATATCTGGCCTTTATAATGACTCGCTGTGGCCTGCAGAGGTATCAAGTCAGTGCTGCTATCCTGCCAGACAAGTCTGGTACAAATTCGCCGATCTTGGAGAGATGAAAAGCCTGGTGAGCTAAGCGCGGAATCGAACTATCAACCACGTTTGCGTCGCAGATCATCCTCTACCCAAGAATGCTGAGTGGTTTGGTTACTGACAGATAGATGCGTTGTAGCGTAGAAAGAGTGATGGCAAAACGGGCGACAAGATTGCAACGGGTTGAAGCACGCGCCCTCGGACAGAGCGAGATGCCGGTTCGAGTCCCGCCGAAGCGAAAGCTTTGCACAGCCTCTACGTCACTGGGTATATCTGCTAGCCACACAATAGCAAACTTTATCAGCGCTCGTAATACGTTTTTAGACAGATTATTACCTCTAATTCTTTTGGACAGCAGTTGTTTTCAAATATCCATGTTTTCACTTGAAGAAAAAGTAGTTGCAACTGTGTATGTCGAACATCAGCGTCTTTGACGTCTTCAATACGACGGGCTAACGCCACAAAACACAGGCACACAGAGTTCGCATGGATAACTGTTAGACAATACACAGATAGTTATAGAATAATGACTATACGAATAAGAAGGGAGAATCAACAAACTCGAATTTGTTCCGCCGCACGCGATACGCAAAGCCTGACAAAGAAAAACGCTGTATTTTCGTATTAAATCTTCTCTAGAACCACATTGAGGAACACCTGTAAAGATTAGACGAAAGCTGCAAAATATACAGTGGTACGTGTGATGTACACTGACCTTCCATAGCATTTACACCAAGAACAGAGCTTATTACCGGAAATACATAGTCTATCGCACCATCAATTCCACGACAAGACCGTGGTTCGGTGAGGAAAGCGAACCTGACTCAGGCAGAATTGGTTTTATTTTCCATTTTGATAGTAAAACACATTCGGAAGTGCAAGTTCCGACGAAAATCAGATAGCAAACGCTAATTCGACCGCAATTAATAGAAGAGACCAGGGGTATCATTTCAGAGATCAGTTAATAAGTGTATAGAAGATATTGAGAACATACTCCGAAAATTCAGTAAAATTTCCCTGGAGTACGAGAGTGAACGTAGTTGAGCTTATCGGCTTCATCACCTCGTCTTCGATAATTCGAAGATTAGAGATCACGCTAACCGATCGACCAAGAAGGAATCGCAGAAAACATATGACCAGCTGAAAAAAGAGAGTATTAGACGTCCCGATAAAATTAAATATACCTTTCCAATCGGTAATCATTTCTTCAAAGCCATTTTTTGCTGGACAGACATTCTCCACTAAATTTTCAGTACTCTTTTTAGCACTTTATTGATCCGTCTTCACTGTTTTTCTCTTCACTGTGGGGATCTCAGTAGTTCTAGCATTCGTCTTCTTCTTGAACGACGCAGAGTACTTACTGAGCATGTTTCCTCGCAATCTCGAGGGTAGCCTGGCAATCTCAAGATCGTGGTGTTCTATAGGGCTTCGATGTTGACTGTCGGAGACTGTTGAGGGACGAGGTTTAGTCTGCGCGTGTCGCGATGAGCGTCACAACCACTAGGCTATGGCGCCTCCAGACTTTCGGTAATCATTTGAAAGCTTGAATCTTGGAAATTCCAAAAGTCTACTGAGGTTTTCAAAAAGCCTTATTGCTGTGCTGCAGCAGTAAAAATGATATCGTGCTTCACATGCATCGCGCGTTTTCATTTTAAAATGAGAATTTCCCCTCGGTTTCGCAGAGATTCCTAGATTTATTTGTACTGCAATTGAAGAAGAAACTTTGTTCTATTGTTCTGCGGGCTTAGGCTTTTGATATTCATTTTATACTGCTAAATAAATCCGCTAAGAAGCCTAAGCTTATGCAATAAAAGCATTTAAACGTGTAGAGGAAATTTTAAAATATCATAGCGATACGTTTTGTTCAAGGCTTTCTTTTATAAAAAGAAAATACTCTGGATTAAGTAATAAAGATTGCGCGCCACATGAAAATCTACAGAGCAAGCGATCGTCTTCGTAAAAACCAACCACTTTGAATTTGAAGAGTGATCTTGTTTCGCTGTTACAGTACTCTAAGAAGGCTTTTCCAAAAAAGAAACGGGGTATTTTTTTGGTTGGTAGCACAGATTTCTAAGCCTATCCCTCTCGCTGGATAAAAACTTTCTAAAATTAGTGTTAATAATTTCAACTATTGCTTCGCTGGAAGCACGAAAAGCACATGAACGTGTAGAGAAAATCTTTTAGTACGAGAGTCAGACGTCCATTCTGGAGTTTCTTCCAAAGCGGTAAATAAATTCATAATCAAATAACAAAAATCGCACTCCACATAGACGCTATCGATCAATACTCAAGGCTGTGAATTGGCCAAGGAACACATTAACCGGAATTATACTTTCGAATGATTCCTGACACTCTTTATGAAAAATTCTTGTCCAGCGGAAGGGATAGGCCTAGAGATCTGTGCCACCAAACGAAAAAGCACTACGTGGCAGTACTGAGATTGTCTAGGAGTTATGCTGTTGCATGACTGCTGAAATTCTAGTGGAAAAGCTCTGCCCAATCCAGCGAAAAATGCGTAGAAACGTGTCGATGGTGAAACTTCAATTTATTTTCTCTGTTACAGCGCATGGACAAAGTCATGGAGATGAGATACCACAATAAAACTGTGTAGAATTGCGCTATCGAATGAGTACTGAAATCTGAAAGAAGCAGAAAATGTGCTGCCGTCGAAGGGCTGAAAATGACTACCGACAACGGAAAAGTACCGAATCACTTCACTAAACTGCTAACCTGTTCAAACAAATCATCAATACTGTCACTAAATGTACACAGTAGGGAGATATATGCCTGTATAATCGGCGATGGACTTGAAACTTTGTTCAGGATCGCTCGAGAACGCATAGGCATCATTAGCCTAGCAAACCATTTTTTTTCCAAAATCACTAAACACAGTGACAGTGATATTTCGGCGTAAATGAGATCAAGTAGTCTATCCAGAATAACCAAACCGCTAGCCGTCTTCGGTTTGATTAAGTTGACAAAGTTAGACCACAGACGAAAGCAAGTCACAATATCTTTGCTGTCGCAATTCATCAGC
This sequence comes from Parelaphostrongylus tenuis, assembly GCA_019055375.1. Taxonomy (NCBI): domain Eukaryota; kingdom Metazoa; phylum Nematoda; class Chromadorea; order Rhabditida; family Metastrongylidae; genus Parelaphostrongylus; species Parelaphostrongylus tenuis. The sequence continues at coordinate 251,907 of JAHQIW010000121.1, read as the reverse complement.
CATTTCTCTATCGGAGATAGAATGTCGTCCCATTCTATGTAGGATATCTGAAATATAGGAATCCAAGCAATTATAAGATAATAGAGATAAGATCAAAAGCGATAAAGATTCAGACGTAACCCGCTCGTCGTACGAAATACAACCACTGAATAAAGTTCTCCATCCCGATTGGACTTATATGGGAGATCAAACATATTTCAACATCCCAAGAATGTTGAGAGGTATGCAGAACTTTGGCCGACGGGCAGTAGTTCACTGCACCAGCGAGGCTCTTGCTGTGCTTTCAGTTTGTCGGGGATAAACCCCTTGAGGACGAGCGCTGATAGGCAGATGGCATCGCGCTGTCGGTTGCGCGATAGTCGCTGGACGAGGCATCTGCGTATCTGTGCATCCGTGTCTGGCTGTCTGCGCCTGCTTTCGCAAGAGACGCGACGCCGCCGTTACAGTAGCTGGCTGAGATTTGAAGTCGGTGGCACGAAAAAAAAAAGGTACCGTCTGGTTCTTAAAGGGACACGGTATCGGAACTGTCAACAACCAATCGTCAACGGATTTGATCTGGTAAGCACATTATGGCATTGAACTCAGTCAAATTGACAGCCACTTGACATATACATAATCGGGCTTGAATATTTTACTTAAGAATACTAAGAGCGATATACCAAACGACTGAAGTGTTGCAAGTAGTTCAGTGATTAGCAGGTGCCGTCAGAAAAGGTGAGGCGCGGGTTCAAGTAACGTTCGAGGCCCTTTACAATATATGGCCATAGCAACATAACACTGTCATAAAAACGGTAAAATAGTAGGAATTCCTGTAGAACATGGATGTTTCTGCAATTACTAAGCGGAAGAGTAAAACTACTAACTAACCTCGGTGATTACAACAGTGTTCAAGATTAACTTGGCGAAAGATAACCACAGAGAGCCACCGAAGTACTGAACATCACCACATGGCAGATTATTTAGAGTTGCAAACAATTTGAATCGACTAGCCATTATTGTTTGTTTTAAGGTGGCAAGAAAAGAAGCACAAGTGTCTGAAAAGAAGAAATGAGATGTCAATAAATAGTATGATCCAGTATGGTAGGAAAATGAAAGCTAGAATTATACTTAAGTATAATGCAGATACAGATAAGGCGGTTCCTTTTTGTTATCGAGGAACACATAAAGAACAATCTCTCTCGCTGGACAAAAACATTCCACTGCTCTGCTTAGATCTCTGGCTACTGGGATACGTGGTCCTTTTTCATTTGAAAAAGCCTTCTTATAACGCCATAGCAGAAAGAAAACTTTTGTCTTTTACGCACGCACATTCCTCCCAACACAGAAATATTCCGTCAAATTATAAGTAACCATTCAATGGCGTAAGTTTCCAAGATTCCAACGCTGTGCTTATGTTCCGGAAAACCGCTTCACTGCAGTGTGGCAGGCAAAATAAGATTGAGTTTCACATGAGAGGGCGCTTGTTTTTTGGTTAATGTGTAGGCTGGATGTCTGCCGGGCGTGGATTCGACACGATATTCCACGATCGGTCAAACAATCGCGCTGAGCAGACTCACATTTGGAGTGCAATTATTGTGATTTGATTGAAAATTTCTTCTTGGATCTGAAAGAAACTCTGGATGAAACGTATGGCTTTTATAGCACAAGATTTGCACAACATGTTCATATGCTTTTCTTGCTCCAAGTGGAGTCATAATAAAAGCACGCGGCTGATGTAAAACATAAATCGTTTTGAATGCTACAGCGTCATGAAAAGGCTTTTTGAATAAGTGCCACGTAGCGCAGTAGCCAGTTGTTGAAAAGCTGCTTTGAGCTTGACGCGATTGAGATCGGGGTTTCTTGATTGTTTTCTAATGGGCTGACTACGTCGAAACCGCAGAAAGGTCAACGTTAGAATAAAGTCAGATACAAGGACCGCGGGTTTGGCAAGGATTTATTGAAGAGTTATGAGGTTAGTAGATAGTTGTTCTTGGTAATAACGTTACGATGTTAATCAGATATAATTCCAAAACTACGGCAAAATCCAAAAAAATTACATTTCCTTGATTACTATTTTCAATTCTCTAGGAACAACAACTTCTTCGCCTTTTTCAGACTTTCAGTAATCGCTGAATAGCTTAAATCTCGATATTTCAATAGCGTACTTGGTTTTCTGGTCAACAACGACATTGTTTGTTGCGCTGTAGCAACAAAAGTGATTTAAGTTTTATAATCAGAACGCAGTTTTCTGAACTGCTAGCCCTTTAAGGTTGCTGTAGTAGGTTTCGCACGAAGCCGCGCGACGTCAAATCTCAGCCGACTACTGTAACGGCGGCGTCGTGTCTTGTGAGAATGTATGCAGGTAGCCAGACATGCAGAAACTGTCTGCCTGCGACTGCTGTGCAAGCGACGACGCGACGCCGCTTGCCTATCAAAGGTGATGTCCAAAGGGCTAGGGTGTGTCCTTTTAAGGACCATATGGAACATTTCGTCTCACGCCGCGTAAACTCAAATCTCACCCACCTGCTTTGATAGCGGCGTTGCGCCCCGCAAGAAACGTAGCGTATCTCGTGGGAAGGCAGACGCAGACATCTTGGATGTCATGCTGCCTGAGTTTGCCTTCTCACAAGACATAGACGCAGAGCTGTCTGCCAGAGCGGATGTGGCACAGTGGTTAGGTGCTCTGCGTCGCATACAAGATCGATGGTTCGATCTCGCGCTTATCCTTCCAAAGTGCAAATTGGTACTACATGTGTCCAAGGAAATAATACATACATTGGCAGGTCACCGCAAATCGCTGTGAAGGCCAGACATTGGCGCATCCTTCAGAGCGGAGGGAGGGAGGGACAAGTAATGATGGGTCATCCAAAGCGACCTACACGTGGTCTCATTGAAGCTATTCGTACAGCCGAGAACAGGACGAGGTCCAAACAACTGTGAGCATAACTCATTGCTGCTATGACAAAGATTGAGTAATGAATAATGTTCATCGTTGAGATCGATCGAAAAACTGCAATGTATTGCAATCTGCAAAGTCATTTTTACCAAACAAGTCTTGTTTTGCAATTGTTTTCGCATAATCCTGTCATTTTCGTTGAGTTACAGCCTCTGGCTGCTTCTCAGGAACTGACTGTCTGAACCCCGGACATACTTTCCTGTGCCTTCCTTCTCACTCTTAATTTTCTCTCTGTCTCATTCGGCTACTGTAACGGCGGCGTCTGGCATCGTGAGAATGAAGTAGCCTGTGATAATGCAGGCGCAGACAGCACGACATTCTCGCACAGAGATGCAGATGCCGCCCTCTAGAAGCGTCGCGCAAGCGAAGACGTGACGCCGCCTGACCATCAACACTGGTTTTCAAAGGGGTGTGGACGGCTAAATGGATGGGATTCGCAACATTTGTAACAAAGGAATGCACCGAAGAAGCTACAAGTTTTGGATGATCCACTAGCACACTTCCAGCAGTTGCTTGATAGCAGAAATTTATAATGATTCTGAAGCTAAATTAGGTTTTTAGGAAAATCTTCACCGAGCTGTGAAAGATCACAAAGAATACTGAGGTTAGCACTCACAGATTTACGCTGCTCAGGGTTAAGCTTAGTGATGGGTTTATTTAGCAACGTAAGATGAAAGTACAAGCCTAAGCCCATAGACCAATAGAACAAAGTTTCTTCTACGATTCTAATACAAAAAGTCTAGATATATCTAGAAATGGAGATTTTGAATAGATGACAAAATTCGCTTCTTTCGTGAAGGCTTTGAGATTGCTGCGCGATCCAAGAGACGCGATGATTCGCGCAGAGTGCAAAATTTGATCTTCTTTTGGTTGCTACAGCGCATCAAAAAGCCATCTGCAAAAACTAGGTAGACGGTCGAACTCAGCGAGATTCATGCTTTCTTAATGATATTTGAAGTCTAGGGGGAAAATCCTGTCGAGCGTAAAACGTCCTGAGACTGGAACATAACTCCATTTCTACTACTTAAGCGTAGCAAAAAGGCCTTCTAAGGAGTTAAGAGCAAGACTAATTATCGAGACTTGAGCTATCGAATGATTACTAAGACTCTTTGGAAAACCGGATAGCAGGTTGTTCTCGAAGGGTTTAAGACAATCATCGATAACTGAAGCGCATCTGAACAGATATAAATCCAATTCGGAATCGATTATAAACTTACCAGAAACTATAAAATCAACGATTTTTCTGAAGGTCTCGCGGGACGAATGGAACATCATATGACGAGGCGCTCGGCGCTCTGATGGCCTTCAATACCGACTTGGTCCAATCATAAGCTCCTAGCTTATCTAGCAGATCAATGACACTGCAAAAGAACCTCTTTCTCGGAACGACATGGACATTCGTTGATTAGTGATCTCTTCTATAGAAGAATAAATTCGTTTAGAACGAAAGAAGAACCAAAAGTCTAAACCAACAAACCACTTTTCGTCAACAGTTCTCTCATGCTCTGTCAGAAGTTCGTCTATTTCTATAAGCAAGGCTAAATCTGCGACGGCCAAAGCAGTTTCGGTACAGTTTCGCATTATGAATCTAAATTGTAAATTTTGCTTTGAGTACGAAGAAACGAGGGCAGCGCAGTGGCAGTGATGCCCACGATAACGACCACTATGACGGTTCAATCCTTCCACGAGCTCACCAGGCCTCCCAAACCCTCCAAAGGCGGGATATTGGTACTAGACATACGACCAGCTTACTCTTAATGAATCTGGATTGGATCGATCAAGCCTGCCTATTCCAACGTTTCAACGAGGAACGATCCGACCAAAATTTAAGGATAAAAAGGATAACAACCAAAGAAACAAGGGAAGCGCAGTGGTAGTGATGTCGATCACAACAAGCACGGCGAGGGTACAATCCTTTCACAAGCTCACCAGACCTCCCAAAACCCCTCCAAAGACGGGAAATTGGTACAAGACACAGGATCAGCTCACTCTTCGAGCAATATAGATTGGATCAATCGAATCTGACCATTTCAACGTTCCAGCGAGGAGCGATCCGCCAAACATTTCAGGATAAAAAGGATAACAATCAAAGAAACAAGGGTAGCGCAATGGTAGTGATGTTGGTGACAACAAGCACGGCGATGGTTCAATCCTTCCGCAAGCTCACCAGGCCTCCCTAACCCTCCAAAGACGGGTAATCGGTACTAAACATAGGACCAGCTTACTCCTAGTGCAATCTGGATTGAATCGATAAAGCCTGGCTATTTCAGTTTCCCTACGAGGATTGTTCCAACCAATATTCATTGATAAAAAGAATAACAATCAAAGAAACAAGGGTGGCGCAGTGGTGGTGATGTCGATCACAACAAGTACGGTGATGGTTCAATCCTTCCACAAGCTCACCAGTCACACAAACCCTCCAAAGACGGCATGTCGGTATTAAACACAGGACCAGCTTACTCCTTGTGCAATCTGGATAGCATCGATCAAGTCTGGCTATTTCTACGTTTCAACGAGGAACGATCCGACCAAGATTTAAGGATAAAAAGGATAATAATCAAAGAAACAAAGGTAGCGCAGTGGTAGGATGTCGGTGACAACAAGTATGGCGATGGTTCAATGCTTTCACGAGCTCACCAGACCTCCCAAACCCCTCTGAAGGCGGAATATCGGTACAAGACATAGGATCAGGTCACTCTTTTAGCAATGGATTGGATCGACCAAGCCTGGCTATTTCAGTTTCCTTACAAGGATTGTTCCAACCAGCATTCATTGATAAAAAGGATAACAATCAAAGAAACAGGGGTAGCGCAGTGGTAGTTATATCGATGAGAAGAAGCATGGTGACGGTTCAATCCTTCCACAAGCTCGCCAGACCTCCCAATCCCTCCGAACATGCCGTATCGGTACTACTGAGTCGGATCGATAAAGCCTGGCTTCAGCGTTCCGTCGAGGATCGATCAGACCAGCATTCAAGGATATTCATGAGGAGAGAAAAATTCCTAAGCATTACCAGATAGCACTAGAAAAAAGCTGGGGAAACTTCGAGGATTGATGTGAGAAAACGAAACGAAAGCAGAAATCCTGCATGACCAAGCGGGAAGCTTTCAAAACAAACTTTGCCGCTAATTTTTCCCGCGCTTTTATTTGTCAATGGAGCGCGGTATCTTCACGACCCTCCGTAATTTCTCAGCATTTCGTCAATGCACCACAAATTTGGCAGTCTGGACGTGTAATGAGTCAAATGTGTCATTAATAGTATTTCCGAAGGTTGATGTTATGTTTTTCAAATGGGGATTGAGGCGAAGTGGTTAGAGGGTGCGCTGCGATAAACACGTGGTCGATAGTTCGATCCGCCCCGAAGACTCGCAGTCTTCCATCTCTGCAGGATTTGTGAATTCGTACCAGAGTTGTCTGGAAGGATAGCAGCACTGATTTGATACATTGGTAGGCCACCGCGAGTCATTGTAAAGGCCAGAGACGCATTCAATCTCCTCAAACGATGCTCTTTATGAAGTCGAATGCATGGCACATCCCTTAGACGGTGATCAACTCTGATAGCCTTAATCTCTATCGCATACCCGATCAAAGATGTTAAAGGTTGGTGGCTGATAGCTCATATAGAGATGTTGCAGAATGAGTGATTGCGCCAGAGTGCCGCGGTGGTGCAGCGGTAGTGGCACGCGTTCCCGGGTATGGATGAAGCGCGGGTTCGATTCGCGCCTGAGGCCGTGATTTTGCTCAACGCTCAGATCTCTCAGGTATAAATGTAGCATCATAATGCTGCGAATGAAGCAGGAAAAATACTAGAATTTGGAATATTAACAGTATCAGTTGAGATGATTGCTCTTAGCATGGCATTTGAGGAGCTTAGCGCAAAAGTAATTGCGGTTTTTGCATTGTTGAGATACATTTCCTCTAAGAATTTTCTTGAACCACTACTTTGCAGTGTAAGCTTGTTAACAGTCACTGGCCTAATGCATCGTTGAAGTTGCAAATTTTTTCTGCTGCTTTACGACCCGTTTTGGATTCGCCGTCCGGAACCGCCATAACTTTTGCACCGAGCAAGATCTTCCCATAGTCGAAATAAGTTTGAAACAGATAGCAAGTAATATTTTATTACCGATGAAATATAGAGCACAGAAGGCGTATTAAAATAATACATAATGTAGCCACTTTTAACTAAATATTCAATCAGATATCAAACAGCGCATTTCAACAGTCAATAAGCCGCAGTTACTTTTGCACCAACCTCATCAGAAGTCATGGGAAGGCAATTATCGAAGCTGATCTACCTGAGATTTCACGACACACTTTAAGAGAGTTCAACACCGACCTTTTTATCATTCTAGGCATTTGAGGCAAGTTACAAAAGTAATTGCGCTTTCACTACGGTCCGAAACTCATTTACTTTTGCATCAAGACATTGTTATGTTTTTTATGTCGTTTTTCTATGTGTGCTTACATGTTCATCGACAAATCTTTATTCCTATTGATTATGATCAAATTAACATTTACTCAAGCAAAACCCTTATGTTTGTGTCTAATCCAACAACTATGAAAAACACACCGAGAATAAGGTAAAGTGAAGTATTCAGCACTAAAATAGTAATTTGAGAGTAAGAGCGGTCTTCTAGATATTTTGGAAGGAATGTAGTCACATCAACAACGGCTGGTATTACCAGTGCAAGAAATATACCTGAAATGAGGAATTAAATCGTTTACGCTGACTTCTCATCAAGCTGAGCATGAATGATCCTTATATTCTAGTACTGATATGCTACGCGAGGTTGTTACAAAACTCTGTTGTTGCTCAACGCTTGCCTTTTAAAAATCTTGTATTAATAAAAGTAAACTGTTGAGCAAGAAGACTCTATTTTAGCTACTCTCTTAATCTACAAGATTCGGGTTGACATGACTAGGGCGATCCATCATCGCAAGAATAAGCGATTTTGGGACTTCAATTCCCAAAGGGCGAGGGCACACGATGATGCCTCGGTGCATGACTATGATGGCTAGGGAATATATGCCCTCATGCTTGTTTTTCAATATAATAAAGTATCAAGATCGTAAATCTTTTAACAAAATCGTTTTGTATATTCTCACAAGAGAACAGCAACAACGTGATAGCCAAGAAAGTCAGTGACAACCTCTGCTGGTATTTCTGTCTCTCTCCTTCCACATAAGAACTTGAAAACAAAGATATTTGAAATCTACCTGATGTCACTCCAACTAATGGTATCAAGTTCTTCAGATTTGGTACGAGTACAGCAAGAAGAACTGAAACATTTCGATTGTTTGTTGTTTGTTAGAGAATTACTTCTAAGTTTGATAGCAGAGTAGTGTTTTTCCATCGGATTTTTAGAAATATTATTAAAATTTATTGATCGATTGGCAATATTTCACAGCACAATCGTCCGCTTTTTGTTGCCATTGATGGGCAACTCAAGCTTTTACCTCTAAGCCAAACTCTTACTATCGCACTTGATGTGATATGAACTTCGCTATCATATATTTTCAGTGTAAGCTGGGTTTTCGGATGACTGTGTCGAGTTCCAACAGCTGTGGGGTTCTCATATGTTAGACGGCGACAATTGAAAAACCGATACCTTACGCTGGGTAAGAATATACCATAAGAGTGATAGTAATCATTCGAAAGCTCAAATCTTTCTCCAGAGTGGTACCTGGCCGATTTTCCGAAGCACTCTTTAAACTCTATCAATTTCAAAATGAAATTAAGTTTTACTTCGGCCACACAATTCAACTAGTACTTTGGAGAAGTACGAAATGTACAAAATGTGTAGAGGATGTCTTGTAGTATCAGTTTTAGATGCTTAATTTGGAGCTTCTTTCAAAGCGGCGAAACAATTCCTATTTGAACAATAAAACTCGCAGTCCTCTGTGAGCTTCCAAAGCGCTAATTGACCGACGGTCGCGTTGGAACATGCATCCACCCTCGCCACCCACCCAATATTAGCCATAAAACACATTCTCACGTATGAGAATCAATCTTATCTCCCCTGCTGCACTGCAGAAAAACTGTCTTTTCAGAAAATATCCACAGCATTGGAATTGTTAGATTTCACGCTATCAAACGATTAGTAATGGTCTAAACAAAGATCTCTGCTTTGTGGGAAAAACGCATGTGAGAAATACAGATGCTTTCCTTTCCTTGAAGCGTTATAAAAAGACTTTTTCAAGAAATCGACCACGTACCGAGCTAGCCAGAGATTTAAGTTTTTGAATGTTTACTGAGACTCCTACGAAAAGTTCTTATCCAGCGAATTCGGTCGAATATGCTTTGTCGCCGTTTAACATAAAAGCACCGCTTAGATTACTAATACTAAATTCCTTGATTCATACCGACGTTTGACAAACTAAAAATTCCTCATGCCACTATGCTGTGGTAGGTGAGACATTTGTTAGATTTGTTGGAACTGTGTCACTCTATGGTATAATAGATCGAGAGACTAGGATTGTGGAGAGCGAAGTCAACGTCTGTTGAAAATCCGCACGAACGAGTGTTCTGGTTGTCTTTTTGATTTTTGATGCATATGGAGAAGGAATACATTTCATGCAGACCCTCTCCCGATGTTATATTCGCGATTATAGTGGTAATTTTTGGCATAGCAAAATAATAGAGCTTTTATATTCAATTAAGATCTTTATGCAAAACGTATGATGCAGCACTTTCTAGCAGTGAGATTACGATTCACTAAAATCACGAGCTGCTGTTAGGAATTCTGACGGAAAAAAGGTGTAGGTGGAATTTGAAAAACTGCCTTTCATCAGCTTTGCGTCAATTAGATAATTCTTCGTGTTCATGATCAGTAGGCGCAAAGCTCTCAACAAAAGTTTCTCATTACATAATGAACAAATTCTCGGCAGGTTTGCCTCATATAAAGCTTGTAAAAATTAAGTTAGCAAGCAATAAACTCTGTAAAGCACGTTATAACCTCGGCAGAAGGAATTTTATGTACAAAATTTAGTTACATTGTAAACAGATTTGATACGATTCCGTCGTCGGATAGGATTTTCCGAAGGGTTCTTTGCCGTTGGAGGAGGAATTTCCATTGGACTTTTGGCATTTATTTGAAAGCTCAAATCACTCCTCTTCTATGAAATCATCGTGATTACTTTAGACCGTCGAGCTCAAATCATTGTGAATCCAGAAATGTACTCGTTTTTTGGAAAGACTTTTTTATAGCGCTGTAGCACTCAGAGTGAAAGTACGTTTCACACCCGCCGCGCGCTATCGTTTACACGCGTATAATTCGCTGGGAGAACGAAAAACGTATGAGCGTAAAGAGGAAATCTCCGAGTTTTAGAGTCACACGTTTTATCTAAGCTTTCTCCAGAGCGGACATAATTCTCAGTTCAGTAACAAAAATTTCACTATACATGTGTATTGGGTCAGCGTGATCGCTGTCGATACTCGGTCACGCACGTAGGGTAAGCGACAAGTAATGCACGGCTTATGTTACTCAATATTATTTTACCTGCCACATTGGAGTAAACTGATCGTTTCAAAAAATGGGCACAATGTTGGGAACAATCGAATAAGCTCTGTCCTGTGAAAAAAGCGTGACTATGAAACACAATGCCATTTTTTCTGCTATAGCACTTTGAGGAAACTTTGTATAAAAACAAGTAAACTTTTAAAATCGCCGAGATTTACTCTAATCAACGATCAGTGATTGTTTGAGGAAAGAGTTCTATTCAGTAAAACAGAAACGTGATAGCGTGCATCGCGTTTGAAACGAAATTTTATTTGGTAAGAATGCCTTCTCAGGAAGTAAGTTCGTCTTTAGATTTGCAGTAGTTTAAGTTTTCGGATGGCTAATAATTGTTTAAGGAAATGGCGTTGTCTAGCGAGAAAGATTCCTTAATGAACCCTTACCGATAGCAGAATCGTATCACAGATTTTATCAAATACTTACCGCTTTTTTTCCATATACTGTGGAATCTTGTTAACAGCTTTGTGTGCTGACATCAAGGAATAGTGAATTATTTCCAACTAAATGATGCCCCTACTTGGCTGACTAGTAGGTTTTTTAATCTCCTACTTAGCTCATTGGTAAAATCTGCCTATCTATGTTTATTTTTCCAGAAAATATCACCTACACGACATTAGTACAACAGCGGTTCTCAACGCGTAGTCAACGATGAGCGTCGTTTTTCGAGTGTTCCCATAACGATTCTCGACGAGTCGCATCACAGGCGGTTGAAGGGTCATTACCAATGCATAGAGTTGAATCAGATATCCTGTGTAGACCACCAGCAACATCAACACTTTTACTCCGAAACTAATGCTAAAATATCTTGCATTATAGTCATTCTTAGGTCATACACTTGTGATTCCCTGATAATTTAGTATTTGACGAATCGATTTTTCCCACATTTTTCCAATATGCCTGATAATCTTTTTTTTTGGGGCCACGCATGTCAGTGGTCTATCAAAGAGGGCTGACTTATAGAGCCCGATACACGTGTTTCGATCTTGCGATCTCGTCAGCGGGCAGTTACCCTTTCTCGTCTTTTGCCAAGTCTTTGTGGGTGTTCCAGTCCCCACACTAAGAGTTAGCAACGACGTACGTTTTGCGCTCTATTCCCAGTGAAATTTTCACCGAACATAGAGTATTGTACACTCGATTGCTTTTGGCTGGTATATTCAATATATCACTATCTTTCGTTTCGAGTGCTTTCTTAAGAAACATAAGAAAAAAAATAAACTTAAGAAAACACTCGAAACGAAAGATTTTTCCCACGCTTCAGTAAACAAAGGCATACTAAATTCAATGCAGATTTCTAAAAATCTTTGGAAGCATTTATGTTAGCTGTAGATTTTATATGTTAACGAGTAAAAAATGGTGGGCAAAGGGCAACGCAACGCACTGAGTTCAGTTACAGCCAACTAGCTCAGGATTGAAGCGAGCTAATGGATAGTCGTATGTTATTCCACCTTCATGTCTCAATTGATGGTTTTTGCAAATGATCTGCGGACTGGAGCATTAAATGTAAAATTGAGTCTGATCATATTAAGCTATCTTATAAAGAGCTTGGCCAGAAAACTGAGAGACTTTTTAATATTCTTTTACGTTGAACTTTCATGAAGCACGTCTTTTTCAATGGTGATGATTACATCGGAAACGAATTGCCGGGAAAACGAAACGTTTGGGGCATATTCTAATATTTATTTGCACTTTTCCTATATATTGGTCATGTGCATAACTCCCAAGACTTATTAGATTAAGTTGTAGTCAGCGCACATTTGCGCTTAACAAAAAAGAGGATTTTTTGTGCACAGTATTCTATGCCTAGACCAAAAATTACCTCACTTATTAATTTTATGGGAAACACGTCCCATAAAAAGGCTTGTTGTACACTTTTTAAGGAGCACCTAAAATTACTTTTCTCCAGATTTCTGTAACCATCTAAGATAATTTTTGCTTTTACAATCACAATGACGTTATGCAAAGGAAAGCAAATGTATAACTGAGTGTTGAGTGACCACTGACAGCCGACTGTTTTATCCTTGTCACGGTAACCAGTTCAATATACGAAAAAGATAGAGGGTCAATATCGATGAAATCATTATTGATTTCTAAAGGATTCTCTAAAATGAAGTGTTTTAAAGCATTTTTCACCCTTAAATTGACTGAGAATACTATATTTAATCAAATGAATCTCAACTTTTTCATAATCTGTTTCTCTGAGACCTCTCCATTGACTGATAGTTTTCGAGTTTATCGTTGTTCGTAAAATATACGAGAAAACGGAGATTAGAGCAGCCTTGTGTTTCAGTGTTTATCGAGAAGTGGAGAAGCAAGTGAAAAACAGTTTTTCATAATCAACTTACTATCCAGTGTTCATGTTCAGCGTAATACTCTCTTTTACATGCTCTCCAAAAGTAATGTAGCCGAAAAATCCGCACGCCGCATATGTGATTGTCACCTAAAAAGTTCAACATCTACTTATTGTCATCAGTGGTAAACTATGACATGGCTATATCATAAGTGTCAGGCGTTGGTCTCGCAACGTATTTGAAAGATAACTCCAGTGGTTACTTATTTATTTTGTACATACACAAGCAAATTGTTTCAGAGAAAGTTTGCCTAGAATTCGTAGCACTCAAACAGTTTGTTTGGCTAATCACCGTATTCACTGCTGCCCTTAGCTCCTTTAGAACGGCATACATCATGTACTGTCATCCATCAGTCATGTACTGTCAGCACTTCCGAGTTATGTAAAAAAATATTACGATGTTTACACTATAGTTACAGTTTTTTTTTCATTCTAAACTGTGCTCACAAGTTATTATAACTCTTGAAAAGCAGCAGCAGCAACTTGTTAACAAAAAACGATGTTGTAATAAAAAAAGGTTCTTTCTGATTATAAGGGGACAGATGAAAAAACGGATCCCATTTGCTGGAGAGAGAATTTCCACAGGGTTGTTAGTGACATTCAAAAGCTGAGACTGAGGGCTACAGCCCCAAATCGCCGGTTTTTCACAAGACCTTTCATAAGGCTGAAACATTCAAGATAAAATCAACTTTCATAAAACCACGTGTTTTCCTCTCTGCTCTTACTTATATTTTGCTGGACAAAATTCCTTCCTTAGAGTGATAGAAATCAAACTACAACACGGGCTTTAAGCAATTCAAAAATATATTTGGTTTTCGAAGACCTCTTTTGATCTTCTAATCTCCCTGATCTTTTGATTTGTGCTTTAAACCTCGCCGGACAGAGCTCTTTCTTTGAACTATTAGTAAACATCTGACAGCGTAATGTTTATTTGATTTTAGCGATATGCTTATTTTTTGAAACTACGGTTTAGCAGATAAAACAAGATCAAGTTTTACATTTCTGCAACGTTGTTTACCGACTATTCGACAAGACGAGGGCCTTGACAAGAGGCGTGGCAAGGGTGGGGCGAGGACGCGCGACCGATATATTGTTATTCAATTGGAAATTTTTCCTCTGCTTTTAAAAAACTCCAGGTTACGATTAACTGAGATACCAGGGAAATTTTTCTACATATTGATATGCTTTCCGACTTCCAGCTAGTTACAAGCGCGATGAAATTGAAGACGAAAGGCGAATGTGAAACATAATATTTGATCTGGATGCTACAGCGTTATAAAGAATGCTTTAAAAAACTCGACTGAGGCTATAGCCTCAAGTCTCAGCTTTCGGATGGCTACTAACATTCCCATGAAAGGTTTCCATCCGACAACTGAGGTCGGTTTCTCATTTGTCTCCTCCTCGTTAGAAGGAATCAAAACAAGTTTTCTTTCTAGAGATGATATTAACGGAAAGAGGCGTACCAGTGATATTCCTGCTGACAACACTCCAGTCCAGCCTCGCATTTCAATTGGATGCTTCATTTTGTTCTCGAGCGGAAGTACCTGAAAGCTGATGTGACGCTCACTTTGACATGTCAAGAAAAGATACCGTATTCAATTTAAAATATTCAGGCCATGAAACAGCTCCTGAATAGTACATGTAATTTACTGCTTAAAAAGCATTCCCCTCAGAACTCTCGAGATAAACGCTCAAAGGTGTTTGGTCATCACAAATTAGTAGGAGTCGGAAACACATCAAGGGAGAAAATGAAATTACTAGTTGAGAGGAGATTTCAGAGATTCCTAGAGAATTCATTAGCGCTTCTTTGTTATTGTTGCAAACTTTCTTTTAGAAACGCACCGACCTGTGACGAATAAAGAATTCTGTTTTTTCTAAGGCGCTCCAGAAGTGAAATCAAAGTAGACTGAATGCAAAAAAATTTAAGAGATTATTTATAGTAACAACTGGCCATGCATTATCTATCTATTTTGAGGATGTTCACAATGCAATGGTTAGAAATATTTTGCGATGCACATGACTGTAATCAGTACGTAGAGGATCTGCTCACTGCCTTTTACATGCAACGATTCGATCTAGCTACAAGCTGGAAAAAAGTGCTGTCATCGGTTAGGAAGCAAAAGAAGTCTTATACCATGAGCATGTTCTTAATGGAATACCTTCCTCTTATGATTGACAGAAAAAAAACCCGACAAAAAACTAGAAGCTGCTTACTGCGACTATCACGTTTCGTCGCCCCAATAAATGAAGACGGGATCATTACTACATCACGCCACGACATGGAGGTGATAACGAAAAAGTTCTACAGTAACCTTTTTCGTTCCAGAACCCCTTTTTGGACACGAAATTCCCACTGATGAGAAACCACTCGGGCCTCGGAAGCTCAAGATAAAATTCAAAGCATGAAGAGAAACACAACCGCAGGACCTGATTATATCACTGTCGATTTCCTTAAAGGTAGTTGTCATAACCTGGATATGCTTTTCGGAAGACATATGACATTACTTCCAAAAGAAAAGTCCCCAAACCAGCGGACAATTTTTGTGCACAGTCATCTTACACGAGAAGAGTGACAGAAGAGATCCTCATGACTACCGTCCAATATGTTTGTTGGATGTACACGACAAAATGTTCACGGATATTCTTCTTTTGTGCATATCGACGGCTCTGAATGAGGAATAACTACTTGAGCATGCAGGACATCAACAAGGGTTCTTTTGCAGGGACCACGTCCAAACCGTATCATGGGTGACTGAAGTTTGTTGTATATACCATCCCTTAATCTCAACTTTTAGCGACGATGAGAAATGACTAACAATGCGAATGCAATTCTATCAGCGCTCGCCGATCAAGGTGTAGAGCCGTACTGTGTACGAGAAATAGCTGACTACTATAGAAACAGTAGCACGACAGTACAGCTCTTCCATCAATTCGGCACCACACCCATGAGAGTTTCGACAAGGCAACACTAAATCACAAAGCGGTTCACTACCGAACTGTAGTGGATAAAGAAATTGCTCGATTGCGACGAATAGGTTTTGGCGGAAATTTTCTATCTAAGCATCGTTTTTGCCAATGACATTGCTATACTTTCGAAGAGTATTAGTAACGCAGAAACGTTGCAACTGCACCCAACAAATCGGGAAACAGAGTGTTTTTCTCAACTGACCCCTTTCGCTAAGCAATAACTTTTTGAAAGAATGTTGGTAATATTATAGCCTTTGTTTCGAGTGTTTCTTGAGATCTCGCACGAAATTTACTATGCCTGATAGTGATTTTGAGCGATTTATGAGGTCTTCTATGGACACGTATGCACTGCAAATCACGTGTTTCAACTTTTCAACCTCGTCAGTTGCATGGTGCCTTACAGTTTAGTCGCTTTTGCGGGTAGATATCCACTGTTAAGAGGAGCTGACGCCGTACTATTTACACGCGTCTAAGTGATAAAAGCACCGAACGAGCAGCGTTGTATATTCGATTCCTCTTGGCTGGGTAATCGTGAATTATCATATCCTACGTTTTGATAGCTTCTCGAATCCCACTCAATTATCAGTATGCCTGATAGTCATTTATTGAGACCCGCGGAAATGACCGAACTAAGACACTGCACAACTAACGAGGTTGAAAGGCCGAAACACTTGTTTTGCGCTGGATAAGTGCCCATAGCAGACCTAATGTTAGTAATCATTCAAGAACTTAAATCTCTGGCTACTGCGCTGAATGCCCACTTTTTGAGAGGGTTTTTCTACATTGTTGTAGTAAAACGAAAGCATTCTGTGTCACACATGCATGATTCTCGCAAGGTAGAACTCTTTCCACAAAATGTAAGTGACCGCTCCATAGCATAAATTTCGACGATTACAACGCTGCACTTATTTTCTAAAATATTATTTAACTGCAGCGTGTGTCAGGGAAAATAAGATTGGGTTTCACATAGGCGGAGCATCTGCTTGTTTAACTAGTGTGCGTGTTGGGAATAGGATGGGTGTGTGCTGGCCGTGGATTCGATACGGGTGATTGATCGGTCGTGCTGGCGCGACTCACATATGGAGTGTAATTTTTGTTATTTAATTTGAGATTCTTTGTTTTCGCTCGTTTTGAAGAATAGATAAATAAAACGTATGACTCTGATGATACAGGCTTTCCTCTATAAGTTCCAGCGAACTAATAGTAGAAGCGCATGGCGGGTGTAAAACAGAATTTCATTTTGAATATTACAAGGCCTTTTCAAAATACGTACGTAGCGCAGAAGCCAGAAATCTAGGTTTTCAAATAATTACTCTTTTTTGAAAAGTTCTTATTCACTAGGGGAAATATTTCTTCATCCCACGCAGTGTAACGGAAAAGTACGCTGATTGAACTATGCATAAGCACGAGAGAGAGAGAGAGAGAAACCATTCCATGGAGAATTCATGGTGTGAACGTGAGAAAGTCGGAGTGTATTCTTCTTTGTTTACGAAAACCACCTCGTACGCTTACCTTGGTCGTTCACTGGGCATGGAGACCAACATGTTGGATACAGACCGAAAAGGAAGCAGTGCTAAGTGCGATCGGGCCTCTTAAAGAGGTTACATACCATCTAGCGTGTACCACCTTCGTGCTTACCTTTTGTTTCATCAAGTCTCCTACCCTTGTTTTAAGAAGCAGAAACGTAGCTGATGCTCTACCCATGCCAAAAATCTGTGTGCTCCCCACAGAGCATTAAGCATAGCTTTCTAAAATATTGGCACTCGTAACGACTAGCCATTTTCCGCAGTTCGGATCTCCGAAAATTTTCCTATCTTCAAGGTGCAGAAATTATATATATATATACATATATATATATATATATATATATATATATATTGGCAGCAAAGCACCAAATGGGCCAGTCACTCAACAAGAAAAGCAGATGTTGATATATGTACGAAACGATCAGTGGAGTGAAGTCCAAGAAAATGAGAGCGTTCTCTAAGATCACTTAGAAGTTGGATAAAGGTGTTTGTTGCTGGCGTCAACAGTCTGTGTTTGCAGGTGACAACAGATCACTTTACGGAAAGGCCTCGCGTATGTTAGCATGCTCAGAGCACACCACCACCATGAACGACAATTGCGCGAAAGAGAATGAATGCAAATAACACTGGAGTCCGCCACTATCAAGGACGAAGGACCGTTTAAGTATCCAAGTGCGTAAGCATGGCAACGATCTATGATGACATCAGACGCCTGTTATTTCTAAGGTTATTTTGAAGTAAAGGGTTCTTTTCAGTTACCCGGCAAAGATCTTTGATAAAAAATTTTTTGTTGGACAAGACTTCCCATTGCACTTTCAGTGGTCATTCGAATGTTTTAATCTCGAGGACTGTCATATGCACTTTGCCGAAACGGGCTTTGTACAGCGTTGTAGCAATCAAAATAAAATTATTTTTACACGCGCCGCGTCCTTCTATCATTATCACGCTAATATTTTCCCGGCGATAGTTTCTTCCTAGACTGTTACTGAACATTTGATGACGCAAATCTCAAAGAGTTTAAAAATATGCTTGATGTATAGAAAAGTTCCTTTACAGCGCTGTAACGGGAAAATTGAAGTTGTGTTTACATAAATTAGAGATTTGTAAGTTCCGTACTGGAATTCAGAAGATACTTTGCTCTATTGTAAGAGTGGTCAGGCTTCCCATCGTCATTGAATAATGTCAAATAAATCCTCTGCCAAGCCTTAGCCATAGCTTAAGTAGCCTGAGCACTAGAAGTATATCAACATGTAGAAAATTTTAAAGAAAAGAGCTATCTATTTTATCTCGATTTTTTGTCAGAACGGATAAAAATCCTGAATCCAATAGCAAAAATTGCACTACGCATGTGATTGCGCCTGCATAGACTATCGAATACACTATTGATCCACAACCACCACACACTCTAACCGACAAGCAATGCGGCGTTTCTTGAGCTCAGTCTTATCTTTGCGGCAACATTGGAGTGGAACTGTCTTCTCAGAAAATAAGAACAGCGTTGAAATCGTCGGAAATCGAATGGATACTTTTAATTTGGAGACTGAAATAATTTGTGGCAACTAATACTCTTCATTTATCCATTTATTTCAATTATACTCTGATTGGTTTAGAATCTTTCTACGATGCACATGGAGTCTTGTGCGCTTCCGCGATAAAAGCGAAACACAACTGCCAACTAGCTGAGGTGGATAATTGGTAGTAGTTTTACTTGAAGATCAAAATCGTATTCAACGGCATGTTCTTGCAAATGACTGCATAGGTTGACATGCATTCAATCGTCTAGTTGATTTTGCTCTGAACAATAGCCTACGTATTGTGCAGATTCAACCACCTCATCATTCGCTTCGTTGTCTACATCTGTCATCTATATTTGGGCATGAATTTGATTCATTTTAACGATATTTCTCCTTTGTGAACGTCGTCGTGTTAGCATTTACATGCTGTGCGGTTCCTAGTACATGATGAAAAGCTACAGCTTTTGGAGTTGATCAGTCTCCTTACGGATGCACTATGCTCGACTTTATCAAGCATTATCGGAGGAGAATGAATACATATGTAGCCTACAGAGTGACTCTTGATACCCATCGATATAAAAATTCAGTGCTGCTCCAAGACAAATGTGGTAACAGTTGACCTATTTCGAAATTGTTATTGAAGCAGAAACCGATGCAATTTGTATTAAAGGGCATTGAACTTGTGATCCGTATGTTTGGACATATCATAATGTTGCGACTTTATGAGTAATTACAATTCGAGAAAAACTGCACATTTACTGGGTAGAATTAATCAATCGTAATTATGAACTTACGAGAGCTTGCCCTTCGAATGAGTATATCACAGAACCAGCGGCGAACACAACACCACGGAAATCGGTGACGGCTGGCACCGAATCGTAGACATGTTCGGCCAAAAACAATTGCTAAAATAAAATCGGCTGAAAATCTTGAAAAATATTCTTCAGTGAATAATTTTGGCCTCTTTTACTGTAAGAAAAAGCAATCTATCACCGAACTACAAATGCCCATTTATTTAAATAGTGATCTGGTAGTGATGCTTTTCAGATCCAATAAGATAGAATTTCATCGTTAAAAAGAATTAAACTTCAGGGTGATAAACGTCCACGTAAGCAGCTGGAGTACATATGGGCAGTGCGGCTAATGAAGGTCATGAAGTTCTTTATGTTCGGCATACTGTCTGAAGGTATTGAGCAATTCTAGAATGACAGTATTTTCAATATCTGATAGTTTTAGTTTTCACCCAGAAAAACCGGCTTCTCAGTAGCTACTAGTCGCAAACTGGTGACCTCTTATTGAAAAAGAAGAGCCGATGATTGTCTGGTGTGGTGACAAACGTGGAAGGCCCTCGCTAGGCTGGCCTAAGGACTCCAGGCAACAAAAACCGGCTCAATCAACAAGATAATTCTAATGAAAAATTTTTAGAGATGAACAAGGATATTGACCATGAAAAAAGCGAAGAAGCAGTGGACTATATTGGAAGGAATGATGCAGCAAAGTGATCGCTTCTCTTAATGCGCCATGAAATGGTATAATCTTTGTTTTATTCTTGGATAGATTTTATTAGTTGAAAAATTATACCTTTTCTTGAGCTCTAAGTGGTAAACCAAACACTCAAACAGCCCATCTTCATCAGTACTTTGAAGGACAGCGTATTTTGTAATCATCTATTTCTCACGTATTCCTTGCCAATATAGTGATGACTTTGCCCTATTTACTCCGACGTGTGCATATTAGCCCGTGATCCAAAAGGTATCTGCAGTTGACAGCTCACAAACACCACAGGTGTTTTCTTTCCTCTGCAGCATTATAAAAAAGCCTTTTTTAAAAAGCGGATAATTAGCACATAAGCAGGATGGAAGCTTTCGAATGATTACTAACACTGCTGTAGAAAGTTCTTGTCCAGCGAGGGGTCGCTTGTTCATTTGTCGCTGTCTAACAGAAAAGAACCATATATATATATATATAATATGATTACATACATAGATATATATATATATATATGCGTATATTCATAGTGTATATGGGATGATATGGGAGTGAAAATTTTGACGGTAGACAATTAAACCATCTTCGCTTTGCTACTGACAATATCCTCATAACACCAAGCATCAGCCAAGCGAAATGTATGTTGACCGATTTTGACAACGCAAGTAAAAAGATTGCTCTTTAACTAAATCTAACGAAAACGATGTTTATGAGGAACGGATAGGTTTTAAATACCCCATTCACGCTCAACGGAACGAAAATCTTCGAATGCTCCAGTTACGTCTATCTAGCTCGTCACAACACGATGAGCGATCTAGCTCCAGAGTTGAGCAGGAGGAAACGAGCGGCTTGGGGAACGTTTAATAGCATTGAAGATGTAGTGAAGAGGACAAAGAGCATCCGACTCCGTGCCCACCCTTTCGACTCAACGATTATCCCCGCCCTAACGTTGCAGCAGAAACTTGGTCGCTACTAAGCAGGATGAAAGATCACTCCGTGTTATTGAACGCGCAGTCGAAAGATTGATGTTGGAAGTACACCGTATCTCGCAAATGAGAAAAAGGTTCCGAAGAACCGACCTACGTCAAAGATCGAAGATCAGAGACGCTGTTCTACATGCCAGGATATCGAAAATAAGGTGGGCCGGACACGTGATCCGCTTCAGCGACAACCGATGGACAGGAACCGTTAGCGACTGGATTACTCGGGATATTAAGCGTTCTACAAGAAGACCACCGACGAGATGGTCAGATTTCTTCACGACAGGCATAGAAGAAAAATATGATGTTCAGCGAATCCCTAAAGCACGGACGACCCATTGGGCTACTCTCGCACGCGATAGGGAAAAATCGAAGTGTTGCTGCTACGCGCTCGAGTCACTCGATGTTCCACGGAAGACAGGTGATACAGGTGATTTATATATATACAACTTATATATATGTACTATTTATATACATATATATTATTTATCTACACGTCCGTTATCACAATTTTTTTATTGGGCGGATCCAAGTACTTCTGGCATTCGGATTCGTTTTTATCCTTTTCTTAAGTGACTTAGAATACTGGTCGAGTATGTCTCCCTACAACCTCAAGGAAGCCTGGTTATGGCGTTCCATAGGGCGTTCTTGTTGATTGCCGGAGAGTGTTAGGAGAGGTGTGGAGTTCGGCTCCACGCGCACAGCAACGAGTATCACAACCACCCGGCCGGAGCTCTTCCCCCATATATATATATATATATATAAAATTTCACCTCTGCGTTTCTTTCCTGTCGATACCAGGCGTAGGACGTTATATTATGATGACCATCCTTTATCGTGAATTACAGTTTATCACCGCACCAACTGTTTGACACGTGAACGGTCTCACCGTCTCCAAGCAAAACCTTCACTTGATGATTATACCATCGTCAGAAGCTCTTAAATGGGAAAGTATTCTGTTTGATCATCTAATAAAGGCATTTCTCTTTGAAATAGTGAGACCGTTCACGTCACGCAGTCGGTGCAGTGATGAATTGAAATATGCGAAAAATTAAGGTGTTCTGATTATGAAATCCTACGTATGACATTCAACTAACAAGAAAGTTTGAGAAAAATAAAGCAACGTAGTGATGAAATTATCTATCTATCTATATATATATATATATATATATATATATATATGATGCTTTTTTGTTGGACGGATGTTATAAAGATACTCAATGATATAATATACTGTTATGAACATTCCCAATGATGTTATACACAGTGATAAAAGTGATGTGCAAAGCTTTTGCACCAGTTGAGACTCAAACTCAAATTTCATCAATAGCTCAACGGCTCGAGCACGCACCCCCGGATAGGGTGAAATGTGGGTTCAAGCCCCACTTGACGAAATGCCTTTAATGTAGTTGGTGACTGTTGTCACTAATAAGATCAATCCTACCGGTATTTAGGTGCTTCATTCTTATTGTCAAGGATTTCCGCAACGAATCACTTTTTTCTAATCTAACACACAAGCGGGAGAGGTCATAAATCTCAACGCAAACTATCATTAAATCAGCTTTAACCAAAGCGTATCACGTTTGACAAAGAGAAGAGTGATCAACGCTAAAACTGTTGTGATTCACTGAGAGATGCTTAGTAGGGCAAAATGTACTTAGAAGCCTGATTCCGCTTGATGGAGGGAGCTGATTTCACACTACTTCCCTTGTTTTAGTAAAAATTTCAAGACGAACAATAATTTTCTTCAGGAAGCCTCTCATTACATAAGGAAAATTGCGTGGATATGTACTAGTGCATTTTAAAGAGATTGCATCCTTCTAAACTACTTTTTACTACAAGCGTTGTGAGCAACAGCAGTTGGTTTTTATTTGAAGAAAAAATGGCGATGATTCATGGAGTCAATCTGTTCAGTTTTGGAATATCTGCTGAGGTTCAAGACTCTGTAATTTCCTGAGAAAGTATGAGTTAACTGATCCATCAGCCTCAATGTATTCTTATTATTTACTATTACAACAAATATATTTTAAAAAAGGGTATGGAGTAAAATCGATGTTCATGTTAAAAATTTTGAACCTTTCTAATTCAAACAATGATAAACACAAGAACTCACAGTAAAAATAATAGCTGCTGACAAAAGCATGAAGACGTTACCGAGCATGCTAATGTAGGACATCAACACAACACTTCTAAAATCAAAAGTTTACCTAACTATCGCTTTTCGATAAATTTCAGCTGTGTTGATTTCTAATTTTTTTCATTATTCTATAGACAAGTGACAAAAATGTATCATCTGACTATGTTTGTTCAGAAGACAGTTTCTATATCTTTTGGTTCAATATCAACAAAAGTGGAAAGAAGGGACATCGGTGCTATATATAACAGTAAAATTTTTCAACCAGCTAATGCATTCTCTATCAAAATATTATTCTTCTCCCTTGCGCCGAATAACAAGTCTGCCCTGTGGATATGAGAGCGCAATAAATGGATCTTAGATCGAATATTTTTGAGGTTAAGTACATATATTCATGCTTTTTTGCGCTTCTTTCGAAAGTTAGTTTTTCGCCGTTTGAAGGGTCTTTATTACGCTTCGAATGGCGGTTTAGTGCATATTTGAGGTATACAGTGGATTTCGAGGGTCTATTGATATGCCAACTAGGTGTTTATTTACTCTTCCCGGCAAACCTGAGGCCACATTCAGACTCCATAGGAAAGAACGCGTTGGATATCTTTCTTGTGAGCGAGCCTAAATACGCTAATCTGCTGCAGTTCAATAAAAAGTTGAAAACTAGGCATTATTGTCGTCGACTTGATTCACTCCTTCACTAGTTGCTTACAACATTTACTAGTGAATACGTTGATTATCTATCCCTCAAAAATATAAATGTTCTGCTTGTTTTTTCCAGTTAATTTGGTTCTACTGACACTTATTTAGGTAAAAGTGTGCTCGAAAACGTAGGTATGATAGACAGCAGGTACAATTTTGCCTGCTTTTGTTTTTTGCATTGACTTTTGAGTTTTATAAGCTTATAAATCCAAAAATCAAAGAACCAAGATTTGCTCAAACTGTTCGATGAGCTTTATTTCAATTCAAAAATTCTTCGGTCTCAGTTTCATAGATTTCGGGATCTTTCTTCTCAGAATCCTTGGGGAAAATTGGAGATGAATTGAAATTTGACCAATGAGGACGACACTGTGGTCTACACTAAATCTGTTCACGTCATATGCACGAATTCATTATTTCATATTTCCAAGCAACGTTATGATGCAATTGTTGTATGTCTAAGATGCAAGATAATTTGTTTTACTGCTCCTGCAGTAGTATTATAAAGCTATAGTCATATCCAAGAATACTTAATGATATGCAGAATCCTCGACCCCAAGCGGGAGTTAAATTCACGTTTCACCCATATTGGGAGCACATGCTGCCCCCCAATCTTCCGAAGCCGTTGATCTACAGCTTTGAATATCATGTAACAATCTTAAACTCTTCATATCCGTTTCACAAATAAGCCTGCTGTCATCCATCGCACGAGAAATAGCAAGTATTTCAAGACATTACCATTTCCTACTTCCTAGAAATCCATCATGAAGCTCTCAATGCAACTCTTTCTTTTTGGGAATCTCTCATGAAGTTTCCAAGAAACATTTGATGCTTTGATGCTCGTCGAGTGACTCGAGCGGGTACCAGCAACACTTCCATTTTTCCATATCGCGTGCAACAGTAGTCCAATGGGTTCTCCTTAGTCGAGAAATTCGTTGAGCATCATATCTTTCTTCTAGGCTTTTCGTGAAGAATCAGACCATCGGGTCAGTGGTCTTCCTGTGCGGCGCTTGACATCCCGAGTAATCCAGTAGCTAACGGCTCTCGTCCGTCGGCTGTCGTTATAGCGCATTCGTGTCCGACCCACCTTATTTTCGATAGCCTGACTTGTAGAACGGCATCGTTGACTTTCGATCGATGACGTAGGTCAGAACTTCGGATCCTTTCTCTCATTTGTGAGATACGGGATACTCCTAGCATCGACCTCTGAACTAAGCGTTCACGCCAAGTGATCCTTCATCCTGTTTGCGTAGCAACCACGCTTCTGTTGCATGCGTTAAGGAAGGTATAACCGTCGAGTCGAAAGGGTGGGCATGAAATTAGATGTTCTTCGTTATACTCACTACGTCCTCGATACTCCTTAACGCTCTCCAGGCCACTCGTTCTCCTGCTGAACTCCGGAGCTATGTCATTCATCATGTTAACTTCACGACCTAGATAGACGTAACTGGAACATTCACAAATGTTCGTTTCGTTGAGCATGAATGGGGCATTCAAAACCCATGCGTTAATCATAAACGTCGTTATCTATAGATTTAGTCAAAGAGCAATTTTTCCACAGGCGTAATCAAAATTGATCAACATTCGTTCCGCTTGGCTGATGCTTGGTATTGTAAGAACTATGGTATCAGCGAAAGGAAGATGGTTAAATTGTCGACCGTCGATTTTCACTCCCATATAGTCCCATTCTAGTGTTCGCATGACGTTTCGGAGGGTGGCATTGAATAACTTCAGCGAGATTGTAACGCCTTGTCAAACTCTTCTTCTAACGACGACATCAATATCGTTATAGAATGGCGACATTTTGGTTGTCTTTGAAAATCTCACGAAGGATCGTTATGTACCGAGTAGGGACGCCCTGGATGCCCGGAGCTTCTATAACCGCTTTTTTTTACTAAATCAGAGGCTTTTTTTCAAATAAATGAAGAAAAGACCGAGCGGTCTTCTTACTTTTGTGAAACCTCAATGAGTCTTGTGGTCGTGTGATATGTACGTAAATACTTTACAAAAGTAAAAATTCCGCTATTCGAATCTACAACTGACACTCATATCTGAATATTACAAATCTTCATCAGCTCAATAACTTATTCAAGGGAGCATTGAGTGGTATAACATTCAACCTCAGGCGGTAGTCGAGCCCGCGTTTTTCTCTTACCAGGGGGCTCGTGCAACCACAACGTCATCAAGGCCACCGCTCTGCTACCATTGCTTCTGTGATATATACTGTCGTAGATATCAGAAATCAACTTGCATAGTTGGGTTAGCAGGTATAGGCTTTAAATTCAGCTAAGCTGACAGCCATTGGGAATGCATAATCCACTTAAATTCTTTATTGCAAAGAGATTGCACATTTGGACTGGCTAGATCGACCAAACTCGTTAATGGTTGGTTGCTGACAGTTAAGACGAGATATATTGAAGAGTGGTACCACGCGCCCCAGTCAAAGGTGAAACCCGGGTTCAACTCCCGCTTAGGGTTGAATATGTTGCATGCCACTTAACACTCTACTGCACATATATAACACCGTGACACTACTAAAAGCGTGAAAATGTCGAATTCAAATAGGTTGTACTTATTTGACTGTTTTACGTTCTTTGATGAAGAAAATAATGACTAAAAAGTTCATAGCGCTTAGTTATTTTATCTAGTCTCAAAGCGGCTTTGTTTGTTATCACCTTCAACGTACTAAGGAATATGCGCAGCCACGTCTCTATTCCTATTTATTTTTGCTTCTGTCGATCTTGTTGACCACTTCTCAAATAATTTGGAAACCCATGCCGTGGTTACCTCACCAACTTGTTTCTTTGAATTTCGCTTTGACAATAGTAATACAGTCAGTTTCCACGTATTGGAATATTTTGATGTTTTAGATGTCATTTCGACGTTTCATAAACAAAATGGAACCGTCGTTCTAATCTTTTTCTGAAAGGAAATTTCTGTATAGTTTTATTGAGCATCCCTCCCCTCTACTATAGTTATTTTCTAGCTTAGTGACTCTCTCAAGTCAGCGTACCCGACTCGAAGCTTATCTCGAACAACTATCCGTATCCTCGCATTTTTTGAACCTTTTGACCACGTAATACATTTTTCAAATAAAGACTGCTTCTAAGGCATTAGTAAAATTTCTAAGTGCTCTTTACAACAGCACTATTTTTCTGTTGGTTTGAACAAAAAACGTAGGATAATTCGACCTAAATATCTATCCACGACGATCACCTACACCTTATCATTAATTTCTAAAAGAGCATATCAAAACTGTGTTCCAGGTCAGATCCTAAAAGATGTTGTGTATGCTCTCCTAGCCTTAAAATACACAAGTACTCATGCGCCGTAAACTATTTATCAACTCAGCAATTATTTGTGAAACGAAATTTCTCGTAAAATGCTACTTTGGAATGAAATACTTGAATGTAGTATACAAATATTGTTACCTGACGTAGGACAACAGCAGAAATGGCACAATTGCGAGGACTAGACATAGAAACTTGCTCATTGAGAAATCTGGCCAAATATACGTGAGCACCTATGGAAGATGAATATCACAAGACGATTAATATGCGATTGTGCTGATATTATCATTATTTCTTTAGTAATCACTTTATAGCACATGTACTGCCTTGGTTAAAAGCGCTTTTTAGCACGCAGTGTAATCAATCCTTCACCTTCTACTTTCCTAGAATCACAATTGAAGAGCTGATAAATTTGTACCACACTTATCTTTGGAATATGGTACTACCATTGATAGTTTGAGCGGTTTTCGCAAATCATTGTAGACCCACATATGCACTGGATTATTTGATGCTCAACATCGGATGCAAGGTGCAATTCTAAGGGATTAGTTAGCATAAGGTGTTACTCCTAGTTAGGTGACGTCGCTATGACCTTCATGGATCGTTTTCTTTTTGAGCTCATGTCCTTGCATACTACTTTCGCCTTACTATTTTCAAGAAAATCTTGATAAAAAAATTAGTCTTCACCTAGGAAACTCAAACCCCGTTGTTTAACGTCTTCCTGCACTCGTAATCAATGGCGGTCTAACAGTAGGATACCGTATTTCTTGCACATTTGAAATTTGATGTCTTACTAAATACTTTCATTAGAACTATTTTCAATCTTTATTATCATCAGCTTTTCGACCTCATTCAGTGTTATGTAGCCAGTCGTTGGCATCATTATTAACTTAAGACTCGGTGACATACCAAGCGACAAAACTCATAGTCTGTGAGGTTTTACATAAACCATGCAAATGACTAGATACTATATGAAGACGTCTCAATTTCTATACTATGATCACAAATGTGGAAGTGTGAGATTATCGCTACCGTTTACTACTGTTTAGTTCCCGATGTTTGTCATCTAGTGCGTTTTCCTCTCTCTTTTCCTTCTTCTCATACGATAATCTATAGATTTATTTAGAGCTCAAAATCACATACCTCTCTTGTGTGATCAACGACAAAAATGTAATAGATAGCACATACACCAAGCACAAGACTCGACACACATACAGTGACAAAAAGCCTAAAATTAAGCGCATTCTGATCTAATAAAATTTTCTTCTGATTTTCTCATGCCTTATGCACCTTATTTATGTCCATTTGTTTTAATTAGTATTTCGATTTTGTCTAATAAATTCAAAGCAAATTTTTTATCGCAGGTGACCTAAGCCCCCACCCCTTTATAGTTGATAATTGCAACCAAGTTTCTCTGGCGAGAACTCATTTCGATGCGCAAAGCTATCCACTGTCAGTAGAGAAGAATTAGGAACACCGTAGGACTGCCACCTCGAGAGTGAATTGAGTGGATCAGTATTTGAAGACGCTCTTAAAAAAGACGAAGAGCATTTAAGCGGCAGCCGAACCACCATAAATTCACGAAACTCCTGCTTGGTGAGATTAGTAAGTGAATAAACTGGAAGAATTTTTGTTACCCCATAATATGTGATTCATAGTTGTGTAAAAATAAAAGCGATTGACATGTGGAGACAAATTAACTAAGTGACAAACCAAGTAACTGAAATAATTAGAGAGGTGATTTCCGTCTAACGCAGCTTCAAGCGCAACATCTTGAAGAGAAGCACATGTAGTCAGACGTGTAGTAAAAGCACAAGGAGCATTTCACACGTTTACTGTGCAAGAGCTTAGCGATTTACCAAAAAGTATATCCAATATCCATATCCTCATCTAGAGTATGAAGTTCTCACCAAAAAAAAGCGCAAATAAAGGCCTTTTGAACAAAGTGTATGTCTTCTTTAGCGGCTCAGCAGCATTCGCTTGTGAAAAGAACAAACAAAGTCTGGAGTGATTCATGATCGCACGTCAATTGACAGGAATCGAAAGTATTTAGATATCAAAAGTTTATATAGAATGATAATTTTATAATATGATAAAATGTTTCGAGCCTTCTATGAAATCAGGTATGACACATATACAGTGCTAGAGTAGTATCTGCCTTATTTTCCTAGTCTCCTCAGTAGTACGGTGCCTTTTGGTTGAACCGATCCCTCACAGGGGTATATAGCACTACTTATAACGGAATCGACGCGGAGTAGCAAATCACCGCAAGTCAAGTGATAAAATTCCCGATATTGAAGTTCAAGTGATAAAATTCCCGGTATTGCAGTGACCAACAGTCGAGCTTGTGGCTAGTAAAATGAATCATACCTCTTCACTTGACTACTTTTATAAACTTGCTTCATAAGTAGGGCTATATCCCTCTACAAGAGATTAGCTGAACCAAAGTACCGACTACTGAGGATCCTGGAGAGCTAAAGAGGCTCCTTATGATACTGCATAAGTGCCATATCAGACCTCATAAAACGCCCAAAACACGTTGTTATATTATCAGATTATTACTGTTTTCAAGCGAGGTCTACAAAAGCAGTTGAATAGAGAGTGTATATACCCAATTATACTTTTATTTAGAGTGTTTCGTTTAGACCACGCTCAAATATTATCAGATCCTTTCATTATTATTTGAGCAAACTTGTCATGTGGTCTGGTAAGGGGTCTTGTACAGCCCGATACACGTGTCTCGTCCTTACAGACTCGTCAGCCGGGCAGAACCCGTCGTCTTTCGATCTTTTCATAGTCAGTTCTCTCGGGAGCCTCACACTCCTTATAAAGAGTCATCGAAGAGGAAGGCTTTACACTCCATGTCAAGTGAAACCTTCACCCAACACAGAGTGTTGCGCACTCGATTGCTCTTTGGCTGGTACTTTTATCATAATTATACCTTTACTTCGAGTGCTTCGTTTAGACCACACTCAAATTTCAATGGACCCTTTCATTATTATTTGAGCCAATTTGTCATGTGGTCTGGTAAGGGCTCTTGTACAGCACGATACACGTGTTTGATCCTTACAGATTCGTCAGCGGGGCAGATCCCGCCGTCTTTCGATCTTTTCATAGTCAGGACGAAATACGTGTATCGGGCTGTACAA
Source organism: Parelaphostrongylus tenuis (assembly GCA_019055375.1). Classification (NCBI taxonomy): domain Eukaryota; kingdom Metazoa; phylum Nematoda; class Chromadorea; order Rhabditida; family Metastrongylidae; genus Parelaphostrongylus; species Parelaphostrongylus tenuis. The sequence goes on along the minus strand of JAHQIW010000121.1, from coordinate 221,370 downwards.
GAGCCCTTACCAGACCACATGACAAGTTGGCTCAAATAATAAAGAAAGGATGTATATACACACTCGATTCAGAGAACTACATACACATTTTTTAGACATTGTCTCATCATTATCGCTACCGTATCATTCAGTGCATGACCGTGTTATACTCAAATCAAACCAATTGATACTGTGATGTGTAGCGTATCACTGAGTAGGCAGAGGTTTCGAATTGAAATCAATTGGTAACACTGAGATTAATTCACGGTGTGTGCTGGGTCACAGAGCCCTCTTCGCACCATCGCAGATAATCAGCCATCAATGCGCTGGTCGCACTGCTTTGCTCACAAACAAAAACAAATCTATATTAATATTATATATTAATATTAATAATTGAGACGAATTTCCACTCCAAAGAGTAATTACGTTTCAGAGTGCGACAAATAATATGTAACAGCTTACATCAAATTGCTAGACTGTGAAAGACAATATAAATTGATCAGAATATACATATGTATTAATATGCGAGTAATCGAGTAGTCTGAACGTAAGTCTCACTTACCTAGCTATGTGACCATATTTCCTGAGAAATGGAAAGCTCTGTTTGAATGATTCGTCGGCCATATCAGCATAATCTAACGCTTGAACATTTGGATTTCTTAAAAAGAACACAATCTATAGAATTTCTATTTAGTGCAATAAGTAGATAAACATTTAGCAAATCTTGATTGAATGTTGAACTCATCTTCATATCTGACCAGAAATCACTCACACACATTTTATTGGAATGTCCTATAATTTCTTTCGCATGACTATTTCACACAATTTCAGGTTATAAAAATCAAGTTATTGTCAAAAGACTATTCTATGCTGGAAGATGTTCTAGTAGCTTTAGTCAGAGGAGCCGTAGCACTATCGCTCACCATTCAAGTGAAATGGGTGACTCTAAAGTGTTTATTGATGGACGCCTCCAGCATTAACCGATCATAAAGGCGTAGCACTCATAACTGTCTGCGAAAGTCTTCTGTTTCAACCGTACAGGTAGAATTTTCTCAAATTGATCATCACTGGAGATGAGTCGTGAGTCTACTACGAGAGCAACACACACCAGGCCTATTGGTTGTCTCACAACAATGACCCACCACCTGTCGACAGACGCCCAAGTTCTATACACCAGAATTACACTTTCGGTTTTCTGTAATTGTTAGGGCGTGCTGTTTCGGAAATTCCTCAAGACAAGTAGACAATCGGTGTCGACGTCTGCGCCGAACAACTCAGAAGCAGCAGCAGTGCGAGAGACGCGGTCGAGACGACTCAGCGTCGCCATTCCCATGCCATCGCTCGACATCGCGTTAATAAATCGACTCGCTTTAATTTGGCGAAACTGGGCTGGATCACGGTACCACATTCACCGGTATACCCCTGATATTACTCCATCGGATTATCACCTCTTTCGGGCTATGAAATAGCATCAACAGGAGAAAAATAAACTGCAACTAGCGTAAAAGTGACGGCACCGAATTACTTGGTTGCCAGCCATTCTTTCTAAGAGGGGAGCACTCAGTCTTTGCCCAGCAAATGTTGCACATCAATAGTCATAATGGTGATTATATTGTTGACCACTCGATTTCTACAAATATTTGGTTGAAAAGAAAGTTCTGGGGCACTTTTAAAAAATTTGAAAATTTGTGGATGATTTCCGTTCAAAACAATAGTAGCTATTATCCAAAATGAAGGTCATCGTTTTCTACGACTCTCTGAGATCGATAGCCAAGATTCGGAGACCTTCGACTTCGATTTAAAGAGCTCTTGACATGCTTCTTCAACTTCATCGAACGATTATAATCGGCGACTCTTCAAAAGTATTACATCGATTAGAAAGGCCAAGATCGGATGGAGCACAATCTGGACTGTAGCTGGGATACGGCAGATCCTCGACTCTGTCCAATTCATCGAAACTGTGTGGTCTTTTAGCAGTGTGCGGTCTGGTATTCTCTTGCAACATCAAAACGCGCTTTCGGTTCATCAAAGTCGGGACCACATCCGAAACTTGGCAGACCGATGGCAGAAAGTCGTTGAAAACGATAGCCTTCATCTTGAAGAATTATTACTGTTTTATTCATACCTAAGAGAATTAGGTGGTCAGCAAAAATACGACCTCAGTCGTGAGTCGATCCCGCATTTCATTTATAGCGGGACACGTGCTACAGTGCACCCGAGGTACATTCGCTTCACCACTCATTCCTCAACATCTCTATGTTAGATGTCAGCCACCAACTTTTAACAGGTTTGGTCGGGTATGCGACTTTGCTTTATGAATCCAGTTGAGCTGACAGCCATTCTAATAACTCATACCCAAGATTTTTAGTGTTTTTACTGTTTTTTTTTCGCAATTTTATAATGTTTTAACTATACCTAAGAGAATTGAGGGATGAGCAAAATTACGACCTTGGACGATGCGAACCCGAGCCCTTGCGCCAGTTACTACTGTTTTTGTTTGGAATTCATGCATTAATTCTAAGCTTTTTACAAGTGCCCTTGAACTTTATTGCCAACCATAGTAGATGACATTCAAATCAAAATAATATGCCGAAATGTGGAAAAGTTTATGGGACCACCCAATACATGACATTCTGACATTTCGTGAACAAAGTCTTTTTATCTCTGTTTATACTGAAAACCCTGCATGCTAACAGTTACACGAAAAACAGTCCAATTTTTCGTATCTCCTAGAAAAATTCAAATCAATTATTGCCATTGGTGAAATTTAATTCCGCAGTGATGATTCACCGATGTTTAACAGTTTTCTATTCACTATTGCAGCACTTTTGTACATTTTTGTTAAAAATAATTTTATCTGTCATTTCGGTAACATGAAAAGATCCTCAACTTTTTTTCATAGTGTCAGTTCGATGGAAAAATGAATTCGCCCCTCTCTTGCCAGTGTCAAAAAGCTGTGCTTTTTCTTTTGAACAGTGGATTTGCGATTCTCATAATGTTTCGATGAACGTTCTATCGAAGGCATATCATTGTAAAGAAATTTTCCAGTTAGGAAATTAATGGTAATATTAGTTAATGTTAGTTCTTTCTTTACTCAAAGTAGAATTGATTCTCTCTTGTGCAACAATCTATGAACGTTATGGGAATGAGCAATAAATCTCCTCAAAAAATTTCTGAGTTCATCGATGTCAAACGATGGAATTTCAAACACGTGATATCCAAAGTACATGTTTTTCATCGACAATGTTCTGAATTGAAACCAGCTGCACTGTCCTTATATTGTCCCAAGACATTCTTTGGAAGTTTTGTCCAATTTATCAAACGTGTTTGAAGCTCACCGCGACGTCAGAAACTGACTACAGCGAACGATCTTCAGCATACATAGGCATGTCAGAACTCCAATAGCAAAAACCAGTATAAAACCGGCCTAAAGTTAAAATGATCACAGTCATTTGATAAACTGATTGTTTTTTGCTCATCAAAGAACAGTTATTTATATAAAGTAAAAAAACTATGTAAATTAGTCAGCTCATGCAAGTCACATACTGTAATTTAAAAAATTAGGTGATAAACAGAATATAGATGTGCATCTTACCCAAACACCAGATGCTCGAAATGCCAACGGAAGTGAAAAACACCCGGGTCCAATCAAACCCTTCAGGAGGTTTATGAGGGCTAGATGTGCTCTGTAAAAACACATGGAAAGATCTCAGGTAGAAAACTAACTCAGTTCACTTGATTTTGAATAACTGCACATCTAGCAGTTTTCAGACTTTCTCAAATCTATGGAATCTTCTCATATTTCTCACTATTTATAAATCTTGAATGTTTTAGACTCCTGGACTGATTAACTTCAAAGTGATTTATTGTTGCCAAGAAATTGAATTTTCCTTAGATAAAAATGTACTGCAAATGATTTTTCGTTCTCTCACAGATTTGATGAAGTGCGATGTTGTAAGTTTCACCAAAGACGTTATGACGGTCTTTTTCAATCATTATAGAAAACTGAAAAGGAGTGCTATCAACGTCGAATAATGTATTTCTCGTCATGTTCATGAATAAGTTTTTGAAATATGTGAGGAGAAAGCGTCATATAAAGTCGTTCCGGCATCGGCAAATTGCTACAAAGATTTGCTAAGAGAAGAAATTTTCGATTTCATACACTTATAAACAGCTGTAAGTTATTGTATATGCCCAGTATGCATCCTATATCTTGAAATGCATAAGGAAGTTTACTACATGGTGCACTCTCTAGGATAGATCATATTCTTCATCCGTTTAATTTTTATCAGGCTACAGCTGTAAATTAGCTTACTCCATATCGCTTTCGCTGTTCCTTCTTATGAGCTCTTGAGTGACATAATTTTATTGAAAAGGAACTCGAACTCTTTCTCAAAAGGTGCTCAAAAGTTCTCAAAGTTAACATCCATAAATAGCACTTCACAAAGTGGATTGTCTTCGAAATATCGCACAAGCTTCTGAAGAATCATGCAGCGAAAAACGAGAAGATACTGCTGCTTTTCACTTTGGCGATCTTGCCCCCACACCTTTCGTTATCTGATGGGATTGACAGTATACTTGCAAGGATGCTAACCAGATTGAACACCGATTGCTGAACAAGATTCACAATGAATGGATCAAACCATTCTAATCTAAGTACATCGAAAGGTAGTGTGCTTTCAAAATGCATCTCACTAATCACTAGACAGGAAGAAAGTCCTTCATTTGGCTGAAAATGATGAAGTAAACTTCAATAGGCAACTTGTTACTGGAATGACATATTGGCGACTAATCGATCACAGCGTAATTGAGTGGCATTGAATTCAGAATTGATTTCAATAATCAGTGATCAGTTTTAGCTAGGAAAACCAATCTTCCAAAATTTTCGTACTATCCTTCGGTTCAAAGATTGATAAAAGCGCTTGAGAAGTATTTAGTACGACTCAACAGTGGTTTGGAAAAGTACAGTCATTGTACTAATGGCTACTACAGCGTCCACACGATCACCAATATGTTTGGATCTTCTGTAAAACGTAGACAACATCTTTCACAAACTATAGCGATCAGTTCTAACAAGAGAGCATCTTAAAGGCAGACTACCATCGGGTGAAGTACAATCACAAACACTTCAGTTTCCACTAAGAACATCAGTTTCTAGAAATTCTTTTCCTTAGAAAAATGGGAAAGGAAGAGAATGTGGCAATCAATAGATCTCTTTCGAGAATTGACGGCTCATACTTGAAGATTAGATTGAGATACTTCATAAAATAATTTAGAACGAAAATTCACGGAAAGATCAGTCTCAAAGTGTCCAAGCTTTGAAAAAAGTGATTATGATTGAAGTAAACAAATCTTAGTACGTAAAGTAGTTTTCGTTTTATGAAACTTCATAAAACGTAAGCAAAACATTTTGTTTTCATGTGTTCAAGTTTATTCCTTTATGTGCACTCAATTTGGAAGGCTGAACAGAATCTTAAAAGCAAATATTACTGAAAGAAAACTTACGATATGCCTTTCTTCCTCGACGCGACGACAATTCCTTGCTGACTTTTTGCAGCTTGTGGCTCCACGTTAAAATCCGCAATTTTAATGTTATGCATCAGACAAATCGAATCCTTCTAAAAATATTTGCCTAAACCAAGGTATAATGAATGTGCTATAAAAACTTACGGCGTTACCTTTGTAGAAAATATTAGAAGAGAAAGAAAAAGAACTGGATGTATCGTAAACGCTTTCGAATAAGAAATGGTCACGTGTTCTGTACGTAGTCGAAAAGACAAGAAAGTTCGAGCAATTCATCAATTGCACTCCGGCACACTGTCACTTTTTGTGATATTCGCAAATTCACTGAGGGCATGGATTTGTCTGATAGAAAACAAAAGAAGTGGAACAGCTAGAAAAGGCAAAAGAAGTGAAGAAGAAGAAACAAGAAGAAGAATGCCATGGACATGATTGTCCACGTTGATTAATAGACAAGTTTCAGTCGAGTGTGGTACATATGTACGCGTGTGTCAATGTACACTTCACATATACTTATATATATATATATATATATACATACATATGTATGCATATATATAATATCCATTTGCATGTCAATGACTGCGTGTATGTATGCATGTATATGTATGCACAAATGTGAGCATATTCCGAGCGCCATCTGAAGGTCAAAGGCTCGAGAATGTGTGACATGCTTGTAGAAAAATGCAAAAGCGCTTATTTGATTGTTGGGCACTTTTATCACAGAGAACAAATCGCTTAGGATCAAATTGCAAACTATTCAATGCTCATCGCTATAGTTCTCAGCTGCAATGACTAGAAGAAAGATTTGCGAATAATGACTACAAAAACCAACCAGGCACAAACAATTTATCACTACCAAAATTGTTCTAACAGAAAAGTGATGCTCAATCATGTGTTATTTATACTGTTATTAACGCATACGTGGCCAGTGACAAAATTTAACGTTCCTATGTTCACTTTTCCTTCCATCCCTCCGAGATCGGTGAATTGGTATCAGACTTGTCTGGGAAGATGCAGCACTGACTCAGTACATCGGTAAGCCATCGCAAATCATTGTGAAAGCAGAATATGCACTTTATGCACTTCAGACAATGTTGAAAATTTAAGACGAAAGCATGTTGCATCCCTTATGGATTGACCAACGGTGAAAGTTTTATCCTCCCTCTTTTGAACGACAGGCGAGGATAAGAATATTTCGGCTGCTGCTCAAAGACCTCGTCTTCATAGGGAAATTCTAAATGAGTGTTAGAGACGATTCTCTTTTCAATTTTACTGATAGTGTAGATGAGGCGCTACCACATCGATTTGCGGAAGAGCGTTGGGAAGAAGGCCGAACTTTGCTTCTTGATTGTCCACATCATTACATTACACCAGGATATAACCTTACCTTTCCTTGTTGTTGTTGTTTCATCAATCATTGTGCTGCTCCATTAAACTGAGTCGAGAATTTGAAGAAGAGATCAGTGAACTTTGTGTCTCAAAAATCATGTTCGATTAACCGAACAGAAATTCATAGATAGTACAACTATGCGCGTGAGTCCATGACTGGTCCAGCTATGCTAGGATCAGCGATTAGGCTTGTGGAGGAAATTATAAGCTTAACTACCCATGAATCATCAATAACGCCAAACAGCCTGACGATTTATTGAATCAGTGCCAAATTTCTTTGAAACACATCTGGTGGCAGTTTGCTGGCACTAGAGTAACGGAGGACCTCGTTTGTCAATGGTGAATGACTGAACCAACAACCACCTGTTTATTACAAGAGTTGTGTAACCAATGTTATACACACTTTTTTAAGTTTGGAGAAATATATCAAAAGTAGTACCGTATCACTATCACAAAAGTAGTACCGTATCACTCAAGCGATCATTTCAGTACATATCGAACCGAAGGGTTCTAGCATACACTAGAGCGAAGTACATGAAGACATAAAAATGCGTCAACATAACAAACAATGGAAAAAGTGCTTCAGTTTTTCTAAAAATCTGCCTTCGATATCTGTGGTGAAAATGCGAAAACGTTCAGAGCCGCTTCCATGCATTAAAAAAATCGATAACATCATTTACGGATGAAGATCGCAAACGAAATAAAGTACGTGTACATTACGTGTAGGTGATGTCGATAAATTCTGAAGCCATAACTTATGTCACCAGTGCCCGCATAAAATTGCGGTACATCAACATCAGCACTCTAAAAATATTAATCCAAGTTGATTTTACCGCGCTAAGGCACTTAACATTGACACGTTAACTACTGCGTGACTCATATATGAGACACTAACGTGCGCGCCTCGTGCCTAGTGGTTTCTGTTGATAGGAGCCGCGATAAAAATTTGGTATTTATTCAGTAAATTAAGGCTCTAAGAAAACATTAACTATATTGACTGGTGGACTGTTGGTGAAGAGACACTGTGAAGAAAATTTTAAGTTGAGTAGCACTTATGTTCCAAAAAAATTTCTTTATTATCAACGCGAAAACCACGTCGTTGCGAAAAGGAACATGCTTCCAGTTGTTACTGAACTTATTCTTTATATATCATTCATGCCTCTATAGTCATTCGATAGTTTGAACAATACGGATTCTTATACTAAACTTAATTTTAGAAAGGACATCTACTCTTTATTATAGCAACGAAAGATGATAAAAACTTGTTGGTTATGCCGCTATTTGATCTTCACTTCGAACCTGTTAGCACGTATACAGTATAATTTTAATGTTAGAGTCACTCGATCACAGCAGAAGGATCCTACTGGATAGACTTTTGTAAAGGTTTTTTAGTGAGAGAAACGCTCACATTTCGGAAAATACTTACTTCTGAACTCAAAGCTACACCCTTGAGAAAAGAGTCATTTGAGGAGTGTTGTAAAGCTATAATTCATAATCGCATGCTCTACAATGTTTGACATTTGGAACGAAATTGTATGGGGAGGGTTCTGGTATGAAGCTGGAGTTATCCTTCACGAAGTCTGCATTCACCAATTTGTTTTGTAAATTTTTGTGCAAAATTTTTACTCAGCATTCAACGGCTCATACAAACAGTATCGGTCAGCAACCTTCCTTTATTCACATTAGAGCCGATCAAGAATTTACACTTTATATAATATATATATATATGTATATATATATACATATATATATATATACATAAATATAGGATCATCTACTTTTGAAAATCAACATTTAGCACTTCTTTCCGCACAATATATTAGAAGGCATTCGAAACGTAAAAAAATAGAAATTTTATTATTGATTGTTGAGTTTGGTTTCTGAAAAGACCTTTTTATTACGTAGCGTTAACGAATACAAAAGGTATGCTTTGCCTCCGAGGTACTACCTACGGTTGGAGAGAATGTTCTGGCTCTGGGACATTTTGATAAGTAAGGAATAACTTCCATACATATCATGGAAATATTACAGCTTTGTATGCGGGATTTTTCCTTTGAGAGCCTTAATATCAACCGTCCTCATTTTCACGAGTCTACGTCAAGCCAGCGAGACAACAGACCGCACACTGCCGAAAGATATCAAAGACAAGTTATGAATTGGACGGAGCCAAGGTTCTGCCTCATCTTGCCTACAGTCCAGATTGCGCTCCATCTGACTTTGGCATGCAACACTTTTTTGAGGCTCACTGCTTCGAATCGTTTGATGAAGTTCAAAAAGCATGTCAAGGGTTCTCCGAATCGATGTCAAAGGAATGATGCTTCGACCAGATCCCAAACTTGGCATATCGATGGCAGAGAGTCATAGAAAACGATGACCTTTATTTTAAAAAAAGCTTATGATGCTTTTGTTTGAGATCCATGTATAAATTTTCAGTTTTTTAGAACTTCCTTTCCAAACTAATAAATGCTTAGTTTCATTTCACTACGGGGTTTGTTCTTAGTTATATAGTGAAGTTAAAAGTATTGGCATTATCATCGCGAAGATCTATGTAGGATTCACTGATACACAATGCATTGGTCTAACAAGGAGTTCTCCGTGTGAAGTGGGAAGGACAAAATAATTCCGAACACCTTATATCGACTATCTCCAAAAGTGGAATGCAAACGACAGTGGATCTCAAATGATCGAATGCTTCTTTGGAGAAAGTACGTAGTCTGACCTCACAAATTTCTCATGCGCAAAACGTACTCAGAATAAGAATTGAGCAAAATTATTCTTACATTTTCTACGATTCAGAGTCTGTCTCTGTAAACAGACACAGTCTGTTAACATCTATGGAAGGAGTAGAACTACAAATTTCTGTCGAAAAGGGTCATTTACGGAAAAAGTAAAATGAACTGCGCAGAAGAAAATTTACTCAAATTGGTGAAAGTGCAAGAGGATAACCGTCGGAACACGTGAGCTGACCAGGTTTTCGCGTACTGGTGTATGGTCACAACCACGTGGTCAAACTGAAATAATATGAAGAGACAGGAACTGGACAAAGTGCAGAAAATTGTCTTCAGAACATTCAACAAAAAATGACTACGTAGAGGGAGTAAGATAGTGCACTTGTCCAGTGACAAAAGCCGCCATGATAATATATGTGCCTATAATGAATATTAAAAGTTAATGCTTATAGAACGATGGAAGAGAGACTGCTATATATATCTGTATAGGTCCTAACTCTCGAAATTCATTAGTAATTTAAAAATTAGTACGAGTTATCGGTGAAGTGGTTTCGCATGCTATGCGCAGCTTCATTTTTGATAAACTATTCAGTATGATGGAGAATATTATCGAGGAACCGAACGTGTCAACGCTAAGGAGACTAAGGATTGTCATTAACATCAATAGAATCATTAAGTTCAACACATAGCATTATCAATCAAACTGATTGAGAACACAGTACAGGTCATTAGTGCACTTTCACGAGACAGAATGAGGTGACGTGTTTATTAGTCTATACAAATGGAAAAGACAATGGTCAAGGCATACTCGCTAAAAAATGATGGTGAGCCTTAACGAAGTTTGTTCAGCAAGGAATTGTAGTAATAGACTTGATAACAGCAATAAAGACATATACGTAACAAAAACAATCACATTTCGGTGGGTCATGTGTGGCGTTCACTTTTCTAAATCAGTCGAGGATATCAAGCAAATATCCTACGCTTCGCGGTACAGTGCGCCGCATCTGAACAGGATTCCCACTTTTTTCGTCTTCCACTTTCACTGTCTCCCTCTCAAGAACTTACAGCACTGCAGAAAGATAATTGTAGTGAAAAACCCTCATTAGTAAACTGTTATTGTTAAAGCTTATGTATGTTGTTTGGAGTAACTACAAATGCTAATAGCTTCAACACTTTCAGTAGACTATTTTGAAACCTCGCTTAAAATATATACTACATCCTGAAAGCATATTCTAAGTCTTTCATGAGGTTTGTTATGGCATATGGCACTTGTACAGTGCTGAACATGTGTTTCGGCCTTTGTGCCTCATCGGTGGCACGGTGTCATTTGGTTACACGTCTTCTATTATTGAGTGTCCAACTAAGTTTCCAAACCTGATGCAAAAATTCAAAAATTTATTTTTCCAAGTACCTGAAACTATCAAATAACACTAAATGAAGTATTTTCCGTCTGCCTGGATGAAATTTTGCCAACGCTTTGGCAACAAATCAATTTCGCTCTCATAAAACTCGTTATTCTGCGATACAAACCAACCAGTCAATTCTCGACGCGAATGATTTATGGCTCAAAACTTCTTCTTGTTTAACCAGTGTTCCAATGATCTTAAAAGTTGGAATTCGGACGGAGATAAATCCGGCGAATACGGCGAATGATCCAAGTGCTCCCAGCCCAACCCAACTTCTTCCTTGTCTTCTTACCAACGTGTGGCTTTGCATTGTCTTGAAGCAAAATGACTTGGCGACGGCGGTGACATGAATATGCTTGATTGCAACGGTCCAGTTGATGACAATATCGCTCATCGTTGATGGTCTGACCAGCCTCCAACAAGCCCAATGAATCGCGTCACTTCGGCCCCAGAAAATGATCACCATTGCGTTTCGCGCAAATTGATTTGTTCTCAGTGTTGGTGTTCTTTGCTGACCTTATGACAGCCACTGATTTGCACGACGCTGGCTCTGGAAGAAGATCAACTTTTCATCAATGTGGACAAAGTATACCAAGTGATGCGCAAAAAAATTCTACACAAGGTAGGTAACAGAAAAACTTGTTTTTATGGAAAATTTTAATTTTCTGGATCAAGTTCTGAAACTTAGTTGAACATCTAATATAGGGAATCGAAGTCGTAAAAGTTACACTCTGTGTAAGCTGAAGGGATCACTTGATCACTATTAACCTCACTGATTAACATCACTGATTCAACTTCACGTGAACGCTCCAGGTAAAGAGAAAAATTAAATCGACACCGGGAATATATAATAAAGGGTCATGATAGAATTTATCGCACTTCTACACTTTCTAACTAAGTTGGTACAAAAGTAATGGCAGTCTATGCATTGTTGAAACCTTCAGTTCGATCTTGGAATAAATTCTCAAATAAGTGTGGTCATGTTTTATATGACTCCAATGCACAGTATGCGTTCCACGCTTTGTTGTTAACGACTTCTCACTTGTCGCTTTAGTAATTGCTGTTTTAGACTATGGAATGGGTGTTGTTGATATAAAGTTATGGCAATTTCAGACCGTGAATTGAAAATAGGTATGAAGCAACGAAGACAACTCGTAACATCATCAGCTCATTCTTCTCAGGAGTCGCTGACGAACGTACAGCACGACGGTGATTCAAGAATTTCCATAAAGGAGGATCATCTCAACAATACGTAAACAGCAACTACTTTTTTACCAACCTTATTACAATCATGAGAAAAGCAATGATACTCTTGAAACTACGCAATATGCTGAAAGAAAACTTAACGATGACCAGTTTAATGTCATCAATCAGTTGGAACAATTTGTGAAGGTGAAAAATTTGGTTCAAAAGTAACAGTGATTTTATATAGCCGGTTGACAGCTACACGTCGCACACGTTTCCAAAGTCTAAGAATTGAGCTACAAAGCTTTGCCTCATCCTCCGTATTCGCTCGACCACCCGCTCACCGACTGCCATTTCTTCAAGTACCTGGATGGCTTCTTGCAGAGGAAGCGCCTTCACTACATTGCAATGATAAGCAAACTTATTTACCGTCGCCAAAAATGTGTTTATTGTAGTGGTTATAATTTTGACAAATAAGGATGTTTTCAAGCCCAGTTATCATAAGTCAAAATTTATAAAACCGGAAACACTCATACTTCTGCACCAACTTGGTAATAGAGTTGTTGTCTAATGAAAGAAACCAATCAATCAGCATTCTCATCACTTTCATGATCATCGATTTGCAACCACCTGCTGGGCCAAAATTGAGTACCTTTCTCCAAGAAAGAATGAGACTCACGATCAAGGATATCTATGAGGTTACTCTATAGGTTTTTGTAGCGTCTAAATTTTCTCTTCTGCAGACGCTGCGTCAAAGCGTGGAAGAGATGGTAATTCAACAGTGCGCTATCAGGGTCATACGTTCAATGCGGCACCGTGGTTTAGCTCAGTTTCTTCAAAATGTGACGTGAAGATTTTTTAATATGAGACTGAGCGTGTCCAGGAGAAGGGCAACACTAAATAGTTTCGGACGCTTCTCTCGCACCGCTGCAGCCGACTTCCGAAGTTGTTTTCCGTGGACGTTGGTACTGAACTCCTGCTTGTTGTCGAGCAGCCTAAACAGCACGCTCTGCCAATCCCAGAGGCATGAACTTGGGCTTTACATGAGTGTTTATCGCAACATCGCTTTGCAAAAGCACGTTCCATTTATAAGGCGAACAGTGGCGCTACGGCCGTATCCAAGTGTCTTCTTGAGCCACCAAAACATTTTCCAGTACTGAATGAAATAATAGTCTAAAAGAAATTGTGGGACATCCAAGTATCATTGAAATCTTGCAACAAATTCTAGCTAGACTACATTGCTCGTCATTCCAAATTCAGAAATGAAGTATAGAGAAAATACAGCAATACTAGTAATCTACAGAATATAAAAATGTGTTATTTATTTCACTACTTACATAATTATTTATACGATCCGTTATCACAGTTTTTATTGTGCGGATCCCAGTACTTCTAGCGTTTGATTCGTTTCCCGTTTTCTTCTTGAATGACATGGTATACTGGTTGAGCATGTCTCTTTACAATCTCGGGGATTGCCTGACTGTAGCATTCCATAGGGCATTCTCGTTTAGTGCTAAAGGGTGCTGGGGCCAGAGCTTGGCTTCACGCGCTCCGCGGCGAGCGTCACAACCACTCGGCCACGGTCGCTCAATGATCTATTACCGCAGATTTTCTATAAAAAATGAACTGGAAGTAAAGACAGAAACTTGTGAGAAAACGAGCTCATAGACTAGTAAAATAAGTATATCTAATCTGATTTGCAAATCTAGAGTCCAGTACAAGACAAGCGATCATAAAACTTGGTGAATTCTATCATTATTTTAATTTTCAGTAAGAAAATCTTCAGGAGCTTCCTCTACTCGACTAACACTGTGTTATCATGGGTTCATTAGCCATGTTCTCAATCTCCATCTTGTTATCCAAACCCAACTCTTGTTGAGCATGTTTGTTCCTCGGCTAAAATCCTACGAAAACATGAACATTTGCATGAGAAAACGTCTAACATTAGAAACTTCTACCATCTATCGCAGAATGCAGTCTACCATAGAAATGAAATCAGTGGAAACACTAGCAACAACATTGTGAGCACACTCATTTCAATAACATCCAAAGCTGTCAGTGGCGATTCTTGATCACCGGAGGATAGCATCTAAAACTAAAAGCTTTTATTCTGATTATTTAGACGACATATTAAAATAAAGTTCAGTCAATTTTAGCACTTCACCTTATCGACTGTCAATGCCTGATCAGATTTTGTACATCCGTGAGCGAATTACGATAGAGCACGCATTGCTGTCTCAAAGTATGGTTCTCGTATATTCTCAAAAGTTCAGCGATATCCCTCGGCGCGTTATTCTAGCGAGATCTCGGATTTGAAGAATCTCTTTGACCCTGACTTTTGAGTGATGAGAGTTCTAGATTAAAAGGATAAAAAGGATAAAGCTTTCGGCGTTGATCAATCCCTGAGGGATGCGCCATGCATTCGACTTCAATTTTTAACTTCGTTTGAGGTGATTGAATGCTTATCTGGCCTTTACAATGACTCGCGGAGGCCTCCCGCTGAACCGAGTCAGTGCTGCTTATCCTCCCAGACAAGTCTGAGACCTGTCTGGTACCAATTTACCGACCCCGGAGGGATGGATGGCTTGGTGAGCCATGAGCGCGAGATCGAACCATTGACCTTGTGTGCGACGCAGGGCACCTCTAACCACTGCGCCACATGCGCTCTAGTTCTAGATTAGATCTCTAAAAAGAAAAAAAAACAAACGTTCTCTCATTCCGAAGTAACTTCGTTGAATCCGCTGTAATATTTTGTGTTGTACAGTATAAAAAAATATTTTCAGAGCGTGGTCTCAAGAAACACTTGAAATGAATAGTATGACAATTCACGATTAGCAGCCAAAAAACAATCGAGCTACAACACTGCCACTCGTTGATTTTTTCACCTGATGGCGCGGGTGAAAATTTCTGCGCTGGTTTCTTTTGACAGGGAATATCTCCCTGTGGAACTGGCTGAACCGAAAGGCACCGTGCGACTGACGAGGCTGAAAGGCTGAAAACGTGTATTGCAGTGTATAAGTGCCCACAACAGACCACGTGCACGGCTCAAAAATAATTATCAGGCATGTTATCGAAATTGCTGCTCAGAAACAACTAGTTGCTAGCGCGCTTGATGGCCGTAGAATTGGATAGTAGTCCTCCAAGAATTCTTCCTATTGATGCCTCTCAACTACCTAGACAGAGTAGTATAGGATGATTATCATTGGCACTACTGCTGTAATTTAGTGTTACCATTTGGTATCTGCCAAGTGACACAATATGGGTGCTCAGTGATATTAGTGAAAAAAAATTTCTTCACACCTGCGCAAAATCCAAATATTGTGATTTTGTCATACAGTGTCGCTTAGTGTAAATTCATTGGAACATCTCAGGAATATCTACATAAGAAACTTCCACAGCAACACTAGCCATAGTGTATCAAATTTTAAAATACCACTTCTTGGATATCAAATGATGACGTTAGACAAAACCGAGCTTCGAGTTTTGTTATGTTATTGCTGAAACCGACAACTTTCGACAAGAGATGGTGCGAATGAGATCTGCGATACCGAAGGAAGAAACTCTAAGCCATGTTATTGTTGCAAAGTGGTGCAAACGATTTGAAGGTGGTGACCTCAGTCTTGACACTGATTCGACGAAAACGCGCGCTGTTCAGCAAGACAGTGGTAAACCTCACACCGCAAAGATAAGGAAACGTTTGATGAATTGGAGGGAGTTAAGGTCTTGTCGCATTCAGCCAACTTTCCAGATGCTGCACCGTCCAATCCAGTGGTCTTTTGCGTCCAATTGAACATATGATGCGTAGACGCTGATTCTATATACTTGATCAAGTTGAAGAGACACGTCGGAGTTTTTTAATTCAAACCCCAAAGAATGGCGACTTCGAGCAGATCCGGAACCATGCAGATCGTTGGCGGAAGATCGTCGATAATGATGATCTTTATCTCGAAGAATAATTTTTGTTTTTAATTGAATTTATGTAAAAATTTTGGATTTTCAGCGTGTTGAGGATCTTTCTACTCAACCTAATATTACAACTAAATTCTAAGATGGAAAATTTTCACCTTTGAGTCACAGTTGGCGCATTTCTTTTTAGGCTAGAATCTCTGCTTGAATTATCACCAAGCTTTCAATAATCTTCTGCTAGTGCAAATATTGACAATTCCGAAACTGAGTTTAGATTCTATAAAGGACTTTGTAGAACGCTGTAAGAGCAAAAAAGCTTATGTTCCGGACTTGAACACTTCATAATACGTTAATCGTAAACTTAGAATTACAAGCTGATATCCTAGCAATCGACCGTCTTTCTAGACCTCCCTATAAATTCAATATAGCCGGCGAGAATGTTTATAGCCTTATCGAGGTTGGTGGAAGGCCGATATCTATAGCGGGGTAGAGGAAAGCCTCTTCTACAGGTACGTAAATTTAAGAATTTTTTCGAAGCGGAGAAACAATTTCTAAATTGACAATACGAATCGCGCCCTTTCGGGGCGCAAATTATGTCGGAAAGAAAGTTCTAGGGCAATGGTGAAATTGAAAATTTATACATGAACTCCAAACAAAAACAGCAAGTATTCTTTGAAATAAAGGTTATCGTTTTCTATGCCATTTTGCCAAGAGTCCGCCAAGCTTCGGATCTGGTCGAAAAACCATTTCTTCAACTTCGAATCAAACTCGTTCTCCAATAATGGCTTAATAGAACGCGAACTGCGACCGTATCGCTAGACATGGTGAAGGCTTGTAAAAAAGTGAAAATAATAACAAATAACATTCATACCCTCATTGATAAAACCTCACATAAGAAACTGTAATATTCTCATGATATGCATGGGAGCTATCTCATGCTTATTAATGTGCCCCAGAACTTTCATCCAATCGTAGCGAAATAGCTGCGCGCAGTGTGATTCAACAAAGCAGATTTTTCTCTATTTAATCAAGAATTTTTCTCCATTCCAGGAAAGTATTTAACTTTTCCGATATTCTGATATAACATGATCTCCTCTACGTGGCCATATGCTTCTGATAAATGTATAATTCTCACGTGCAAAGAAACCCTGAGGGTAAAACGTAATCTCTTATTCGCTTTTACGAAATCGTATAAAGGTTTTTTTAGAAAATCAAACTTAGTTTCAGAACTAAGAAATTCGTGCTATAGAATGGCTCCTACTTATTTGATGGAAAACTATTCACATATCCTAATCGAGTGAACGAAGCAAACCGAGTTCGAAATCATTTTATTTTCGCGGCTAAAACGCACCAAGAAGGTATTTTTTTTCAAAAGCGAACACATTGTTAGATTCGCCGAGACCTAGGCTTTCCACAAATATCAAAGTCTAGAACAAAAATCTTCTAGCAGAAAAGGTTTAGTCCCAAAAAGGCCACTTCGGTATAGTATAGTTATGTGTATGTTTGAAAGCAGTTTATTTCATGAAATAAAATCAAAAGGCAAACCGGCTCCAAATAAGAAAATGGCCTCTTCTGTGTGAACTGCCTTGATATTGGTTTAGGTGATGCAAGAGATTACTCCTTGGAAGTTCCACCGACTTCCTCGCTCAGTAGCTGACATACAGAAATTTCGTTCTCAACAGCATCATAAAAATGGGCCTCCTAAAACTACAAGGCAGTAAATTAGCTATGACACAATTAACACATCGCGGTTTTTTCGACGACTGCCGAAAATGTTTGGGCTGCATAAGGAGGGCCCATGTTACTATTGAGCGTAGAGCGTCCTCGACTCATTTAGCGTGGAGCGTATTGAAACCACTGAGTTTTGAGGTGATGGTGGTGGCACTTGTCTCCGCTGACTATGGCGGCCGAGATGGAGGACGTGTGACAGCGCTGTCAGTGGGCAGCCGCCTCCGATAAGAAGAGAGCTCCGAATGCGTCGGTGCCGGCGGAGCCCTTTCAATTTACGATATACCGCAGGGCGGTGCCTAATTCCAGTGTGAGCGAGGGGTGAAGCGGCCTCGCTGTTAACCAATATATAAAGGAAAGGTCGACTTTGTTGGCACCCTTCTCAGACTTTGATGAAGTATGAAGTGGTAGGAATAGTATTATAGTTTTAGTTAAGTAAATTATAGCGAACAACTGAATATATGAAATAAGAGAATACTGACAAAATGGTCGACTTTGTCTACAATCATAGATTGCTTGTTTATAGTCGACGACTGGCTTTATCTTGTGTGTAATGCCGCAGTAAAATTATTCTATTCCGCTCGAAAGACGATTTGAGTGGAGGTTATCATTATTCAACTCAGAAGCTGTGTAATAAAATTCGATTACTACACGGTTGTTGGCCTACTTGGAGACGTAAGGCAACTGGTACTTAATTTGCCGCTAATAGAAGGTTCTGTGTAACACTTCCACTTTCCTATGAGACTAGCAGATTTTTAAATGCCGACGCCTACACTTAACATTCTGGAGCTCACTATTCATGAAATTTCCAGCTGTCGAAATTCGGTATTTCAGTCGCTGGTGCTGAACAAATAGGTGTTTCCGAGATCCTACCTTTTCATAATATCACAAGAATAAGATAGCTCCTATTCAAGCATTTGACTGCCTACAAAAATCTGCGTCAAGTTATCAAAACAGGACAGAAGCTCGCAATCTCGTTAATCAACTACGCTCAAATGTTTTCTTAGGAATACTTCAAAGGCGCACCTTCTTCAGCTTCTCATGCAACATGTTTAGACTGTAGAATTCAATCTCTAATCTTTATCTCGAATGTTTACTACGTACGAAGTCCAAACAATATTTACGCGAAAAGAAACTATATTTCTTTGCACTTGGTTCAAGCAACCACACTGCCTGCTGGGCAACATAACAATGCAGGTATGAAACTGCGATCGTTTCAAAATAGCTCAGCATCTTGTGAGGAACTGCCTTCCATACATGCTTCATTCACTGTCGCGCTTAGGATCGATTTTTTTTTTGAATCGAAACACCACCAACATTCTTTTGTGTTGTTCAGTGTACAGGTGCTCTTATGAAATTTTTTAGTCGACGAACACTTTACTGTTGTGAAGCATACCTCGCCAAGTTCAAGTTGATTATGCTGACTGCCACAGAATGAAATGAATTTTTGAAAACTGATCGTCATTGGAGGTCAATCATCAAGAACCTGTAAAAAAGCGTTGTCCTAGTACTCCACTCCACTGGATTCAATTCAGTGTGACTGAGACGAACAACATCTCAAGAATGGGCATTTGTGAACAATCGACTCGAATCACAATGGCTTTGAAATCTGAGATGTTGCGACCTTAATCCAACAAAAAGTCTAAGAAACTTATGGAAAGTGATATTGCTGCCAGAGAGGGTTGGGGGTGAAGCCTCGTCCTACGCGCGTCGCGATGAGCATCACAACCACTTGGCCACGACGTCTTCCTATGATGTTAATGCGCAGGGAATTTGCGTTCTACTCTGTTGTCTGAAAGAAGACGTTTCCCAAATTTGCTAAGCCGGCTTGAATTTTGATAAGTTTAGTTTCAGAGAAGATTCGCCGGCAGTCTCAAGAATTTTCAGTTCCCGGCGCAGTTTGCTGTGATCAGATAAATTAAAAGAGAGGTGTCCTAGTGGCAATTTCTATAAGGGGGAATTTAGCATTTCCGAATTTTGTAATATGCATTGATTTCATAACCAGCGAAGTCGATTGCTACTGTTCGAAACAGTGTTTTGCAGCTTTCTTCTTGACGATTTCTTTATCTACATCTAACATCGGTCGCTCTAACACTATGTGCACGGGCAGTTCATATGTCACATGCGTTTTTCTTTTGCGTCAACAGTAACGAGCACGCAGAGATATTCACATCCGTCAAAAAGTTCTAATTATTGCTTTGAAGTGAATTTGTGACTTTTCTGTTCAGCAAGCACAATGCTGTTAATAACATTTGTTTCGTATCTCATAATCATTATTGTCATGTGATCTGTCATGTGATCTGTTAATGGGCTTTTATACAACCCGGTACAGTGTTTCGGCCTTGAGCAGCCCATACAGTCGGGAGGAGACCTTCGTCTTTAGCCAATCCTCTCGGGGTGCTCCAGTTCCATCAAGAGTAGGCGACGACGAACGACTTACACAATTGGCGTGAAGTGAAAAATCACTAGATGGGCAGTGCTGTACACACGATTATTCTTGGCTGTTATTTTGGAATATTACACCTTTCATTTCAAATGTTTTCATAAAACTTTGCTCAAATTTCACTATCGTAAAACACTGCGATCTTTTGATTTATTTCACTTGATGCCACGTGTGAATTGTACGTCGCCGCCTACTCTACATAGAGAGATAGAGAACTCCCGAGAGGATTGGCTAGGGCGAAGGGTACTCCCCAACTGACAAGGCAGACAAGGTCGAAACACTTGTATTGGGCTCTATAAGTGCTCATAAAAGGCCACATGACATGTTGGCTCTAAAATTATTATTGAAATTTGAACGTTCTTATGAATTTAGTCGAAACGAGCGGTGTAATATTTCAAAATAGCAGCCACGAACAATCAATCGAGTGCACAACACCGCCGATCTAGTGATTTTGCTTGTGACAGCTAGATAGTCATCATTCGTCAACGCAAATCTCGGTAATTTCTACACTGTACCTACTTTCTCAAAACACCCTTTTAATGCACTGCATCAAGAAAAATAATTGAGGTTCACATGCGCTGCGCGTTCCTTGTCGGCTAAGGTGTGTAAGTGGCTATGTATCGATCACACGGAGAGATTCACATGAAACGCACTGATTAGATACTGAGTTTGGGTATTTAGAAAGGTTTAAGATATTTTATAAGTTTATACATTAACCTAGACGTTTTTTGCGCCTTGAGAAAACTGTGGATATAACGTATGAGTTTGATATCCTAAGATTTCTGCTAAATGTTCATGATTGGGTCATTAACTTAGGCTGTGGCATAGTAACGGGTTTATAACAAAACAAAGTCAAACTAAAAGCAAGCATACATACTCATAGAACGAAATTATATAATCCACGACAAAATCTGGAAACCTCTATGAAATAGGAAAAATTTCTAATCATGTAACGAAAATACGCACCGTAAGGCGCGACACGTGTGAAACACAATTTTGCTCATGGTACTACATTTCTGTTGAAAGAGCTTTCTAAAGGTACAATCTTGATTTTTCGTGATTCAAGCTTCGAAACAGCAATTGGTAGTGTAGCAGACGGCCTTTTTTCGGTAAAAAGAGTTCTCTTATAAAGTGCTTACCGATGACATAAAAAGTGCCATGTTACAAGTGTGTTTGCATACTTGTCTTCGGATTTTATTTTTATTCCTTATCTCAAATCGGAAATTACTCTATTAAATGCCTTATATTCGTGTCTAACCCAATAGCGATAAAAAATACGCCGAGAATAAGAAAAAATGAATTATTCAGTATTAAAATAGCAGCATTGGTGTAACGATTTTTATCCAAATATGGTGGTAGGAATGTAGTTACATCAACAACGGCTGGTATTACCAGAGCAAGAAGTATACCTGAAATCAAAAATCGGGAATTTCAATGTCGATTTTCTTTCAACTGAGCATGGATGAAACACTATTTTCTCGTATTGAATTGCCAACCCAGGGCTGTTACAGAACATCGTTGTGACTGCGATTTTGTATTCCTCAGTTTTTTTTAAACTCCGCGAAAGAGAACTAGAAAAAGTCTAATAGAAAATTCCAGTTCAGCAATTTCTTCACTTTGGAAGATTTGTTTCGATACCATCAGGAAAGTAAAATGAGCGGTTGTGGACCATTGACTTCAATTTTCAAAAGCGACTGGCACGGAGATATTTTCTAATGTTAATTCTTCAGTAGAACAAGGTAAAAGGAGGAAGCCGTTCAACAAAATGCGTTTGCATTTTACAAGAGAATGCTAACGAAACGATAGTTAAATAAGTCGTTGACATCACTTGTTAGTAATTCTATTTTTTTCTCCTTCCATGTGAGAATTTTGGAAAAAAGTATTGGAAATCTACCTGATGTCACTCCAACTAGTGGTATCAAGTTCTTCAGATTTGGTACAAGTACAGCAAGAAGAACTGAAATTTTTGATGGTTATTGTTTGTTGGAGAACCACTTCAATTCAAGTTTGTTACCAAATTATCACTTTTTCATCTGTTTTCAGCAACATTATTAGTGCTCACTGACAAATCGACAATAAGCGACATCACAGCTGTCATCCTTCCTGCATTTAATCAGCAACTTGAGCTGGTATCTCTGAACCGCTTTCTTACTAGCGCTCATCAAGAATGGTCTGAAGGCCAAGCTCATTATTGGATCATGACAAACATGGAAAGTTTTTTGTGATGCTGCCAGTGTTCTTGATGACGAGGAAATGGTTATGGGTAGATTATCGAACTCTGCCATGACAAAGTTCTGCTGTAGGCTGCGCTTTCGGATGAATGTGACGAGCATCTTCAAAGATAAGGTGACCAAAACTGATTATCTTGACTTATAGCAAATTTTCATAACACCAAGAAAGCTCAAGTTTTTATCTCGTTGTCATTTCCAGAAGGATTATTACCCACACGACATCAGCACCATAGCAATTCTTATCGCGTAGTCAACGGTGAGCGTGATTTTTCGGGTGTTGCCAAAACGACCCCCGACAAGTCGCATCACAGGCGGTCGAAGAGTCGTCACCAAAGCGTAGAGTTGAATTAGATATCCTGTGTAGACCACCAGCAACAGCAATACCTTCACTCCGAAACTAATGCTAGAATAAATGCCATTATTGGTTAATCTCATACTCAAAATTCTTTAGTCATTTCATATTTTATAAGTCGTTTTTGCCTACAACTTCAAGAAGCAACGGTCAACTCAATGCAATGCAAAAGATTTTTGATGGGAGCTCTGATAGCATATGATAGCTGCACATTACTGCATGTTGCTTGGTAGGAAGTGATAGGCAAATGTCAACACAGTAATGTTTAATTACAGTTCAGTTGATTGAAGACGTGAAGCGTGTTTATCGATAGTTGCGTATGAGTCTATCTTTGGTATTTCTATTGTTGAATTTTTTTCCCACTACTATACCAGCCTTGGACACTATGAATTGCTGTGATATCGAGTTTGATTGCATGAAGTTAACAAAAGTAGAGCATTGCCACAGTCGTAGGAGCATTTTCTGATAAGGTTTACGTCGAGTTCCCAAGGAGATGTTTTCTTTCTATCTTGCTGATTATTGCAGAAACGGATTGCAGAGAATGCCATCCATCTCTGCTGAATTATTGTTTTTTCTCGGTATTCTCTCTATATAATGGTGATATGCAGAATTTTGGAGATTTTTGTTAGAATAGCTTGTGGTCATCGCAAATTCGACAGCAACAAAGATTGAGACTTTTTTAATTTGCACTATTCATGCCCAAGCTGAAAAATAATCTGCTCAATACTTAACTGCGAAAAAACTATTGTAAAGTGGTTTGTTGATTATTTCCTGATACAAGTCCTTTTTATATTTTTTCTCAGTGCTACACATAATATTTTGAGGAGTACCTTAAAGGTATTTCTTCAAATTCTTCAATTCCAATTAAGATCACTTTTCTTAGATTGATGAAGAACGTTAAAGAGGAAAACAAGTATACATATAAGTGAATGCTATATGACCGCTGTAGGCGACTGTTCCCCCTTGGTCATAATAACCAGATTACTATACGAAGAAGATAGGTTGGTTCAAAATCACTATTGACTATCAAAAGATGCCCCTAAGTGAGCTGAATAGTAGCGCATCTTTATCTTAAATTAAGATAAAGAAGCTAAGGTGAGCAAACAAATGCTCATTTATATTCATGCAACTTGTCATCTGTTACGCTAAGACTTACTCCTCTTACGTACCATAAGTAAAATAACGGAGAATAAAGTGAACGTCTGTTTTGATAATTATCGAAAAGTGAAAATACAAGTGAAGAACAATTTTGCATAATCAACTTACTAGCCAGTGTTCAAATTTAACGTGATGCTCTCTTTTACATGCTTCCCAAAAGTGATATAACCAAAAAATCCACATGCCGCATACATAATTGTCACCTAAAAAATATAACACTTACTTAGCGTCATCGGTAGTGAGCAACTGTGACATGACTGTTTTATAAGCCATGCCATGTGGCTCGTAATATGCTCATTGATAATTTTGAGAGAATTTTATCGATAACTTGACTAAGATAATTTTGATGCTTGCTTATTTCATTAGAAATTTTCACGAATAGTTTGCCTTTTCTCTAATAAATTAGACACGTGGTTAGAAAGACAGTCCTAAACATAGTTCGCCTCACTGAACCTGCTCAATGACTAGTGGATCAAAGCTAGGATCAATGTTATGACCTGCAGCACTGTGATAGGTCCCTTCTGAAAAGTTAAGCTATTCCATTAGCACTGTAAATTGAGCACCAGCACCTCTGCAAGTTTTTACGCAGCCTTTCGCCTTTTACAGTGAATTTTGTTCTATAAATTGGTTTTCTTTCTCATTTTGAGTTAATTTTTGTCTTTACCATTTGCACGCCTTATGCTAATCCCTACAACCCTTCCCTCATGAATTCCGTACATATACAACTTTGCGTGTAAGGAGAAACATTCGCTAAATATGCAATCATTTCTCTTAGCAATTGATGAAGTTGCATCAGTTTTGTAAAGAATATTACAACATTTACTTCCTGATTTCGACATCCTCGCATTATATGCAAATTTGAAGAATCATAATGGTCGTTAAAATCAGATTTTATTGCACCGTTTTCAAAAATGATGCGGCACACTGTATGCCGTACAAACTTATGAAGGCAGAAGCATTTCTGCACCTCATCACTGGCCGAACTATTTAGGATGCACACTCTCTTCATCAGCAATTGCCAAAATGAGGATTAAGTGAGAATTAATTAATAACGCACCCTCCCATAGTCAATGTCTTTCACAACATCTACGTTCGATAATCTAGCATTTGTTAACAAAAGCCTCGTAAAAGGTCTTTTGTGCACCAAAATAAACCATATGAAAGACAATAGGTGTCATAACGGCTACTGTCGCAGTTTCTTTATAATACATATGAATTTTTTTGTGGAGTGTTCCACACGTAACTTTAAAGTGGGCCTGGACACTAAGTGTGCTTTGATGCCAGTCGATGAACGAGAACAGTTACCAACTGTGTGTTTGCGGAATGTCAAATGCAGCACAAAAAAAAAATCACCGACCCGTTGGTCTCATTTCTCACGAAAAGCTCAGAAGATAGATATGATGTCTAAGGAATTTCTAGAGCGAGGAGAGATCTGACCTACTGAGATACTTTCGCACGTGAAAGAGGAAAAATGATGATTTTATTATGTCAGATAGTCACTTTTTGAGCCGCTCATGTGGTCTGTTATACAGAGTGACTTATAGAGCCCGATGCATGTGTTCCGACTTTGACGGTTTGACAGTAGGACGGTAGCCCTTTGTCTTTTGTCAGTCCTCTCGGAGCGCTCAATCCCCCATGCTAAGAGTTGGCGACGACGAACATTTTGCACCGGCCATCCAGCGAAAGTATCACCAAGTGAGCAGTGCTGTACACTCAACTGCTCTTGGCTTGTATCGTTAATATATCAAGCCTTTCGTTACGAGCGTTTTCTTGAGACCACGCTCAAATATCAGTGTGCCATATAAACACTTTTTGAGCCACGCATATATAACAGACCACATGCGTGTCTTAAAAAATGATTATCTGCCGCTCAGAATTTTGAGCGTGGTCTCAAGAAAGCACTCTAAACAAAAAGAAGATTTTATTGGTGCCCTCTTTACTCTCTCGACCATGATTAGGGCTACAGGTTGCAGATGATACAAATGACAAAAGCTACTCGTCTCAAGGGTATCAGGCAGTTCTAGTCGTAAGGTGGCAAATGATTCTCTAGGCCGCGGGGATTGATGACTGCCTATGGTGAAAGTGAAGAAAGAAGATGACAGATTTCAAATTCAAATCGTAAGCACTTATCAAACCCACAAAAATCTAACTATCCCTTTAATTCCTTCAGCAAACAGAGAGCGCCGTGAAATCTGATGTCCGACGGGTACAAATGAAGTTAGAGAGCCGCTTGAGCTATTCTACGATTGGGGAAATTACAGTACATATTTCACGATTACCTCAGCTCTCTCCATTTGTACACACACTATTAGCACCATCATATTCTAGCTCTTCGATTTTTTTGGGGTCGTCTAGATTTAATCCACCTCTAAACCGTGGTCACTGCAATGTCGGGGGTTCGTCACCTGGCTTTCGGTGATCTATTATTCAACGTCAATTCCTTAACATAGGAGAATAACTCCAGGGGATCGGCTGAACTGAGGAAAATTGTGCCACTGATGAGTCCAAAAGGACGAAAAGACGACTGTCTAGCCCTGTATAAGTGCCTATATCACACCTCATAACAACTGGCTCAAAACATGTTATCATGTCATCACATTACTAATTTTGATTTAGAGGCACTTTTAAAGTAGAACACTCTCAAGTTCACATAACCTAACCAAGTGTCAACGCATCGACAGCGGATGAGAAAGTTATCATAGAGAGGAAGACAATGGATTCAATTTAAATATATCAAATTAACATATGTGAATTTTGGGATATCATTCACTTGCCTCATAGAGCTTTCAACTATGAAGAATGAAACATAACATCGTAGCGTTCAAAAGAATCGTCTAACGAGCATTGATGCTAGAATCTGACTATTAGCTCAGCAAATAACTAGTAATATATTTCTTAAAAAGAAACTTGGAGAGATTTAGAGCAAATTTTGATTGTAATTGCCTACAAAAGCTGAATTTTTAAGACTAATGGGTTTTTTTCATTTTTAGTGAAATTGCTTGTATAGAGTCATTATAATAAAATAAAATGCGTAGCTGATTGTTTCTAAAGTTTGATCTCTGGTATTTTGTTCAACGTCTAATTGGAAGGAAATCCTCTGAATATTAGAACAGCGGAAGAGAAGCGTACTAATGATATTCCTGTTGACAACACTCCTGTCCAGCCTCGCATCTCAATTGGATGTTTCATTTTGTTTTCGAGTGGAAGCACCTGAATACTGCTATTATGCTTAGTTTCATGTGTCAAAAAAAAAACTACCCCGTGTTCTATTGAGATTATTCAGGCTCTAAAACAACTCGTATTGGATACAGCTTATATTTTACTGCTTGGGTAAAATTTTTTCTTGGAGTTTGAGATAAAGTTCGAAGATGTTTGAAATGAAATGATGGATTTTTTGAGCTTTTCTCAGAGGTCTGTTGAAGCCACCTCGAGTGCAGATACGTCTCGATTTTCTCGCACACCTCATCAGTAGCATGCTTTTCGGTTAGTCCCTACAACTTATTGAAGCGACGCTGAAGATGCACTCTTCTTCAAGTTCTAAGCGATGTCTCAAACAGCCGATTGGAAAGTACTGAAGTTGTTAGGTCATTACTAGTACTTAACAATCTTTGAATATTAATAGAAAGCAATAGTGCATCACTGAAAATACCAGAGTTTTTTTGCTACTAGTGATTTCGGAATGAATTTGTTAACGCATTTTTGTTTATATTGCAGACTTTCTTCCAAACGCCCGTTTCAAGCTACTTCAGAGTCGTAGCCAGTTCTTCAAAAATAAACAAAATCAAAGTTTATTCAAAGCTATATATAGCCTTCATTTACTTATCTGTTTTTTAGAATGCTTACAGTACAGTAGTTAAAAATGCGCTGAAATGCACATGGAATTTGGCTATATTCCGCAGAGAAGGCTAAGCACTGCTGCTATATTCCTGAGGCGAGCCAATCAAAATTGATTTATATTATTATATTATATTATGATTTATATTGAATACTTGATTTGTCTCGGAGTGTAGAAATCGCTCTATCGGTATGCCCTTGCGAATGACTGAATAGGTTGAATAAGCATTCAACCTTTTCTTTAATTTGCCTTGCATGATCAGCGCCTGCGTATTGCGAGGAATTCAGTGCATAATCATTCGCACATTGTGTAACGTCCGCCTTCCATTAACGACGTTAGAATTACATATGATGTTGGTTGCTTCCTGAGAAAATATTCCGCATTAGGGAAGCCTTCATGCCAGCTTTTTTTATGATCCTTGAATATCCGTACCAGGAGGTTCCAAGATCATCGTCATTGCAGTTCATCCGCCATTTTTAATCGGAGGGAGTTCTCTTATTAGACAAGTCGTATTAATTTTCCAATCAAGAAGTGTAACATGATGAGTATTCACATAATGTGCGGATCCCAATGAGTGATAGGAAAGATCAAGCTTGTGGCGTTATTCAATTCTTTTGAGATGCACTATACATTTGACTTTATCAAGTATCGTAAATACGGCTGGACGCATATCTGGCCTATAGAGACGCTGTGACCTATCAATGTGTAAACTCAATGCTGTTATCCTCCTGAATAAACCAATTACCAACTTACCTATTTCAGAGGTATGAAAGGCTTGATAAGCGGAGCTCGACGAATCAGACATTTGGGTTGTAGGGTACTTCCAACTATTGAGCAGCTACAGATGGACCACAGTAATTCAATGATTTGGTTTACTACCAAATTGATGTTATGCTATATATGCATCACAGGTAGCGGCTGACCATGCCTTAAGATTTGCTGTAGGAATGGGTGGGTGGGATATGATATATGATGTCGCTACGGCTTTTAAGGACCTTGTTGTACGTATGTTCAGATATACCCATTTTTTGCTACCTCAAGAGCCATTATAATTCGAGAAAAAATTATCCATTTACAGGAAAGAATCAGTCACTAGATCGTGCTAATAAACTTACGAGAGCTTGTCCTTCAAATGAGTATATCACTGAACCAGCGGCAAACACAATACCACGAAAATTTGTAACACCTGGCACCGAGTGGTAGACATGTTTAGTCAAGGACAACTGCTAAAATACATTTAGATGAAAGTCTAAGACATAATTCTCCAGTGAACAGGGTTCGAATCTTCCCCTAAGGGCTACTAAACCAATGTGTTGGCATAGCACTGAATCCTAACAGAGATTCAGTCAGATATCTGGCACAAATCGTTTATTTTCATAGGTCTTACGCAATAGAATTTCTTCAGTTATAAGTAAAATTTCAAAGTGATAAGGACTTTAGTAGGCAGCTAGTGCGAAAGGAGAGCGTAACTGATCTGTGAAAGAGACGACATTTCCACTTTTCACCATCATTTTATATGCGGGGGTTAAGCAATCCCCTTTCAATAATGATTTTAGAGTCCGAAAATTTAGTAGAAAATTTTCAATAACAAACAAGGCTACTGATGTGAAAGTGAAGAAGAAAAGCAAATAACAGAATTACAAGGAGCGATGAAGAAAATGTGATTACTTTCCTAAACTTTTGTTGGAGTTCATGATTCTACAAATGATCTTTCAGGGAGTATGATTTGTCAATCATCGCCGGTCTGTACCAAATTTTACAACAATAGAAAATATTTAGGAGTATTGAGTGGTATGCAAAACATTTGACATCACGTGAGTGTTGAGCCAGCGTTGCGATTGTCAGACGCTGGTTCAACTCCTGCTTGATGTGAAATGTTTTGCATACTACTTAAACTTTTAGATATCCTGTATTAAAAATCCAATAGACAGTATGTTCTGAAGGTGCCGAAAGTGGAATCCATATTGATATCCTTTGTTGCTCATAATCGTAGAAAAAATTTTGAACCTTCCTAGTTCAAACAATTTGAAACTTGGTAGAACTTACAGTAAAAATAATGACTGCTGACAAAAGCATAAACGTGTTACCAACCATGCTCACGTAGGACATCAATCGAACACTCCTGGAAATTGAGACTTTAGCTCGTTTTTTCGACGAATTTCTTCTGCGTTGGTTTTTATTTTGTGATCTGCTACAAACTACGAGTAATGCAAACATATCAACTGACCATGTCTGTTTTGACAGCCTTATATCCTCTGACAGCAAAAGTGGCAAAAAAGGACCCAACACTTTATTCGGAAGCAACATTTTACGAATCATTGATGTTGTTTTTGCCAAGATACTAGTGTTGCCCATTTAGCCAGGTGGCAAGACTGCCTTATTGTTCTGAGGGCTTACTTGATACTTAGCATCGGGTATTTCTAAGGCTAAATGGATATATCCAGGTTTTTTGCACAGAGAAGCACTGTCCGCTGACAATTGTCTTCTTGGGTACAGTAAAGAAAAAGTGCGGTTCTTCCAACAAGTTAAATTTTTTTCATTGTTTGAATGGTCTTTATCACGCCTGAATGGAGATTCAATGCATATTTGGTCTATACAATGGGTTTCATGCCCACTTATGTTGAATAAGTGCTTTGCTATCCTCCGAGGTGAATCTGAGGCCACATCGAGGAAGCGTGAAAGCGCATTGGATATCTTTCATGCGGGCAGAGCCTAATGCGTGCTGATCCACTGCAGTTTGATAAAGTTTGATCGAGACTGAGCTTTGTTAATGTCGGCTTCATCCACATGATCGCTAACTGATTTAAAGTGATTACCAGTGATTATACTGAATACTCTAACTCGTAAGGCTAAGATTCTGCTTGTTTGTTAATTATTAATCATTTCGGTTCTACCGACTCCTCTTTAGGTAATAGGGTGTTCGCAAACTATAGCTATAATTAAACAGCCTGTGCTTATTTTTACATTGCCCTTTGAGGTTCATAAGTCTACTTTCAAATATCAAAATAAAAAAATTTACCCGGACTGTTTGACGAACCTTCGTTCAAAACGAAAAGGGCTCCAGCCTCAGCTTTATAGATTTCGTGTTGTATTGCAGGTAGCTAGTTGCTTTCAAATTTTGACCACTTTGGATAAGTGCGGGAATGGTCAATTACTTTTCTCCTCATCAGTTTCTTTTCATAGAGCCCTTTGAAGAAAAGTCCAGCAGATTTCATGTAAGAGTATCAGAGTGCCACTGAATCTGACGAAAACACTGTGGAGACACTTTTCAACAATAGAACGTTTAGTAAATGGAAGGGTTCATTAGTCTTGTAATTTTGCAAAACAATCACTATCTTAATAGCTACATCATGACTGAGAGATATTAGATGATATTGATTTCCCCAACTTCTTTGATAAAAATCAGAAAAGTTCTCATCTTTGTTATGATTCCTCCCAAAAGGTCTATAAATGTGGACTGGTTACTCTTAAACTGAAACAATAATTAAATCTTGTCACTTCGATAGATTAAGATCTTAATCAAATCTTTTCTTCAGAATCATTTGAAAAATTAGAGATGTACTTCAAAAGATAGCCCAAGAGGACGGCACTGCCGCCTACACAGAATTACTTCTTGTCATTAAGAATTCTTAATTTCCTACTCTTTTATTTAGCAGTGCTATGATATTATAATTGTATTGGGCCGTTCCATAAATTTTGACACTAAGATAATGAAGACCAGATTTATTACCCAGTAGCAGTTGAAATGCATGATTTTTGTATCATTCAATCGTGTACCTTCTTGTGAATATTTTATTATACAAGCTGCCTATTCTTGCTTTATGATGGAGCTGTCGTGAGAACATGCTTGCTGTTCACACACACGAATGGTGCGTAAGGAAAATGTTAGTGAAGAGGCGCGCATGATCAATGGAGCTTCCTGTGGACAGCTCGAGCTCCAGATTGATCTCTTCAGCTTTGAACTGCGCAAATCACTTCCTAGCCGTCCTTTTCGCAACCGTTTCATTCCCCCAAGCTCCATCAAACTTGCACCCGCTTCACTAGCATTTTCGCCTATGCGCCATTCGTGCACATTAGTGAGCGATTTTGTTTCCAAGGTAGCTTCATCTTAGAGTAATTATAAGCAAGTTGCATACCAAAATGTTCGCAAGAAGATGCGCAATTAAACGATGGCAAAATTATGTAGTTTTAATTCCTTCTGACAACTTTGATGTTTATTGCTGTTATGTCAAAACTAATGCAAATACCTAATAACTAATGATGAGGAGCGATATTTACAACTTTTGACTCTAGTCGAGAGGTTAAACCTGCGTTTCATTCATGTCGGGAATGTGTGCTACCACTGAAATTCCGAGCATGTTGATTTAAAGCTTTGCATATCATTCAACGTACCTAAATTCTTCATGTCCATACCACGAACCCGCCTGCTCTGCATTCATCATATGAGTAATATGAACATTCGCAGATACTCATATTTTTTCTTCTGTTTAGCCGTTCCGACGTGTTACTGATATTATTTAGAATATCAGCGTAGCATATAACAATACAATTGATAATGCAGCACGAATATTACAACAGTCGTGGTGGCTTACGTTTCGGTGAGGTTCGCCATCTTCAGATACTGGGAAGGTCAAATTGATTCGCAAATCATTCAGTCAAAAGCCTCCATAACCTCAGCAGGAACGCAATAAACGAATTTTGAATTGCACAGTAAAAACTTCATTGCAAAAGCACACTCACCCGCTTAGATGTTTTAGGTCTCTTAATTGTTCATTGAAGACCTGCCACTTAGAAGTCAGTGCGTAGGTGAGACTGTGCCTGGCTCAGGTCGGGAAGATTAGCCTGAGGAATGGTGCAACGTCAAGCGTTATTACGAGACACTCCTCTTTACAGTCATCTTTGGGCCTTCACTATGTATCCAAAAGGCTTTCAAAGTTTTGCGCGCGGACGTTTTTGATTCCCGTACAAGGACCGTAAATCTGACGTCAAATCTGCCCCTTTATGCTTTTCTTGATTGTGCGTGCCTAGTGGGGTTTTTAGGTCAGAGTTACGCTTCCCAGTAGGTGCTCTTTTACACGGATGTAGTGCGGTCTACCCGTCTCGCCAATATATTCATCACCATATGCTTCGCAAGAGATCAGGTAAATTGTACCAGATCGCATGCAATCGCCGTCTTTGCCGTTTGGGCAAACTTTGCAGTCATTGGCTTCGCAGAGGCGGTCATACAGTCAATTGCGACCTAATTGTAGCGTTAATGTCTTTGGGGTATTTCAACTATTGCTACCGAATTATTCAATCTGCTCTTTTTATGCAGTGTTCAATAGCTGTGCTTACTTCGTTAGAGATAAAAGGCAGGAGGATTGAAACCTTATTTTCGCCAGACTTGTCTTTTGAGAGCATAGAATTTACTTTAAATCTAACCTGAGAAGCTTTCGCAGAGGTGGTCATATAGTCGGTTGAGGATTAATTGGCACTTTAGTGTACTTGGTGGTATCTCGACTACTGCTGCCGAAGTATCCAAACCTGCTCTTTTTAAGTAGCGTTTAATAGCTGCACTTACTTCGTGTTAGGTGGCAGACCCTTCCCAATAATGCGCAATCGCTCTTGGAAATGGGTCCAAGTTTCTCACCGGCGTAACCCATTTCTAAGGAAACGCTGTGTAATATAGAGTGTAATTTTATAAGAACTTTAAGATGGCCTCCGCTATAAAACCAGAATAGAAACATCTAACAGGCATGAACAACAAAATTTAGGGGCATTACCAACACCGCCTTTTCCTCGAGCGTTTTTCAGGCAGCCAGGCCCTAATAGCAAATTAGATGTCAGTTTTCGCATATTTTCGGACGAGACTCTTAGATCCCTAATCACTATCGCGAGAAAAAGTTTAGCTCCACTTCAACATCAACGCAGAAAACGGCATGTGACAGATGCGGGAGCTAATAAAGTCCAAAACCATTAGACTATCAATATGCCATAAAATCATTTTTGAGCCACACATGTCATGTGATCTGTTGAATAAATCTTTTAACAGACCACATGACATACGTGGCTCAAAAATGACTTTATAGCATATTGAAATTTAAGCTGTGGTTTTAAAAAACACTCGAAACGAAAAATATGATACATTAGACCATAGTTAGTGATAATGGAGAAGAGTTCGTGGTAATTACCCATCAGCTGGATGCTGAAAACGCAAAAAACAACTAGAGGACATTACACTCTAATGCCCATCATCTGATAAGGTATCTCAAAACAATATCGAGAAATGAATAGTGAATAGGCAACTACAGCAAGTTCGGACGGTTTAAAACCTTCCGTTATTTCTCAGCTAAAACTCGACCCACCAGCATGCCCCGTCTTGTACTTACTTATTAAAACTCATAAATTGGTATGCGCTGATGATTTTATGTCTGCTGATCTATCAAAATTCAAAGTTAGATCCATCATCAGCTGTGTGGACAGGTCAACGGATGAAATAACGTGGTTCTCAAACTTGATAGTAGTCCAACTGCTAAAAACACATTCCAGCCCATCTCACCAATAACTAAATGTTCTTAAATCGTCTACGTAACGCGTCTCCCAACGACGTCTCCCAACGTCTCTTCAAGTGGCAGGTCTTCAATGAATAAAGAAAGCCCTAAAACATCTAAGCGAGTGAGTGTGTTTTTGCAGAGTTTTTACTGTGCAATTCAAAATTCGTTTATTACGTTTCCTGCTGAGGTTATGGAGGCTTTTGACTGAATGATTTGCGATATTTGACCTTTCCAGGCTCTGAAGATGGCGCACTTCGCCGATACGTAAGCCACCACGACTGCCGTAATAGTCATGCTGCATCATCAACTACATTGTTATATGCTACGCTAATATTCAATAAACAATATCAGTGACACTTCGAAACGGCTAAACAGAAGAAAATATTCAATTATTCAAACTATGCCAAGGTTGATAGATAGTTGGTCCTGGGATCAAATTTTTCTATTCTTAAGAATCTATCATGTAGCTCCAAATGAGGATCTGATTTTTTCTAATACTCAAAGCAGCCTGTTTACTTTGTGGTTGGCTTGAAATAGCTTAATGATGTGAACACTCCATCATAACTTCGAAAGTTACAATCAATTGCAGTGTATCAGAGAGTATCCAGCGTTTGGACTGAATTCCAACGGCTATGATAAAAAAAATTATGCGGCAGTTTAAATGTATTTTCTAAATCACAGACTGCTTACTTGCCCCATAATTTACTTCGCATTATTGTTTCAACTAGTTTTTTTCTATGTCAAATGTGGTTACTGGTAAAAGGCTATGATAAGTTGGGAAATGTTTTGGTAGCTTGGCCAGAACTTTGCTATGCCGTAACACCATCACTCGCCATCCAGATTACCTTAAACTGACGTCTATAGACATGTCATGCACTGATCGACCACCTCACATTGCAAAGCCGACTGGCCATATTTTTTTACAAACTGAGTTGGGCCACAGTACCACATCTACTGTATAGCTTTGACATTACACCAACGGATTATCATCCCTTCCACGCCCTGGAGCAGCATCTGCGGGGGAAAAAATTCAAAGACTACAAACAGCTTAAAAGTAACCATACCGACCTCTTTGAAGGCCAGCCTTATACTGGAAGTAAAGCATCAAATCTTTGTCTAACAAATGGTTGTATATCAGTGATCAATAGGCTAAATATGTTGCTGAATAAACAATATCTTTGAATAAATAACAGGAATCAAAAAATTCCCTAAAAGCAGAAGAAATTATGGAACAACTCAACAATATTTGGAAGGTATATGAAGTCTATACCAATCGATGAAAACCGCAGAATCCGACAAAAATGCATAGTTACAGAATTTTTCGTTACAATCAGTTATAGTTTACTACCGATGCTATATCAATGGCATATAATCTGAATAGTAAATAAGTTTGCTTTTGAAGCCCACAGCCTAAAATTCATTATCATAAAGGTGAACATAGAATTCCTTTCACCGACTAACCTATCAATCTCCAAAATCTTCAGTGATTTCTTATTTTCTTTTCGAGTCAAATACGAGTTTTATAACACAATTTATCACAGCAGCATGTTCTGGCAGTTTCGCCTTCTTTAAAATCTGGAAAGATCAGGCTGTCCACGATTCGGTCAGCCAAATACTTCCATTACCCTTTGAAAAAATTCACCAGACCCAGAATTCATCAATCGCATCAAGCACAAAATCTTTGTCTTCATCCTTTGTGCATGATGCGATTGAAGTGCAGGCTCGTTTTTGTAATCGAAAAATGGAAGTATTTCAGTGACTGAATTGTAGACAACGTGGTCTTCCCTTCCTCTGAAAAGGCCATAACTGCAGAAAAGTCAACTGTTTGAATAGATATTGTTAGAAGCCTCGTGCTTGATGTTTAAAAAAGTAGGAAAATTTGACATCATCAATATCATGTAACAAACGGTTCATTTTGTGTAGTGGTTAGAAGTCTCTCACAAAACGTGCATTCACGTTGGCTCTATTCCGAAAAAAAAATTCTCAGATTAATCTTTCCTTCGAGTGCTTTATTAAGACCACGCCCAAATTTCAATAGATCCTTTCATTATTATTTGAGCCAACATGTCATGTGGTCTAGTAAAGGCTCTTGTACAGCCCGAGACACATGTTTCGTCCTTACAGACTCATCAGCCGGGCAGAACCCGTCGTCTGTCGATCTTTTCATAGTCAGTTCTCTCGGGAGCGTCACACTCCTCATATATAGTTATTGACGACCTACGCTTTACACTTTATGTCAGGTGAAACATTCACCTAACACAGTGTTTTCGCACTCGATTGCTAGCTGGCTGGTATTTTTATCATACTATATCTTTCCTTCGAGTGCTTTATTAAGACCACGCTCAAATTTCAGTAGATCCTTTCATCTCAGATTAATGATTTCTTGTTTCTCTGGAGCGGGTAAATTTGCACAGACTTATTGGTAAGGCGAGAAGCACTGACCTTACACATCGATACGCGATCACAATTTTTTGTGCGCTTCAAATATATATATTTAGACGTCGTTCACTACTTAGTGAAGTTGATTCAATAGCTCATCTCTGAGGGATTACTGATCCACAGCGAAAGATTTATACTTTACATTTTCAGCGGTGTATAATTTATGCAAGCCCTTTCTCATTAAGCAGCAGCCCCTCCATTTTGATTCATTTCTAATAAATTCGGTCTTTTTTCTCTAATAATAAATGCGTGAAAAAAAACGACAAGAAATGAAATTTAGCCAGTGCTACAATTGGCTCTCATACTTGAATAATACAAATAGTTCCGATGGATTGATTGATTATTTATTCGATGTCTTGGCAGATTTAAACACTCTGATGTTTTTTTCGGTCTCATGGGGCTTTTGTCATTATTTTCTATGTACCAAATAATAAGCGCGTTCAGATCTCTACTTAATCTTTTTTACGAATCCCACAATTTTTTTTAACTTTTCAAATAATTTAGAAGTCACTGTCTAGAATAATTTACCACATGGGTTTTCCAAAACTTTTGAAAATTGAAACGCTGTCAGGTCTAACCAGCAAAACCAGTCGTTAGAGGAATTTGATAGCTTTTTTTCGGGAATAATTTTTGTAAACTCTTATGAGTTACCGTTCATTACATAGTTCACTTCAGGCTTGATCACTCCTTTGAGTGAGCGTTAACAATTCAAAACTTACCTTAAGCAATTTTTCGTACCCTTGCATTCATTAGTAATTTGTAAATTCCTTATAGATTTGTCTTCACAAGATAACGACTATACATACGATAGTAACAAATTTTCTAATTAATCTCTTCCTCGGTGTTTTCGCTGATGTTTTCTATCGCAAAAGACGTTGGAAATCCTGGGCTGATTTTGCCAACAGACGCTTACATTCAAGAAGTTCGGAAACTTTCGAAAGCTCAATGATCTCTAGGAGTGAAGCTATGTTGAACTAAATGTACATTTTCTGCCAACTGTGGGCTTCTTTCGATTACTCATGTTGCGGAAACTAAGAATCAACTCGTCAGTTTTTTTGTAAACTCCAATTTTTTAATATTGCCAATTAATAACCTCCTTTGCATTCCCATCTCTGGAGTGCTACCTTGGGACTACTTTAAAAAATTGTAGCGTAAAAATACGATACCTGACAAAGGATAGCAGCAGGAATGGCACAATTGCAATGACGAGACATGGAAACTTGCTAATTCGGAAATCTGGCCAAACGTACGTGAGGATCTATAGAGAGATGAAAGTTGCACGACAAATTGTATACAATTGTGCGACGACTACAAACTTTATTTCTTTATTAATCATCTCAGAGCACATGTAGTACGTTGGTTAGAGGCTCGGTCCAATAAACTAGTATCATACGTGCCTATGAGGATTGGAAACAGTGACTGGCAGTTTTTTTTTTTGGCCCCTTCGAGTCAGCTTAGGTCAAAAATTCGTATTCTGCAGCCATATTCTCCATATATGCACTCAATTATCTTTACGATATTTTATGTAGTCGGATGCGTGGGGCAGTTCCAAGGGAATAGCTAACAATAGAGTAATGCTCCCTAATTAAGTGACGCCGCCATAAAGTTCGTAAAACGTTTTCTTTCTTGGAGTCATGCCCCTGTAAACTGTTTTCAATTTAATCGTACGATGCAATTTTTTGAACCTTTCATGAGGTCTTTTATAGGCATTTATACAATGCAATACACGTGTTCCGCCTGCAGCCTCAGCAATTGCCCAATGCCTTTCGTCTGAGCCAACTCCTTTCGGGATAGAACTCCCTTACATGAAGAAATTTTCGACGGACATGTTACACTGCTACGTGTAAAGTAGCAATTTTTCTTCTCTTACTGCATAGATAACATGCCACCACATATCCAGTGACATTTGTGACATCGTGACAGATACATTGTCAAATTATATTGTTTTAGGCGAGGTCTTAGAAAACAGCCTAATATGAAAGTATTTTCAATTTGCCATATTTGAGACATCTCAATCAAAAGGGCTACTCTCTACTTTGGAAACTCAAATCTCATCATTAAACGCCTTTCTGCACTCGTGATTAATGACAGCCCTAGAGTATGGTGCCGCTTTTCCTCTACTCTCAAAGTGCCTCGATGAATATTATCATTTCTTTACTACTTTCAACTACATATTTTCAAGCTCTCCTGATATGATGCGGCCATCCGTTGAATGTATCATACCCCAGGTATTTGGAAACAAACTACGGCACAAAATTTTCATACTCTGTGATGCTCTTCTATAAATTTTACGTTTACAGTAATATTTAGGAAGTAGGTCCCTTTCTTAATTACCACAATTGTTGCTGTAAGATCATGAGAGTGTTGCTATCCTCTACAACTAGTAACGTTCGCGATGTTTGTCTTACACCTATTTTCTCTTCTCTTCTTAAAAATGTTTTTCTCATGCGATGTTCTTTAAATCAACCAATTCACAGTATAACATACCTCTCTTGCATGATCAACAACAAAAATGTAGTAAATCGCACATATTCCAAGCACAAGACTCGATACACAAGCATTCACAAAATGCCTGAAATCACATGGTTTCTAACCAAATAACTCCTTCTAGGTGATTTTCACCTCGGTAATATATACATATATATATATATATACATATATACATATATATATACATATATATATATATATATATATATATATATAACGTTCCTTAACCATCTTATCTCTATGCACAATTATCTTTATTCACACCGTTCTTTTCGAGTGTTTTCTTCAAGACTACGCTCAAATTCCAATATATCTGATAAATACTTTTTCAAGCCAACATGTCATGTGGTCCTTTACAAACACTTTTAGAGTCCAATACACGAGTTTCGGCCTTGACAGCTTCGTCAGTTGAGCAGTACCCGCCGTCTTAGCCAACCTATCGGAGATTCCCATCCCCTTTCATAGAGTAGACGCTGACGTACAATTGACGTGTTGTCAAGTGAATAAGAGTCGCGATTCATTTATTTGACCGCCTATTTAGGTGGTATGATCTTATAATATACCCAATGGTGTTGAGTGCTGAGCAAAAACATTTGCGTCAGCCGGAACGTCGGTAGTGCAACGGTTCAGCACGCGCTCCCGAAAGAGTGAGATCTGGGTTCGAATCACGGCTGACACAAATGCTTTTGCACCACTCTACATTATTGAAATGCAAGTGTTGTACTCTCGATTGCCCTTGGCTGATGAAGAGTGCCGATCTAGTGATTTATTTCACTTGACGGCACATGTAAATTGTACGCCGTCTCCTATGCTATATAAGGGATTGAAGACCCCCGAGAGGATTGGCTATGACGAAGGGTTCTGCCTAACTGACGAAGTTGTCGTGGCCAAAACACGTGTATTATGGTCTATAAGTGTCCATAAAAGATCACATGACATGTTGGCTCAAAAAAATATTTATCAAATATCTTTATTCTCTATGTCATTTATATTTTATAAGCTTAAAAGCGAATTCTTTCGCCTCGGATCAACCAACCCTTCCATTCCTCCATAGTTGAAAATTGCTACCAATCTCGCTGGACTCAATTCAATGCGCAGACACTAACGACTGCCAGTGGGAAAACCTAGGAACAGCAGAGGACGATCAACACGAGCGTGAGACTCGAAGGGACCAACATTCAAAGATGTTCATAAATAAGACCACGGAGAAGCAGCATCCAACCCGCCCAAAAATACGAAGACCATATTAGACGATGAACGCGAGGAAGTGAACAAGCCGAGAGAATTTTAGTGTTCCACATAATAAGTCATGAAGAGATGTGTAAAAAAAAAACGATTCACACGTATAGATGGTTCAACTATGTAAACTGAGTAACTGAATGGCGAATATATTTTTCGTCCAAGACAGCTTCAAACACAGTTTTTTTGAACAAAATCACATGAAATCAAGCGTACAGTAAAAACACAGAGAGCGCGTAAATAGTTGACATGTTCCTTGTGGGAGATCTTGGCGATCTACCAATGAGTATTTTCCTACTTTCATTAAATGCATGAACTTCTCGCTAGAAGAAAAGTATAAATTCAAGAACTCCTTAAAAAGGAAGGTGTTCTTCAGCGACTCATCAGCATTCACTTGTGAAGGAAACAAGTAAGATCGCACGGGTTCCTGCTCACAAGACAACTAACAAAACTTGTAAGTGCTTTTCAGCCAAAATCAATATACCGACTCCATCAAGAGCAGGGTTACACATTGTCTTCCTAGACATTTTTATCTTCGTTATCCTTACGAATCATTTAGCACATGACTACCGTATTCATCATAATCACTAGCACTGCGCTCCGTAATGTGTTACGAAATGAGAAAATGGTTTTTATACGAATTATTTAGTATTACTGAAAATAATCCAAAGTGTGTTAGACCATGAAATCATCGCGCCACCATTGCAGAGTCGAAACTACTTTCGTGATAGTGGCCGCACTATTTTGCTCTAGGTATCTAGTCATCGGAGCGCATGTGGCGCAGTGGTTAGAGGTACCCTGCGTTGCACACGATGTCACTGGTTCGATCTCGCGCTCATGGCCCACCAAGCCATCCATCCCTCCGGGGTCGGTAGATTGGTACCAGACAGGTCTCAGACATGTCTGGGAGGATAAGCAGCACTGACTCGGTTCAGCGGGAGGCCACTGCGGGTCATTGTAGAGGCCAGATGTGCATTCAGTCACCTCAAACGAAGTTAAAAATTGAAGTCGAATGCATGGCGCATCCCTCAGGTATTGATCAACGCCGAGAGCTTTATCCTTTATCCTTTATCTAGTCATCGCATCAATGCCTACTTCTGCAATGTATTACACGACACAGTTGTTTTATCCAGACAAACATAAAAGACCGTAAATTAGAGGTTTCAAGGCAATTATTCGAATCAAAGAGTAAATATCTACCAAGTATAATAGTACGTATGGATGTATTGAGCCGTAAAAGACGACATAAGTTCATAAGCAAATATATATAAATAAATGAATAAATAAATATATGTATATATCAGTTTGCGAGTAATCCAAACTTATTTCTTACTTACCTAGCTATGTGACCGTATTTCCTGATTATTAGAAAAGCTCTGTTTGAATGATTCGTCAGCCATTTCAGCATAGTCTAACGATTGAACATTTGGATTTCTTGAAAACACATCATCTCATCGGATTTTCATTTAGTGCAAAGAAATTGAATAAATCGCTACCTTCAGATAATTATTAGAATCGTCTTTTTATGTAACCAGTAATCACTGGCAAATTTTGCATGATGTTCTCTTAATTCATAATCAAAATCTACATCATATCATAGTACTTAACAATAACCCTGTCTGCTTACAATTTGATAGAAAGGAAAACCATTTTCCTCGTGCGTTTCAAAGGGTTTCCATCTGTTCTTAATCATTGCTTTTCTCATATTTGAATATATTCAATCCACGTTCAGCAGTCCTTTTTTCTATTACGTTTTCGTTTAACGATTTGGGGCACTTTTTTGAACGTTTTGTTAAAAAGTATTAGTTTAAGTCGTTGTACAGCTAGATTGAACTTCATTCCAAAAATGAAAAAAGATTCTTAGCTTTTCACATGTTACTTTTGAGAAAGAAATCATTCTTTTCTAGATAGTGTCAGAAAAAACTGCTTTTTCCCAAAGTGATAGAATCGTTTCTCTCATCATGTTCTAATGAATTCTTGCAATGGCACATCATTCAGGACGAAACTCTTTGACAAAAAGATTTACGGAGATTAATCGTGTATGGTAGTTTTTTTTTTCTTTACCTCGCGACAAAATTCTGCTTTACGAACATCGAGCAATGAACGATTTGAAAA
The DNA here is from genome assembly GCA_019055375.1 of Parelaphostrongylus tenuis. Classification (NCBI taxonomy): domain Eukaryota; kingdom Metazoa; phylum Nematoda; class Chromadorea; order Rhabditida; family Metastrongylidae; genus Parelaphostrongylus; species Parelaphostrongylus tenuis. The sequence goes on along the minus strand of JAHQIW010000121.1, from coordinate 178,690 downwards.
CACAATGAAACTTTCAAAATAAATTTAACTTTATCGTATGTCTAGTTAAATCGAATTCGAGGCAAGTCAAATTTCGAAGAGATGTTTTTTTATTGTAAACGTTTTTGAACTGGAATCAGTTACATTATTTATATTTACTCTGAGTCACTCTGTGTATTTTTTCCACAAATCACCAAACTTGTTCGAAACTCACCGCGATGTCAAATACTGACTGCAACGAACTATTTTCAGCATGCAGACGCATGTCAGAACTCCAGTTATAAAAACCAGCACGAAACCGGCCTAAATTCAAAACGATCAGAGTCATTTAATAAATTCATTGATGCCTCTTCAAGAGAACAGTCAATCGCATGTTTAATTTGACAGGATCAAACTAAATTAGTTGAGTAAATTATCTTTAAGTCAGCTACTCTCATAGAATGAAAACTAGGTGATAACCAGAAAATAAATTGTTCGTCTCACCCAGAGGCCGCATTCTCGGAATGCCAGCGGAAGTGAGAAACAGCCAGGCCCAATCATACCTTTTAAGAAATTTATGAGAGCGAGGTGAACTCTGCAAAATTCTCAGGTAGGAAAACAGTATCAGATTACTATATCACGAACAGCTTCACAATAAACTGTTTACAAACTTAGCCAATGAAAACGTCAAATGCTTCCCATTAAGTACGTTTTTTAGAGATTCAAACTTCAGGACAAAACAGCTCCTAAGTGATATACTGATATGATGCCAAAAATTCAATTAATCTAGATATGTCGTTAATGCTGGAGTGATCCCACATCTTTTCACATAATTGATGAAATGCGATGTTGAATGCTTAATCGACTATGATTATTACGATTTTCTTTAAAAATTATAGAAGGTCGAGAGGAGAGTACTATCTGTACCACTTTAGCACTTTATTTGATCCGTATCACAGTGTTTTTTCACTGTACGGATCCCAGTACTCCTAGCATTCAGTTCGTTTTTCTTCTTCTTGAACGGCGTAAATACTGGTTGAGCGAGTCTTCTTGGAATCTCGAGAATAGCCTTGTTGTGGCGGTACTCCATAAGATGTTGTTGTTGACTGGCCGAGTGAAGTGGGAGGTGTAACACGACTCCACGCGCGCCGTGACCAACATCACAACCACTCGGCCACGACTATCAATACCGAATACTGTATTATTTATTGTGATGAAAAATAATTCCTTGGGAGGCTCACATCTTAGAAGTGTCACAACTCTGAAAAAAGGAGCTTTCATCTTTGCGTTCGCTGTCCACGTTACCTCTCGTTATCTTTTCTTGGTAGTATTGACAATACCTTCTATGGAAATCTCCGCAAAGCTGAGCACTGATTGCTGAGGAGTATACGCAGTAATTAGTCAAACCAGTATATTCTAAGCCGATTTAAGAGCAAAGGACTTTTAGAATGCAGACTACTAATCATTTGACTGGAAGAAGTCCGTAATTCAACTGAGAATGGTGAAGTGACCTTCAACAGAAAACTGTTAATTGCATTGCCATACTGGCGACCAGCCAATCACCTGCGTGGCTGGTATTCAATCACAGCGTGATAAGCCAATACTTCAAGATCATCCTTCTGTTCTCCGGCGCACAAACCGGAAAAGTGTCTAAAAAGTGCTCGCTATGTCTTAATGATTTTGAATAGTATATTTACCCTACTAATCGACACTATAGTCTCCAAATGGTCGCCAACATGTAAGATCCTTTATTGACCATCTTCAACAAGATTTTTCAGTTCTAACAAGAGAGCACCTTAAACGTAGACTGCCGCTGGGCAAGGTACCATTACCAACCACAAAGGCTTCAGTACCTTTTTGCAAGAAAGTGAAGTGGGAACAAATGATAGCCGAAGGCTGTTTTCCAGTAATCAGCGGCTCATAATTGAAAATTGAATCAGATACTGCAAGAACTGATTGAGAAATAAATCCATGCAAAGAGATCATTTTCGAAGGTGTTCATGCTCAAAGAAGAAATTCCTGTAATTGTCAAACGAAAACTGTTCATTCAAGTTTTCGAGATTTTTCAATCGATTCCATTAGTAACTAAGCCTAACAAAGTCTCAAAAAACACATATCGATGGAGAAAAAACTTACGATATGCCTTTTTTTCTTGGCAAGACGGAATTTTGTTGCTGGCGTTTCAAAGCCTCTGGCTCAACGCTTAAAACCGAAATTTTTACGTTAGGCATCAGACAATTCGGATCCTTTCGAAAATATATGGTATCAAAAATCCTACAATAATGTACAGTCACTATCTACATTGCAAAGAATAAGCTCCTGTAGAAAACACTAGAGAAGGAAGAGAAAATGGAACAATGAACGTCTTTGAGTAGGAAACGGTCACCTACTTTTTCACCCTAGCCGGTGGCGCGTGCTGAACCGTTACACTACACACGCGCTTACGGATAGGGTGAATATGTGTTCGAATCGCAGCTGAGGCAGAGTGCTTTTACACATCACTCTTCATCACTGGGTATATTATAACATCTTACCACTGCTAGAGGTGGTGAAATAACAATAATTCTGATTGGTCACGTCTTTTGTTCGTAAATGATGAACAATAAAAAGTTCACAATCCATCAGTTTCACTGCGATGCACTGTCATTTTGTCGTTGTTAGCAAATTCAATAGAGACAGATTTATTCGATAAAAAGGAGACCCAAGAACTTGAACAGCTAGGCGAAACAGAAGAAGTAGGAGGACAGGAAAAAGGATGAAGACGAAGGCTGTGAATATGTCGGTGTTTACTTTGACTTGTAGAGAAGTTTTCAGTCAAATTCGACGCTGTTTTGTATCATGTTTTCTACTTCTCTCTTCTTCTCTCTCTTTGCGTGTTGTGTGTGTATGTGTGTATCTGTGTTTGTGTTGTGTGTGTGTACGTATGCGAGTGCAGGCATATGTAGGTATGTGGTGTACACGTGTATGTACACTCACTTGCATATATGTATTTATATATATATATATATGTATATATATGAATATACACATATATATTATTTATGTTGATCCATGTATGAATGTGTACCGAGCCCCATCAGAAGAACGAAAGCCCGCAACAGTTTAGTGATGCACAAAAATTTAAAACCGCTTATTCGATTGCTAAATATTCTTCCCGTAGGAACTAAAATGTTTAGATTGTGAAAATGAACTGTTTATTGCTCATCACTATAGTCCTCAACTCAGCCCATTACTAGAAGGCTTGATGGTTGACGACATTTACACTAATAAGGCACTACCAATTATTTACTGTCAAGCTGTTTGATTGAAAAGTGATGTTCAGCAGTGAAATTCGCTGTCGTTATCTAGCAGTCATATTCGTATGAACACATATGTAACCGTAGACGCTGTAAATGGAAATTAGGGCGACTGCAGAAAGTACGACTAGGAGGTGATTCACGAAGTTCAAGTCTGTAGAGAACAGTCTGAAGTCGTCCAAAAGGAAGCTCTATTAATCTGCGACCCTTTATCAGAATTTTTCCCTACGCACCGTTCGTGCTTGAATAGCAAGCGAATTTGACCCCACTACAGCTCCATATTAAAGCAAGTGTAGGCAAATTGTATGCCAAAGTGTTCACAGAAAAATGCGTTGCTGAACGATGGTAAAATTATGAAATTTCAATTACTTCTGGTTAGTGGATTTGGTGTTTATTACCCGAGTGCCAAAACTTATGGAACGAACTAATATCACGTGACTCGTTATGGCCTGCCTCGTTGGCCAGCCCGCGGTCCCATCTTCCCCTAGGTAGAAGAACTTATTCGTTATTTGCTGCAGTTTTCCACTGTCAGCCATGGTAGTGTTTTGAAACGCATTACTCCTTGTGATATACTTTGTATCTGCAATGAACATAAACTTTTTTATTTTTATTTGAATTCACGAATACTCAGTGATATACAAATCATCTGACTCGGGCTAGAGTTGAGAACCCGCATTTCACCCAGACCGAAGACACTTGCTACCACTGCACTACATATACCACCGCTTTTCTACCAATTTGCATTATGTACGTAGTAACCGCTTTGCTATCACTCTTTCATTATGCATGTAGCTATCCCATACATTGTTTGTATCCATCATTGCAATTTAAAGTCAAAACAGTAATCTACTAGTCAGCAATTGATTTTTCTACGTCCAGGGTAAAAAAAAAAATGCCAGAATTGTGATAATTTTCACAGATTCCCAACAAACGGAGATATTGAAACAACTTGATTTTTTCTGAAAAAACGTCTTTAGAACAGAGCCTTTAAGAGAGAGTTCATCCTGAGAAATGGCAGTAATTTTTATTAAGCGTGATTTTCTTCCTAGGTTTAGAAGATTTCTGGCAAAAAATCTGCCTGGGTTGGTATTTCTGGTGAAAGTCTATCTGGGCTGATAATTTATATTTTGATCGACAGAATTATTATGAGTCAAGATATGTTTCCTGAAAGGTCTAGCTGTCACTTTACGGCAACTGCGAACTCCCAGGAAAGTCAACTATCTATGGAAGTATTGGCATCGTTAATGCTTTGGTGTGCGCCCTAATTTTTAACAAGAGAAGTTGAAGTCATTGCCATATCAAACTTGAAAATATTTTAGAAAATCTACGCATATGAGATGCCTATTTGTGTGCTTATCGTCAGTGTAATACGATTCTGATCACTTTTTTCATTTTCTTTCCGTCGCTCTTCTTATAATTCTGCATCTCAGTGCCATTGACGGTACTTCACCACTGTCCGCAAGCACATTCAAAAAAGCACGTTTTTTCTCTCTCTTTTCAGGCACTTCAGTAGTCATTCGACAGCTTAAACCCCGATGATTTAGATGGCCTATTTTATTTTTCAAATAGCCTTCATGTGTTGCAATAGTGAAAACGGAATTTTACTTAACACTCAAGCATTTTTGCTAATTGCAGTTTTTCTTCCAGGCTTTCAAAAACCGTTCAATAGCACAAACCTCAAAAATTTCAATGTTATGCTTGGTTTCTAGGAAGGACTTCTTAGTGAACTGTTACAGCTAGAAGAAAATTAAGTTCCGTACCCGGCGCTGTGTCGATGGCGCAGCGCAATTCACATGTGGTGCTCGTTTTATTATGAAATTTGAGAAGTTTCTTCATCTTCAAAAATCTAGATAAAATATATAACTATAATACTCGTAAATCTCCTGTACACCTTCATATGATTCCAGGGAAAGAGTGTTGGAGATAATTTATTGTTTCCTAAATACGGCAAACTTGCAATATGATAGAGATCACAATCAAGACGCTGGAAGTTAGAATTCTTTCATTGCTTTCAGTAGCGACGTGAAAACTTTTTCATCTATATCAATAATGGAGATTAAACTTAAGATGCAAGAAGCCAAACAACTCAGTCGCTTTCAAAAATGACTCTAAAACATCCTCAGCTGCGACCATCTGACGCCGCATGAATTCTGTTAAGTACCACTTCAAGAGATGACGCGTGATTCCTCGGTGCCATTTGTTCCGCCATTTAACAGATCCCAACATTCTCCCACCGTTTGAGTGTAAATACGTGTGTCTAGGTCCGCCAATTGTAACGGTGGTTGACTTTGAAATGTAGGAAGCTGGCCTTTGCTATATAGTCCGTGTTGTATCCCTTCCAACAATCGGAGTGGATCGTCGAGTCTTCGACAATGTCATCGTTAATGGCAGTTAGAAGGGTTGATGCTTCGCGGTGCGGAAATTGCTCTGTTTCACAACAAATTTTTCCAAAGATCCTTTGTTGGAGGAGCACACGACCAGCATTATTATCTCTTTTTGTGAACATTGATTCGTCTGCTTGTACGATCTTGCCATAGCTGCCAGTCTCTTCAGCACGACGTCGAATTGAGCTCTCGGCTACGAGCGTATATGACTTCTCCAACCACGGTTACTTTGTGTTTCATGCCCAGATTTCTTCTGCAGCAACTGATCGATGTTGACTCTTCAGCCCAACAAGGAACGGAACAAATAGCAGTCATGAAGAAAAGAGTAGTGTTCTCGAATCAATTTCCAACTCTAATCCTGACCCTGTCATGACACCTAGATTTGCAGAAATGTTAAACGATTTGTGAGCAGAGCTGATTCATTCGATGCCCTTTCTTCCACTGACGTTTGGCTTGTAACACCCCACGTTTTGTAAGAACTTGACCGCTTTTCATTTGTTGGTAGAGTAAAAGTGCTCAAAAATAAGACAATTTGATGAAAACCAGGAAACGCTTGGATTAAGGATGAGACACAGTGGTTTCATGCCGTTTGTTGTGAAAATACCGAGAGCGCGATGGCTTGGTGTCAATGTTGCGAAATTCGTTCACATACCGAAATAAAGATGCATGCCGAGTGCGAAACCCAATATTCTTTTGGCTATAACAACCCGCTTAGAAGTTCTTCTAAAAGACCAAACCTGATTTTATAATCTTTGAAATTTGTGCTATGGAATGGTTATTGAAAGTCTGAGAGAAAATCAGTGTCCAGAGAAACGTACCTAAATGTGCAGCACAAAATTATTTCCACTATTACAGCGCCTTAGGATATCTCGTTTCAAAAAGCCAGCACATCATTGACATTTTTGAGGTTTAAGCTATCAACTGGTTATTAGAAGGCGATGGCTTGATGCTAATTTTGCGATGTCCATTCATATACCGGAGCAAGGTATGCTCTCCTCATGTGAAATGAAATTGTGATTTCAGTGTTACAAGCAACAAAAAAGTTTTTGGAAAACCGAAAAGCGCCCCCAAATTTCTTCGGAATTTGTGTTATCGAATAATTACTGAATATTCTAAGGGAGAGCTTTGTTTAGCGAATAATGCTTGAGTGTGAGATAAAATTTCAGTTTTACTGTTACAAAGTAATTTAGAGGCCATTCAAGAAATAAATTACACAATTCAAATTTTCAAGATTTAAGCTATCGAACAAGTATTAAAGTGCCTAAGAAGAGGAAAACACTCGATTCCATGAATATGGGTGCGGATAGGGGAAAAGTACCTCATTGACTTCCATAGTATAAGGAAATTCTCTGCTTATTGTCTTTGATTGTACTTACACTCAAGAATCCCACAGTATTCTTCTAAGCAACCAGCAACATCATGTAGGCTCGATCAATTTTTCATCTAGAGTAACAACAAGAAATCGAACACTGCAAAGGAAAACGTCAATACTCCAGTGTTTTCTGAAAAAAAAATTTGACAGATTTGAACTGAATTACACCACGGAAGTAATCATGACGCCAGAAGTGAGTAGTCATGCAGTACAGCGCGTCACAACCATTGGGTACTCGACCACGGTCAATCTGGTCCGAACATTTTGTTCCAGAGTGTAGAACTAAGAAATATTCACGAGCTTCAATAAAGATACTTGAAGGAAAAAGAGCCGCCCTACTCATATCACATTCTTATTGTGCGAATCTCAGTACTTCTAGCTTTGAATTCGTCTCCTCGCTCATCACATTGCCCGAGGATATCGCCTTCTTCATGAAATGATTGAGTACATCTTGCGCTCTCAAGTTTAGCCAAGCAGGGGTGTTCGTTAGTTGATTGCCAGATAGTGCTGAAGACATCAACTCCGCATTGAGCACCACTAATCTTTGGTCAATGCTTCCTCTTCTCTGTATTTCCATTAGGTAGCACAAACATGCACCGATAGTATAATTGTACTCAGGATATATTTGTACTCAGGAGATTCAGCATAGTGATAGCACAACCTACACAATCGGTAGAAGGTGCGGCAATGAAGCTCATGCACAAATTCCGAATGGAAGAAAATCTCTTCAAACAATAGTCATTTCATGTGTTTTTTCCATGTTGAAAAACTTGCTCCAGGGCCATCTTATCTAAGTGGGAATCGTCGGAAATAAGGAAGAGACTTTTAGAGCAAGTCATTGTGTAGAAGCTGAATAGTGGGCAACTGGTAGCGCAAGTAATCGAGCCTTATAACGCTGTTGAATTGGCAGCACCTAAAGAGCAACATCTTGACGGCAACAGTTTATCATGCTGCCCTTTTCTTCTCTCTTCAATATCGCAGATGATTCAAAGTAGGTTGTCGTTACTTGAATACTTGGACATTTGGACTATTTGTCTTTATCAGTTGGGCGGACTCCATCACATATTCTACTCATTTCTTCTTCTCGCGATAGTCGTACATGGTGGTGGCTTGACTCAAACATGGTGGATGATGCGAATGTCATACCGTAGCCTGCAAAGCATCGACAGCTGAGAGTACAGCTGATATGTTTCTTGAGAACACGTTCGCCCATCGTGTAGGTGATCGCCCTTGAGGATGCGTACATTGTCGATCGTTTCATCTTTTTCTTACTCTGTAACCGCCCCATCTGAGCTTCGGCATAAATGTATAGTCTTCTTTTTCGCAAAGATGGGATAGACTTCAGAGATCTGAGCTACGCAAGCCGACTAAACCTTATGGGCACCGACTAAATTTCAAAGACATCGTTCGAAAGCTCTGTGAGTTGTTCATATCAGTCTTGCCATGCCTGAAGTATCAGTTCACGTCTCTGTCAAAAACGTGAGCACCGAGTTTGGAGTCTTTATTTGGTTGGTGGTTTCTTAAGAAACTTGAAAGCGCCCCATGCCTCCACTTCTTCTATCTAGTTACTCCTTCATGTTACTTGAACGACAAGGTGCAGGAACGAGGTGTTTCTGCAACCAGAGAGGCATTCTTACCGACATCTTCACCATTGCAGTATCGGTTCTCCATGAACTGAGTCTTCATCAGATTTATACGTGGTCCGATTTTTTTTCCCGCTTCGTTGATGGGATACACGAAAAGTGTCTGTATGTGGAAAGCAGATTATAATTTATAGAATGAATGCAGGAAAAGGGCAATAGTACATCATAACTGTTTCGAGTGACGCGGTGTTGAATCTTAAGAGAATTAAGTGGTGAGCAAACAGACGACCTCAGGCAAGAGTTGAACCACGCTTCATGTTATCTGGGGACGCGTGCTCTACCATTACACCACAGAGACACATTTTCTCCACCGTTTATTCTTCAACATCTCTATGTTAGCTAGCAGCCACCAATCATCAACAGGTTTGGTCGGGCATGCGATTTCGCTTTATAAACCCAGTTGAGCTGATGGCCATTGTGATAACTAATATTCCAAATTTCTAGTATTTTACTGCATTTTTCGCAGTTGAATCCAACAGTGCGCATACTGTGCCACCATCGAGTCATTTCTAATGATCTTTTGTTTTCTCACAGCAAAGAGCTTTTGTGAGTGTCAAATAAGAGAACAAAGGAGGAAGCTTTTGGCGCTGATCAATTCCTAATGGATGGATCATACATTCGCCTTTGATTTTTAGCTTCGTTTGGGGTAACTGAATATATCTATTCTTTACAATGACTCGCGGTGGCCTACCGAGCTGCCGAGTCAGCCAGCACTGTTTCTCCTCTCAAACAAGTCTGGTACCAATTTAACGACCCCGTAGAGTGGAAGGCATAGTAAGCTTCGACGATTGACTGGTCGATCATGTGTCGCAGAGCACCTTTAACCACTGGGCCACAAACGCTGACGAATGTGAACACCAGTATTCCATTAATCCATGACTTGTCCTATGTATACCATAATGTACGTGCGATGCAGGTAATTATGACTGTCATAAAACACTTTCCAAGGGTACATTAGCCCATTTGAGCCATTTTCCCATTTTGTGAGCGAACAATCGGTGCTATCTTTGGTGATTAATTAATAGCACGGGGATGACAATATACTTTGGTCGACTAACGCTTCGACGCCTTCGCCTTTTCAGAACCGATTCGAGTCGATTGTACACAGTCGTCTGTATTCGTTTTCAGCTTTCGTCTTTCGACTTCAACATCAACGAAGACAAAGATCCACAAAAAGGACGATCGAGTGTGAACAGTTAACTCGAATTATCACCTCCAAAGAAGACGAAGACTTTAAAACGCTAGCCGAAAATGCATTTCATCAACCTCGTGCTAGTAGTTTAATAACCAAATCAAATGCTGTTGATTGATACTACAAAGGTCGAAATGAAGTTTGCTTTTGAAATATCTTTGAAACTGGTTCATCATAGTTCTTATTCATCGCTCCGTACTAAATAGATACTGTTTTAGTGTGACGCCAAGAATGGATAGTAAGTCGCGGGTTAACAGTGATTAAACATGCTTTCACTGTCTATGGTGCACAGTTTTCCAAACGAGAAAAGTCTTTCAATGCAAGCTGAATTCGTGCGAAGAAATATTTGTACATCATTACGTGAAGCAAACAAGCTTTGACAAGTCGTCTGCTATAATATTTGTGGTGGATAATCTATCGATGGAATGCAAAAATTGTGTGCGGAGCAAACTACACCGCGACATACGTGTACACAAACTCCAAATCACTAATGCGGGGTTAATTGGTGAGTAATAGGTTTTTGGAAATATGATTCTTCAGTGCGTCAGTCGGGCTTTAATGTTATGTCGGTTTCCATTGATACGGCGTTGCTATGTCGCTAAAAAATCTAGAACAATTTTGAAGTTTCATTCTTGAGAGAGATGAATCATTGTGAACTTTTGATAAAACAGCGATAGTAAATGTATGCTAATCGTAAAGTGTTACTTTTAGCTTTATTTGATCCGCTTTCTCGCACCATCGGTAAAAGTCTCTGATTCGTGTGTGAGTTCAGTTACCACTTTGGGACTTCGTCTTTTCCATGAATAGCTTCAATTATTTTCTAAATTGACTGGTACTGAGACTATGGAAATGCACCAGCGATGTCGAATCAAACTGTAGCATCTCTAAGTCTCGCGTTCCTTGTACTGTGCTCGAAGGAAATAGGCTCATGAATACACAAAAAGATCATACTCTTTGATTCAAGTCCATGAGTTCACATGAGATTGTTAGTAGGACATTAATGATCACAGTGCTCCCCAGAACTGAAAGAAAAGCCGCGAGTAATATGGAAATGATGTTGCGGCCTCTTTTCATAGTTCCTTATGATAGTTATAATGACTTACACAACTCTGATATTTTGAAATCGAACCAAACTTAGATCATAATTTTCATGTTTTGAACAATTACATAAGACTACAGCACTATGTTATTAGTTTACAATTCGCATCTCATTTTTACAAAGACAAAGACTATGATAAACTACGCAGAAATAATGGAAGAAGGCCACCAGAATAAAAAAATTTTGGCCTGAATTCTACTGACCAGCCAATGATAACGTTATTTTGCACTGATTAGAAGTAAGACAAATAAAAGAATGATGTTTGATGAAATTATTCATAGCAGATAAAGAATTAAAGATGAAAAACATACAATGATTGAATACAGTCGTACCTGAATTGTTGCGCTAAATTTCTTATTTTTCTCTAATGTCATGATGATTAAAAATTTCGTCTGGCACGCGAAGCGGTCGCCGGTTGAGGGGCGTGCTCCAATAACAATGTGGTAGTTTTTCAATAGAAATTGGAGTTTACCATCACTAAAAGGGTCTCATCGTCAGTAAATAGTCGAATATGATCGGAGACTTCATTTAGGTTATGGGTAGTAAAAGCAACATGATTCCCTCTTTTGAAACACCACATTTCTAAGCAGGGAGAATTCTCAGATCTCTCAAATTCATGAATGAACTCTCGTTGTGCCCCTTCTCCAGATATATAGCAGAAGAAAACCATATAATTTTTCTAGATGTTGTGTATTGTAGAAAACGTGCGCTCAAGTCACAAATTCAACGATCGTCAGAGGAGAATTGTGAGAAAAAAGCTGGAAATGCGTCGTCATTCCACTAATGTGGTTTTGAAAAGTAGGGATTTTCAGGAAAAGCAAGGGCCATTTCAGTAATAATGCGTCTAAAGAAAACCCTTCAGTAATACTCCATTCCTTCGCAACGATAAAGTGACTTCAAAATTGCAATTTTGCTACCTATGTAGAACCAAATCCGGGGTGAAGTTCCAACAAACAACGGCTAACCACTCCGGAGGCGGGGAGCAATCTTCTTTCCGTTAGCATAGCGTGCTTCGGAAATCTTTCCAAAAAAGTTAGCCTAGTATTAAGATATATATTTACCAAACTATCAAATAACTACGAAATCACGGATATAATAGCAAAAAAGCCATATAACAGCTGAAAATATGCTTCTTTGAGCAAACATGGGTTTATTTTGTTAGATATTGGAAAGTCTGGACACATAGGCTCTCTTTTTGCTAAGTTAATCTTTACAAAAGTTTCTTTTGTAATATTTAATCATTTTGTAATGGTATTGTCTCTTCAAAATTCCAGTTTATCAGTCAAAGTTCCCGTTTCTATCACTCTGCGCGCCAATGTTATTTGTCCGGCAAGTGGCGCAAAGGTCGGTGCATGAATTTCCATGCATTTGGTTCGTAACGTGTTGATAGAAAACAACAATACACAAGGGCACTGAGCAAGCCAAGCTCTTTATAATTGAGGATCTGCATATTGGCGCCGCACGTACCTCTGGAAAGATGAAAACACAAACTCGATACGTCAGTATGTCTATTAAGTCATTTTATGGACCAATCAATAAAGTACAACATTGTGATAGAAGCACTTCTCTTTGCAAGTCGACCGCGCCGTGCGCCAGGAGGAAAATCAACGTTGTAACTGAAAGGGTTAAATACCATGAGATCGGGCGCAAATTCTACTATGACAAAAATCATTGCGATGATTTATATATCCTGTAAAAATTTGAAAAAATCAGTGACCAATGTGGAAATGCTGCTGCAACCTCTTTCGTAGTCTCTTGTACTATTTTACTATTTAACTAATTCTAATATATTGAAATGGAGGCAAACTTGCTATTCTATTTATATGTTATAAGCAAATACTCAAAAACGCAGCACTTCTACTGTCAGTAGTCCGTATTTTATCCTTGAAGCAAGAAAAGCTATGAGGAAAAGCTTAGGGATAATGGAGACAAAGCTCTAGCATAGAAGGAATTATAGTATGACTTTGACTAAGTAGCCAAAGAAAACTTGATTTTTCATCGATCGAGAAGAAAAACAAACGTAGAGAGATGCTCGATAAGATTGTCTAGGACAGATAAAGAATCAGAAATGAAAACTCCGCAATGACTCCAATCCAACGTGATCTGAATCGCTTCGCTAAACTTCCTATTTTTCCTTCATATATTCTTTTTTGCTTGGAGAAAGCGAGGCAGACTTTTGGAATAAAATATTATCGTATGTGTACCAAAAATTAAAGTATTTTAGAGGGCTTAATTCTTTTGGTGGTTAGTAGGCACTACAACACATACAAGCACAGGGCAAACTAAGCTTTCTGTCCCTTAAAGGACAGTAGATTGGTACCACAGGTGCTTCTGCGAAGTTAAAACACACTAATTTGACACATCAGTATGCCTATAAAGTCATGCAGGCCAAATACTAAAGCAAGATTAGTGGTTCGAAGTACTCCACGTTACTGACGAGGTGGGTGGTTCGATCCTTCTTTCCAAATTTACCATGTCTTCCATCCGTCCGGGCTATGAAAAAAAAATTGTCTGAGACGATGAAAGCAACGATTGGTACATGTACACCACTGCGAATCATTATTGCAATGCTTATCCCATAAGAGATTGATCAGAGTTGAGAGGTAGACCGAACAAGCAGTCGACCGTCTCATTTATTTTGATAGATAAGGAAGCTTTGCCTAACCGCTTTTAAGCAGTGATGAAATATAACTATAAATCCAATGACTTTGAATTATTTGCATGGCCTAGGGCCTGCTAGACTCCGCCTGATTGTAAATCTCAAATGTTGATTTATTCACGCCCGCATACGGTAACGAGAGATACGTCGAAAGTTCAACTGACTTAGGAACTAGTTAGACCTTTTCACATATATCAACCTTCACAACTCTTTATGGTGAGGAAATTGGTGCCAGACTCATGCACGATTTGGGACCAGCTCTGTCGCCGTAATCAATGTGGAAACGCACTATTGCGCTATACACAAATATTATCAGCTCAGTCGACATTCGCGATTCATATAGAAAAAGGGTACTTATATGGTAAACGTCGATTTTCGATCGATGAGGGGGGCGTATCGAATCTACAGAGATCACGCACCCGACCGTAGATTAGCAGGTAAACAAGCACGCCGGAGATGTGAAACTCGATCTTATTTTCCCTGCTGCACTGCAGTTAAAGGGTTTTCCTAGAAAATGGGCCACAGAGTTGGATTGCGAATACTTACGCCATTTAATGGTTACTAATAGTCTTCCTCTGCCTTTTGAGATGAACGTGTGTTTGAAACACAAATGTTTTCCGTCTGTTGAATCTCAATAACAAAGACTTTTTCAAAAATCGCCATATATCGCGCTAGCTAGAGATTTGAGCTTTCGAATGATTTTTAACACTCTTATAAAAAATTTCGCCCAGTGGAAGGAATCGGCTTTTTTTGAAAGGGCAAATTTTGTCATTCGATTAGGAAATTTTTCTCCGCTTTGTGGAAACTCCAAATCAAAAGTCAGACTCTGATACTAAAAGATTTTCTCTGTGCGTTCAAATGCTCTCCTTGCTCCCAGCGATGTAATAGTTGAGTTGAATCGCGCAACCACTGTGAAACATGGTTTTATTTCGAATTTGACAGCGTTACGAAAGCGTGTTTTTGAAACACGGCCTTGTATTACGCTAGCCAGAGATTTGAGCTTTTGGATGATTACTAACATTTTGAAACTAGATACCTATTGATGTAGAGCGATGTGCGAAACTTTCGTCAGGCGGACTAGAACCCGCACCTCACTCTTTCCGGGAATGCGTATGTGAGCGATGTGTAAAATGTGAGTCAGTAGTGTAACGCATAGAGCACGCATTTTCGGAAAAAGTGAGGCGCGGGTTCAGTCCCGCCAGACGCGAAAGTTTTGCACATCGCTCTACATCAATGAATATCTAGTTGGAACATCATAACACCTCTAGAAGCGGTTAAATAGAAAGAATTTCGTTTGATCTTTACTAACATTTTTAAAATAATTTTTGGACAACGAATGGGATCAGTTTTTTTTTATTTGCTGCTGTCTAACATATAAGACTCGATTTCAAGCAGCAGATAAAGCCACAACACAAAGTCCAAAGCATTCAAAAGGGACAAATGCGAAAATCTCCAGCTTCAGCACAATATGTAATATAGAGTCATATGAAAAAAAAGGAATGTGTTCTCATCAATATTCGTGTCCTTCGCATAGTATAAAGCATCTCGTGATGACGTGATGATGTGTAGCGTTTTATTTCAGAGACGTTGATCTATAACGACATCTGATGATAAGGTCAATTTTTTGACAATTCACTTATAAATTGGCGGTGGTCGGTCGGGCACGCTCAAAAGTTCAACCACTGACAAATAAGGAAAAACGATGGTGTGCGGTCTATAGGATTTTGATAGAATGAGAGCACCGATTTTGAATTATTGAATCATTGGAGACACTTGACTCTCTGATAGCTTGTCGTCTTGTCGTTGTGGAATATAGTGTAGCGAATATAGTAGCAAAGAGAATATTCAAAAAATAAGAAACTTTACAACTGCAAATAACTGCAATATTATCATTTAGAAAATTTAGAGAAAGCATAGTAATGTCGAAAATCATTACTGCGATCTTGGCAGAGGTACGCTGGCATATGGGGTGTGGCTTTGCGATCTGTCTGTTGTAGGAAACAACAGAAAAAGCCTACGCGACCAGAGTGTCACTCCGTTATGAAATTGTTATTGGTGAAACACGCATGTCGATTGTAAGGAGGGGCAGTCAAAGTGAGCAAGTAAAAAATAGACCATCCTTTCTGCTAATCACGATGTATTGCATGATAAGAGGTATGAGGTCCAAAAATGAAGTAGAAAGCAAATGAATCAATCGATCAAATTTTTATGGTACACCGATGTCAATGAGATGCGCATATCAGAATGCTATTTATCAAATCAACAAGCCAGCAATAAATTTTACCTCTGATAGGTACACATCAACATAAGTGTATGACAAACATATAACTGAAATTTTTTTTCAACCAACATGGAGCATTTTGTAATCAGTTATTCTTGGTGAAAGAAAAACATTAGGCATCACAACATCGTCGCTAGCGAAAGCCTACCAATTCCGTCATATTCAAATTCTATTCCTCTTATTAGGTGTAGAAATATGACACCGCTGTTTTTTATGCTGTGATAATAGTAAAAATAAAGATATGTAAATTTTCAACGTTTGAAATTGAGTTAAAAACGCTATTTCTTCATATAGTTTTCATATACAAAATATTTCGTTGATGGTTTCTTTATAGGCCTTTGAAGATGACGACTTTTGTATCCGAAGAACGCCATTTTATAAATTCGCTAATTTATAATTTGAATTTGATATTTTCAAGTGATAGTCTGACGATGCAATGTCGGGAGAATAAGCCGAATAAGGGAAAACCTCCTAAAACTTTTCATCTCAGCTCTTTTACGACCTCGATCGGTTTCGCAACATGAATTCGTGCGTTATCGCGCAGTAAAATTGAAAAGTTTGTGTCATTTTAGTTTTTCTAGTATGATATGTGCATTCAATTGCATGACCTCGGTATCGGTTAAATACGCATTTTCAGCGGAAATTGTGTTTTGCAACTTGTCTGTATTTGCTTCAAAATGTAACTCGCTACAAGTTTCATTAATCTTGTGCGCCGCTTCACTAGCATTTTCTCTAAGCGCCATTCGTGCATGGGAAGCAATCGAATTTGTTGTCACCACAGCTCCATTTTGAAGCAAATATAGGCAAGTTGTATATAAAAATGCTCACAGAAAAATGCAGTTGAGTAATATCAAAGTCAGGCAATTTCAGTTACTTTTGGTCAACAAATCTGCGAAGTACAAAAGTAAAATTTCCGCAAGTGGCGTTTCTCCGGTACAGAAGTCATTATTTTCAAAGTCCTACAAAGTCATCGTATGTTTTGTGCGTGAAAGGCACATAAACAGCGTTTTTTAAAGCACTTTCAAGGAAAAAAGAAGAGATTCGCACAATATTTTTACTATTAGCACATCAAGAAATTTAAATGGTGAAATAATATTTGTATTCACTTACTTGAATTTCTTGGACGGTCCTTCTTCACTAGTCGTGTGGGCCTCAGCACACATTCATTCGTTCCCTTGCTTCGCGACAGTAGTTCATGGCGGTGGATTTCTGCGTGGTGATTGGTGCGAGTACCATACCGTAATCTGGAAAATATCGGCAGCTACGAGTACAGCTGGTTAATTATTTTTACGAGCACGTCTTCTCAACACGTAGGTGGTTGTCCTCGAAGGGCGAGTACATTGCCGTAGATCCACTCTATAGTTCTTTTCGTATATCTCTCGTCTGTTCTTCTCAAGATATGACCGGCTCATCTGTGTTCCGCTATAGATGTATAAACCTCTGGGTCACGAGGATGGGACAGACTTCGAAGATCTGAGCTACGCAAGCCGGCTAGATGTTGTATGAGCCGACTCAATTTTAGAACACATCGTTCAAGCGTTCTGCGAGTTGTTAGCAACACTCTTGACGTGGTCGAAGTGTCAGCCCACGTTTCAGCTGCATAGAAAAGTGCCGGAAAATTATTGAAGTGACAGAAGTAGTTATATTCGTACACCTAGTGTTCCGAAAATCCTTTTATGTTCCCTTGTTGATTTGATGGCCCGTAGCTGAAAAACTAAACGATCGACTTTCCCAATATCACTTGCTGTCTTGATTTTGCCTAAAACTCTTCATATGTTTACGCAAAGATTCCTCGGAAAACTTTTCTTTTTGTGAACGCTTTAGTGTCATCTGATTTTTCAGCCGCACTGTTTCGAATCACATATGATGCACAGCAGCTATTTGATGGGATATAAGCTGTTCAGCCATATTGTGTCGATTCAAGTGCAGGATAGATGGTGACGTCATCCAGTACTACCCATAGAAAGCTTCTGTCACTGGCATTAAATAGGCTCGCAACCTCACAGATCATTCCTTCAAAATAACGTAGAGCTGCGGAGCAATTATCATAGAAAATTGGGCTTCTGCGGTGATAAGCCATTCTGCAACAACGAGAAAAGTACTAATGACATACAGCAAAGACCCCTCAAGTAAGCGCATGAATATCGTAACACAGAGCGACACACAGGCTGATCTTATGTGCTTGCTTTGACTAACACTTTGTTAGAGTTTTGTTAATATCGATCAAGTGTCCACAGCGATTGTTTTTCCATGTGGAGCTTCGTGGACTGTGCAAGATATTGACTATAAGTGCTCTGCAGCGAACTGTGGCCGTTTGTTGATTTCGCTTCACGGGTCACGGGTTAGTTAAGTACCCAATCATTTGCGATGCTTGAAAGGTTGAAAATTCGCTTTATTGTTCGGTGTTTAAAGTAAGGGTATAAGCGGAATTTTTACATCTAGCACTATGATGCATAAGTTAGGATGCCCGATGCTCAAATATGGGTGGTAAGTGGAAAGAATGGCGCCTAATTTTATGTGGATTATAAAGTTTTTGGTTTTTAAGCAAAAGAAAATGTTGAAGCACAAAAGCGCCTTTAACTTTTCACTCTTGCGATATGCATAATTTTTGTGGTTTTATTCACTACTCTGTGTACTATATGTTTCTCTTAGTGCTGAAATGTCCAATAATTTTTTTGCAGTGATATTTTATTCGATCTTTTCCTATTCCAATTTGAACGTTTGCCAAGGAAGTGTGGTATGTTGGACAATGTTCTGGTAGCTTCATCAGATACTTGGATACTGCCTTAGCACGATTGCTTGCCATATAAACGAAATGGGCTACTGCATAGTGTAAAACCTCATGCAAAGTCGAAGATCCATGCTCGGAAGACTATTCTCTCGGTCTGTGGGATTGGTAAGGCATGTTGTTTTGGGAATTGCTCGACTACAAGTAGACAAACAATGCGGGCGTCTACAACGTGGAACAATCCTGAAACTGGCTACAACACTGCGAGAGAGGCGTCCGAAACGACTTAGCATCGTCCATCTCCATAATAACGCCCAACCGTTAATATTACAAAGTCGTCTCACGACATTTTTTAGAAACTGGGTTGGACTACGATACCACATCCATCGTATACTCCTGATAACGCTTCATCGGATTATTTCGTTCCCTGAGGCAACATCTGTGTGAAGAAGAATTCAACGTCTCAACCAGCTCATAAGTGACGTCCCCGACTTTTCTGATATGAAGATTAATTAAAGTAAATAACATCTGGTCAATTGGTATAACAAAAGTGTCGAAATGGGAAGGAATTCATTGGATTAACCAATATATATTATTATTTGCTATACTATGTACTCTCATGGTCTGCCATCAATCACATTGCTGCCACTATTGGAAAATATTAGACAGTCTGCAGTTTACCTATTTCAGAATATTATATACTCACTCTATAGACTGAATGCAAAACTGCGGCCAAAATATTCTACACGGCAATATAAACTAGTGAAAAGCGAATGCCCTGAATGCAACGTACTGCGTCCACTATACGTTCCTCTCCCATACACGATGTACAATACATCTCGAGTTTCATGCGCTGATGTAGGAGAAAGCGCGGCTGATTCCTAAAACGATCATCAACAACGCACGTTCTATGCATTGTTGTCTATGGGTCTACGCAAGGTCAACTAAGTGGACTTAAAGTAAGCAGTATCAGAGTGATCTTGCTCAGAAGAGTCTTCATGGCTATTCTTCAGATTAGTCTGTATGCTATTACGCTATTGAATAAGACAAAATCTCTAATGAAGTGATGAAAGCCAAGACTCGAAAAAAGACTATCTTATGGATCAAATATATATCATTACTTTCGTTTCGAGTGTTTTCTTAAGACCACAGCCCAAATTTCGATATGCCTTGCAATCATATTTGAGCCACGCTTGTCAGTGGTCTGTCAAACAGGGCTGACTTATAAAGCCCGATACACGTGTTTCGATCTTGCGATCTCGTCAGTCAGGCAGTTACCCTTTCCCGTCTTTTGCTAATCTCTGTGCGGGCTCCAGTCCTCACACTAAGAGTTAGCGACGATGAACGTTTTACACTCTATGTCCAGTGAACTCACCAAACACACAGTGTTGTACACTCGATTGCTCGTCGTTAGTATATTCAATATATCATAACTATCTTGAGTGTTTTCTTAAGACCACAGCTCAAATTTCAATATGGAGCTCCCACAGAGATTAGCAAAAGACGAGAAGGGGTAACTGCTCGATTGACGAGATCGCAAGAACGAAACACGTGTATCGGGCTCTATAAGTCAGCCCTTTGACAGATCACTAACATGCGTGGCTCAAATATGATTGCAAGGATTAAATATAATTACAAAGATTAAATGATTTTTATCTCTCTGAACAGTTTGTAAACATCGCTTATTCTCCTTGAATCCGCTAAATTTGACTCATAGAGTGAGGGCTTCAGCTTAGGTTGAACCTCAGAAAGATGTGCTATGCAATTCACCTTATTAAGTATACTGACGTGATCGAATGAGTCTTTGATTTACAAGCGACAGAAGGTATAGTTCCAGTACTGATCAATCCCCGATGGATAAACTATGTATCGGTTTCATTTGGCATCGTTATAGGGCATTGATTATGTATTTGGAGTTTACAATGACTCGTGATGGCCTATTGATGTTTAAATCAGTGCTGCCGTCCTCCCACGCAGATTATTTGCCAACTCTGGAGGAATTCAAAGCTTGGTGAGCTTATAACGTGGGACTGAACCAACGACCACATGCAAGACGCGAGGTAAATCTAACCACAGTTTTACACGTGCCCTGTATTCTTTTCCCTTATGAAATAATTCAATGGGTCTACTGATATATATCAAGAATGTGTTTTTTTCTTCCCAGAGGCGCGTGCGTTGCCAATTTGCAAAACCTCATGAATCTTGGTTTGCCTAACGCCCGTGTGTATTACCAATCTCTGTACTAAAGAATCTTTACAAATTACGTCTACATTATTTATGCAAATGAAGATATCCTGTTTAAAAAAATCTGTTCAAAAAAAGAAGAGAATGTTTAGTAAGAAAAACAAGAAATTAAGGTGAACAGCTCAAGTAACTCTGGATTCAAATGATTGCAAAGTTTTTCATTATTGATTTTCTTTAGCACTTTACCTTAGTGATCCATCTCCACAGTGTTTTCTCTCCTGTGCAGATCCCAATTATTCCGACATTCAATTCGTTTTTTTCGTCTTCTTCTTGAACGTTACAGAATACTGGTTGAGCTCATCTTCTTGTAATTACGAGGAGAGCATGGCCGTGGCGTTCTATAGGGCGTTCGTTGTTGACTGTCGGAGAGTGTTGGGGTTTTGGTTTCAGTCCACGCGCGCGCCGCGGCGAGCATTACAACCCCTCTGTTACAGCGCTCCCATTGACTTTCTACCTATTCTATATAGCCTTATTGAACATCTATCTCTTTGCCTATTCTTCTACTATTTGATGGAAAACCAAATTCTCTTTGGCTATTCAGTCAAGTTCAAACTAAAAATTTATCCATCTTGGTGATCTCTTTATGCCATCTCTAGCTTTCTCTGATAACTCTTGCCTATGTAAAAACAAAATGCCAATACAAATAGTACATCAGATGTAGTATAATCCTATGCGTTTACCTAAATATAGACTCAAAGTTTATATTTTGGTTCGATGTTGGTAACTCGGAGTCAACTCAAATTTTAACAAATAACTAGTATGAGAAGCCAAAATTGGGAGTTGCAAGAAAGTTTCCGTATTCACCAAAGATTTTTTTTTTCCAAGTCTCAAAGAACATATAATTTATTGTAATCTTCTTCTATCGACCACTTCTTACAGACCCGCTCGACATGATATAATCTGATAAGGATATTACATGTTTTGATCATCACCTGACTTAGGGTGATTTGATACTCGGCGTCGATTCCTTTATAGAGGATTATTTAACCTCAGGAGATCGGCTGAACCGAGAGAGGGTGGTAGTAATGAGTTCCAATAGGGAAACAGGCGCCTGTATACCACTAGACCTATCAGCTCAAAACATGTAATATCCTTATCAGATTTCTTTAGTCATTTATGTCATTTGGCATTTCATACGAAACTTTGACATTCATACAAAAGTGTGCTCTTGAATTTGTAAACACAAATCCATTCCATTCACAGTACAAAAAGCACTGTGATTAGTGACATAAACTAATATTGATTTTGTTTGATTCAGAAATAGTGACGCAGTTCCAGGATTACACGACGAATCAATTCGGCCAATGTCTAAATTTATGAAAAAGACAAAGTTCACCAGTGACAAACGAACCCGCATGCGTATTTAGAAGCCTTTGCCGATGGATGTGAGGAAACAGATCAAATCGAACAAGCGCTAAGCTCCGCTTAACAAATGTGAAGACGGGCTATTCAAAAGAGTAGAGGCACTATATTGCTTCTAGTACTCACTTAGTTTAGCAAAATTACATTTCTTTCATTTAAACACATTCTTAGAGGTGGGGTGATGGTAAAATATATATATCCAATAATGTTGAATAGCATGCTAAAATTTGAACGTCGGACGAATTTTGGGCCCGTATCTAACAAGACGTCCGAGGGCGCGTGATAACCATTGCACTAGCGATGTTCTGCAACACTCTTTCCGCGGCACAAAACACCGATCCATACCGATCCATAGGTAACCAACTGTCAACGTTTTGAAATGACAAAACGATATCGACATTGAACTCAGTAACGTTGACAGATATTGAATATATGTATAGTCAATTAGAATTCTTTCACTTTATCCGCATTCACAGCGGTGGTATGGCCGAACCGTCGTTGGCTGCGATGCGTTGTATCGCCAAAAGTGTGATAGCTTGACAGGAAAGTCGATAGTGCAGTGCCTAACATACGCCGTCTGAGAAAGTCTAATGCGGGTTCGAATCCCGTTGTTCCAGGTTATGCATATTACCCAACATTATTGGGCATAGCTAGAAAAGAAAACAATCAAAATTTTTTAAAATGATTTTTGGATGGATTTTTTCAAAGTTGTTGAAATTTTTAGATTTTACAGCGGCATAGCATCGTTACAAATTTGAAAATCTGCGGAGAACCAGAATGTGCAGCGAGCTGCTGATTGCCAAATTTCAAAAGTCCTGCTGCTCATACTGCATCGCATTAGTGTTTTGGTTCGCACAGACGTATATAGTGTAATTGGCTCCATAAAGCTTTTTTCCACGTTTTTGTACTCTAGCAATAGATTACCCAACTCAGATCTTAGAGCAAGTGCTTCATGAAACTCTAGTCGGTTAATGTATATATACAAAGAATATTTTAGGAGCGATTTTATTTGACTACTATTTCTATATAGGAAGGTGTGCATCATAGGCAACGAACGGGCGTAGGATCAGTTTAATCCGTGACTTGCTGTTCAGTCTTAGCGTCGCTCAGGAATCGGTGTTATTCAACAATCACCAATTAATAAAACTTGGCGAACTAGTTTATTAGCAATTAAGCAGTGGTATTCTTTTCAAATGCTGAGCTAATATCACGTGATGATGATGTCTGGTCGCCTGACTTATAGAATTCTTTGTTTTCTTCGAAGCTTATGATTCGAGCCGTAGTTGGACTACTGTGGGCAACCGACTCAAATAATCTTTTGGAAAAAATGAAGACGTCAGAAAGATAGTCGAATACTTTACTAGTCTCACATTATTAGTTGAATCATTGAGAAAAATCTCATTTTTTAAAATTATCATTCGATTACTCGGCTCTGGAAATGGGGAAACCGCTCAAAATAGTGCCTTGAAAGGTTTTTAGTAATTATAATCACCGTAAAGCACACATACTTTGGATGTATGTGCGATATGATTTGACTGGAGAATTTCCTAACGGAATTTTGCTTTCCGTCGATAGCTTGTCAAGCGTAGATCCAATCTCAGGTACTGCTCGTAAAAAAGCTATTCGCTGCACCTCATAATTCAAGCAAAAAATCTTTGAAACAAAACTAAGTTGCTGCCGGTTGGTATGCACTTAGATCACTTCTACGCCATGCTGAGGATCGTAGTTTGTCGAAAGTATCATGTGCCTCCAGTTCCAAATATTGTCGTTTATTAAGAGGCGTTTGACAACGTTCGAACAATGAAGTCCTATAAGCGTCTGTCGACCAAAGAGTGGACTCTCTTACACAAGAACTCTACGAAACTGTTATCGGAGCTGTATCATGAAAACACAGCTTTCTTTCTGACCTCTTACCATAACCGTACAACCGAAAATAGACCCCATATTACCAAATCTCTTCATTACAGCACCGCAACAGATAATGAGCTCACTCGATTGAGCAAGACAAGCATAGAGATTGATAGAAAATTCTATCAAATCATCGTTTTGTTGACAACGTCACTATTTTCTCGAGAATATTGAACTAGGAAAAGTGCTCAAGGGAGCGTAATCAAATATCAGACTGCAATTGAACCGAACGGAAGCCGAGTTTAGGAATAACGTACATTGCGAAGGTAACAAATTGAACTGAAATTTTTTCTGCTCACAGCAACCACTTGGATGCCTGGGCGCTTGTTGAATATCGAAAACAATATGAAAGAGGAAATCAGCAGAAGGAGGCGAACAGTTTGGGCTACATTCAGTTCACTCAAAAAAACCCACCTACCAATTTGGAAACTTTGAAAACCGCAATCAGCTTATGAATTCATTACACTTTTTGAAAATGTGTTATATATGGAGGAAGTGCGTTGATCCCATGGAGACTCGCCCGGCACCCACA
Organism: Parelaphostrongylus tenuis; assembly: GCA_019055375.1. Lineage (NCBI taxonomy): Eukaryota > Metazoa > Nematoda > Chromadorea > Rhabditida > Metastrongylidae > Parelaphostrongylus > Parelaphostrongylus tenuis. Next base: position 154,032 of record JAHQIW010000121.1, on the reverse strand, counting down.
CACACACACATACACACACAACATTGAAGATCTGATCCTTGGAATCTATCTTATCTTCGACACCCTATAGAATTCACATCGATAGCGGAACGGAGATAAGTCGGTCATAATAAGAATAGTAGACGACAGAATAATGAAAATCTTTCCTTCGAGTGCTTTATTAAGACCACGCTCAAATTTCAATAGATCCTTTCATTATTATTTGAGCCAACATGTCATGTGGTCTGGTAAAGGCTCTTGTACAGCCCGAGACACGTGTTTCGTCCTTACAGACTCATCAGCCGGGCAGAACCCGTCGTCTGTCGATCTTTTCATAGTCAGTTCTCTTGGGAGCGTCACACTCCTCATATATAGTTATCGACGACCTACGTTTTACACTCTATGCCAGGTGTCTATGTCATTCACCTAACACAGAGTGTTTTCGCACTCGATTGCTAGCTGGCTGGTATTTTATCATATTATACCTTTCCTTCGAGTGCTTTATTAAGACCACGCTCAAATTTCAATAGATCCTTTCATTATTATTTGAGCCAACATGTCATGTGGTCTGGTAAGAGCCGAAACACGTGTATCGGGCTCTATAAGTCAGCCCTCCTTTGATAGACCACTGACATGCGTGGCTCAAAAATGATTGCAAGACATATTGCAACAAAATATTCAAGAGAACTGAGTGGTGAGCAAAACTACGACCTCAGACGAGAGTCGAACCCGCGTTTCATCCATATTGGGAATGTATTCGTATGCTGTAATCTATTTTATTTTTTATTCATTTCATGGAAGTATTTTACGAAAGTATTGGAGTAATTTTGCTCACCACTTAATTTTCTTATTCATATATGCAAAATCATAACACTGCGAAATATGCAGTAAAAATATTAGAAATTTTCTAGTATTCCTCTAACTAAAATCATTGAGGTGTACTCGCAACTACAGGTATTCCACAGATCATGTGGGAGGTGTACGCACCGTTACGATTCAGTCAACCCACCACAAAAGACGACAAATGCGGAACCAAACCAAAGGCGATTGGAAAATGTGCTGGAGTTTGGACGGGTCGCCCAACTGTCTAGATAAGCAAAATGTGTGCCTAATGAAGAGGCACAGAAATGCATCTAGCTGAACAATGATATTTACATAAAATGAGAGTTTTTGGCTAGGATGAGACCAAAGCCATTGAGAAGTTCTCCGAGGACTCGCTGTCCACATTCGTCTTTTAGTGTGCTTGCGTACAATTTGCTATTTACAATGATCAAATCACCTTTTTGTTCTTAATTATTTTCTACTCAACAATCTGCAGCTCAGGAATATATGCAGTGTATTTATTTTTTAAATTATTTACTTATTTCTTAATTCATTTATAAACATATATATTGATTTTGCATTATATAAGAACAATCGGCATTTAGAATTTTTGCCAGAAGAATATAAATTTTCTTATTCTACTGCGATCAATATTTGATTTTGTTTCGTGAAAATCTCAATTTGAATAATTCCATGATGCATATTATATTCTTATACCAATGGTTTTCTTCTTCAATAGTTCTGAACGTCGTGAACAGTCCGTTATAAGAATTACTAAATTCAGTATAGGACATAAATAGCAAAATTCTTCCAAACTTTGATACTAATATTTGGCAAACAAGTATAATGAAGTATAGCATATTGATCGACATTATACCCCTAAACGGATGAAGATATGCCACTCTCACAATTTCTCAAGGTCTCCAGCCACACAAATCTTTCTGTTGTTGAAAATCTAAAATTCGCTTTAAAAAAAGCCAGTGTTTGGAGTGTTTGAATCTCTGATGCACTCACGGTTTTTAGCCTTGGCAATATTAACGGAGGTCGTCAATGCGTGGAAAAGTGCTGGAATAAATAGTGTTAAGTCGTGCAATAAATAAATAGGTATTAAATAGGCTAATAATTAAGGTCTTTAGTGCACGTTCCCTAAAGTTGCACTTCGTTTGACTGAAGCAAATCAGTAGGCTCTTTTTACTGCGCCACAAGAACACCAATCAAATGTGATGCTAACGTTCCAATTTTAATGCTTTAAACTTGGCTTACCGCTGACCTTTTTTATGGCAGGGTACGAGACAAAACACAACCATTCAAATGCTAATATGCGTCAAGTTGGAAGCGTACATAGGTTGGAAGTCCATCTGAGGATTCGAAGTTCTTTGTACATGTGCGTTATTGTAATTGTCTTTGAAATTCTCTCTATTTGATTAACATTTAATGTTAGACCCTATTCCGATAAAATGTGCTCTATAGTAAATGTTTATTCTGTTCGATTTTTTTTGTGCAAAATTCTATGCTGAAATAAATATTTCCAGCGACTTTATGAAAAGTTTTCAACAAAGCGCTTCTCACTCAATTTTTCTTCATAATTTATTTTACCTCTCTTTTTTTCTTGCAAAAAAATGGTTCACCTATACTGCAGTCATCCAAACTTGTTACTGACTCATTCCACACCTGAACGGATCTACTAGATGAAAGTAGATTTAGATAATCATCTGCATCAATGCTAATATCTTGTGCTCATGGCTCACCAAACGATCCATCCCTCCGTAATTTGATACCGGGCGGATCGCAAAACTGTCTGGGAGGATGAGCAGCATTGACTCGATACAGCGGGAAGCCACCGCGGGTCATTGTAAAGGCCAGGTATGCATTTAATCACCTCAAACGAAGTTAAATATTGAAGTCCAATGCACAGATCATCTCCCTGGGATTGATTAACGGCGAGGGTTTTATTCTTTAACTTTTATCACTAATGATGCCACTGATTGTCGTATAATTCAAATGGATATTAAGTGATTCTCTTTGTCAATCAACGGAAATCACTCATGGTAACACGAAATGCATCACACTTTGGATTCAATGCCACCTTTCACACTGTTATTTAGCAAAAAGGCCACTAAAAGAACGATTTTTCCGTAGCATTAGGACATCGCTGAATCTATGGTGATAAATTTATTCTTGAGTGTACTTCCGAATGAAACACTAATTACTTTTCTATCATCGATAACCGTAGAGGGAATGAATCGCTGTTGTACATTACATCTCGGCACTCTGCACGTAGTAAACAGACGGCATAAGTTTACTCTTGAGCGAGGTTCAGATAGTAAATCATTAGACGGATAGCTTCGCTATCCTAAGTGAGTTGGTTGCACATTTACTTATTTTATGTGCACTATTCTTCGAATCGTACAATTCTTAGAGGCCTCATAGAAATCCTTGTTCACATGAAACAAAATTTTACGGTTCTCCCAACTAAGTTTCATTACGATTCATCATATTTTATTTACTTATTTTATTTATATTTATTTTATTATTTACATATTTTGACAGTGACTTTCATGTCATTTCATTCGAGTGCTTTTGAAGACCTCGCCCTCAAAACAATAATAATTTGGTAATATGATAACATGTTTTATGCCTTTTATGACGTTTTGTATGGCACTTATAAAATACTAGACAGGCGACTGTTCCGCCTTTCCAAACTCCTCAGTAATACGATGCTCTTCGATTCAGCCGATTCCTTACAAGGAGGTACAACATTACTTATAAAGGAGCGAAGACGATTACCAAATCACTGCAAGTCAGGTGATAAATTTCCTCGACATCGCAGTAACCAACAGTCGAGTTCTTAACTGGTAAAATTGATCATACTTCTTCATTCGACTCCTTTTATAAATCTGAGTTTCCAGTTTCTATTGCAGAAACCTGCTGACATCACCGTTTGATTATGGTTGTAATGATATTGCTTCACTTACCGCAATATCTTTGCTCTTTTTAACAGCAAAAAAAAAACACGATGTGATAAATCCTATTCTGCGATCTGTTCAACCTTTTCTTCGTAATTTTCCATTATGCTTAATTCTTTATTTGGAAGAATCATCATATTATTACATAATTTTTAGGATGAGATCGGACAGAAAGTTGTTGACTATTTGTCAAGTCAAGCAGGAAAAAAACACTGGTCTAAAATACTAGCTCGTTGCGGTTTGGAAGTTAACTCTTTCCAAAAGTGGCACTAACATGGAACACCACACGTTTCCTATACATTTCTGCACTGAATTGGTATATGAATAGCTCCACAAAGGCCCTATCTATTTTAGTGATAGTGGCCCTTTTATGCTGCTATCACATCTGCTGCATCTCCTATGGACTAATGTGACTATATCCATTAATAAAATATTATAGATTTTGGAGATTCATAATACTGAAGACAGGAAATAAGGATACTTTCCTGTTGCTTACATTCAAAAACCTTATCTGAAAAGCTATTTTTTGTATTTCCAAGCATGTATTACTGGATGATAAACTCTCGTGTTGGATAAATAAAACGATCCTTGATTATCAAGCCCTACAATATGTTTTGGAATCCATTAATCATCATAAAGAGTGACACGATTTAATTTGTATAGTGAGCACAATGGCCTTCGGATGAACCAAGTCACTGAGTGACTCTATCTTTTCAAACAAATCCAGCACGAATTTATTTTTCTCAGAGAGATGACACGTGATTAGACCAGAGCATAAGGTCGATGCAAATCTCACGTACGCGTTGAGAAGCACCTCTATCCACTGCATTATCATGTTCTAATGTGTAAATAATTGCAACATAAAATGAGGTGCTTTGTATGGATGAGGAGACTTTTTACCTGCTGAAAATAATTTTTTCTGTTTAGTGTCACCGTTTCACCGCTTTTCTGCGGCAAGTATTAATGGCTAAAGCTTGAGAGAGGATATCATTTGGAAAATCGCGGTCTTTTACAAGACAACAAAAGGCCAACCTAGTCAGACCAATTTCCGCGTTTTACGAAAGGCATTTCCATTAAAAAAAATAACAAAAGTCATTTTGGTCGCATTCAATTTCCGCTGGTGTGTTCCCCAAAGGGCACTCACTACCTTTGTTTAGAGAAACAAGTAGCCTACACAGTTAGTCGACTTTCATTCTCCTATGTTGTTAAAAAAATGAAACAGCAAAAAATTTGCTTGGTGATACTATTTCCTGTTATCGTCTTTATCTAGTGAATGCAAATTTTGGTTTTTATTCTATTGCAAGACAATTTACGAGACTCTAAAGACAATGTGCGCGGGTGGCTCCGAGAAGATTAGAAAAGTCGTCATTTCTCATGAAACGATGAATTGCTGCCAGATAGATCGGCATATTGCTACGATATCTTCCTAAAGGTGTTGATGATTAAAATTTTGAAGAAATATGAATAGATAGTTTTTCTCAATTTCAAAATTATAGTGTAAAGGTTAAATTTTTCGCAGACTTTTCAAGCAGTAAAATGAAAAAATAGGAAAAATAAAAGTGGAAAGTTGTTGTATTACAAGTTCTGAAGAGTTCTAACCTCAAATGATTTATCAGGAAATCCTCTCCTCCTTCGTGATTACGCTACCATAGCGCATTTCATGCCATATTGAAAGAATTTTATTACGCCTTTCAGTAATTGGCAATACAACTTCACTTCTCGGTGACGTAATTCATTCGACTAAATCCATTTTATCAAGCGCTGCTAAGTAATAATTTCCCACTGTTTTCGTCTAGTAGTTAATTAAGTGGCAAAATTGGCATATAAGTGTTTTATCACCGGTAATCTTGCTTGTTTCTAAGTGATCAACACTAAGTGAGTGGAATGTCTACCGTTCGTGGCCTTCTCTCGCCAAGGCACAATTGCGATTTAGGATCCTTTATTTCAAAACGAATAGACACTGTTTCAAAAGCTATTCCTTCGATGAGGAGCGGACATTGCACGAAAATGGTACATCATCTTCAAAATCGATGGATGACGTCTCTTCGACCTCGTCTTCTCCAAAGCCTGCACATACTCTATCATACCATATCTAATTGCTGTGTTAACATTCTATATCTACTGAAAGTCTAATGCTATAATTAATCCAAAAATCCACCGTTTATAAGAGATCCACCATTTAACCACACATATGAGAAATGTCAGCGGTGCGCTATGACACACTTTGAAATTAGTATTACTCAAATTAGAGAATGAATTTAACATGAGGAGTCACATTTCTCGTTGCATTCAAACGCTCTCCCCGTTTATTAATTATTGGATTCTCAAAACTTATACAGGAGGCCTTAGGGTTTTTCATGCCGAAGTTTTCGATCAATGCCTCAGGATTCTTACTAGCAACTCGAAGTCCTCACCGCTGTGCCTTTTCTGTCCTGTGCGCACATACAGGAGTTTTCGTCCGATTTTTCAACTTCCAATCTAGGTGTCTGTTTACTCGAACATAAAGTGATCTCCCATTTAGTCTATGTACTCATCATGACATCTCTTAAAAGAGATTTAATAATCGTACTTGAGCTTATGCAGTCTCTATCTCTTCTACAAGGGCATAACACACAGTCCTCTGTTTCACAGGCACTGTCAAACAGGTGATTCCGAACCAACTGGAGCGCAATAAATTTCTAGGTAGCTCGAATAGCGGCACTTACTTCGTTTCATTAAGAGTTAATTCTAAAGATATCTTTCCATTTTGGTTTTGCGAGGCATTGTTTTCGTCATGAGGTCTATCTGTCCTTTTTAACCTTGCTGATGTCTGTGGCTACTCTTTCGTAGTCATTTGAGCTGTTTATTTGCCGTGCTGAGTATAATAGCTGCTTTCTCTCTTCTTCTTCTTTGCCAACAATTGTCGGTTTTCGATACTTGTTTTGAGCTAATGAAGAAATGAAAGGAGAGGTGGTGCACAAGTATATTTTTAACGACTGGCCTTCAATATCAATTCGTAGTGTGACCACCTCCACAGGTGTATATGTACGTTCAAAATTGAAAAACAGTTCTTTAGTAGGCTTTTTATTGAGTGAAGTTATTATACTTTGGCTCTTCAGCAGTTCAAATCATTTGTCTATCTCCTCTTGTGCAGAGAAGATGACAGAAGAATTATCTATGCATCTACAGCAGCGAGATGGGCGACGGCTGAGGCTGGAGCTTCCATCTTAAACATGAAAGCAATGGTAATGCTACATGCCAATCGTTGCCCCGTTGCCGGCTTTCTGATCTGGGCAAGATATCTTCCTCATCACTTAACGATTGAAAAGCTCGGACATTCCCTTAAAGAGCAATGAGATGTAGGATCAACAAACCAGACATATTCATTTTCCATTCACTTTGAAACTATTCTAGAATTCTGCCATATTTTTGATAGTGTTCCCTTTTGACGCCTTCTGTAAAGCCGTATTCTTGCTGTTATTTGACGAATTTATGATCATCTGACAGCTTAAATCAAGTGAATTTGAGAGATATATTTTATTTCTCATGTTGCATGTCTTTAACGCCGTACCATTAAAAATGAGATTTTGTTTCACTTTTGAAGATTTCTCGCCTGATAAAAGTTTTTTTGTTATAAAATTTTGACCATTAAATAGAGAAAATCTTTCTGATTGGGAAAATATGTTTGCGCTTCGGTATTACAGCTGTACACACACCCTAGGCGCCTATAAGTGCTCACTGAGTGTGATACCCAATTTTCTTCCGGTCGTTACACAGCTCGAAGAAGTCCATTTCGGAAGCCAAATATATCATTATGATTGGAAAGATTTTCTCTATTTAACGAATAAAAACTTATAACAGCAAAACTTTTATTCAGTATGAAATCTTTGAATGAGGGACAAAATTTTATTTTGACTGGTACGGCACCAGATATAAGCTAATTGAGAAATTGAACATGCCATTGAAATTCACTTGACTGAGCTATCGGTAAACTACTGAAACCTTTTGCAAAAGCAAAAAATACTTTTTTACCGAAAGCCTCAAGTGGCGCCGCATTTTTGAATATCCTTTTCCAGAATCCTACAGTATTTTTTAACATCACATTTTACTATGAAAATTAGATAGTGCTATTGTGAAATGTCTTTATTCTTATTGTCTGAACGTGTGAGTCAAAATCAGTATCACTTAGGCCTAAGCCCAAGCCCAAATGCGGCAGGATTCTGGAAAAGATCCTTCATTTTCTATTAGCAACTCCTAAATGGCATGTATTGCTGCGTCCATACGAGACGTTTGTAAGGTGCGCTAACACTGAACGGCTCCAGTACATACGAGTCGTTTAGCAAGAAAAAAGTGTTAAGAGAGTTTTGGTGTCAGTGAGGTTTTCTGGTGTAATCGTTAGTACCTACGGTGAAATAAGGCTCAGAAACCATGCTATCCTATCCGTTGGCCCTCATAGGCGGCTAGTAATCGATCTGACTTCGAAAGTCAAAGATCAGTAGACACAAGCTTATTATTGATGGAAGCTTGTGTGATTTGGTGAGTATGTATAAATCGGAACAAGGCGACAAATCCTTTTTGAGTTGACGGACAACTGATTGTTGTAAATCACCTCCTTTTGTCATGTTCACTTATTCTCTACTTCAATTTCGATATCGATCTTTGTATTCCTTCTCAGAAGGCGTACCAATGAAGCGAAATATCCTGAAGATGTTTTTCTTTTGTCCAACATCTAAGTGGAGAAAAATAATTATAAATCCTCCACAATATCGTCACAAGTGGTCATAAAATTAGCCACTAATCTTCTCTAGAGATTGTTCTTAAAATATTAGACAAAATGAGACTTTTGTTATACACACTTTTTATTAGCTCAAACAATTCGCTATCTGTATGCAAAGTGCAACAAAGTTCTAGTAATTTTTTTGAGATATTTCAGCATTAGAGAAACTGCATAAATATGTGAACTTAATTCATTGGAGGCATAATTACGTTCAGTAGATCAACAGCTGCAGCAATGAGCTAGAAAGTTTGTAACAAATCCTCAAAACTGCCTCCTTTGACATTAACGAAGCCGCTTGCGGCAGTTTTTATCGATGCTCACACACATTTCAACCGTAAATTCGTATGAACGTGTCAAAACAGTTTTAAGCGCGTATACGCTAGTGTAGCGAGTGCTGATTACTTTTTCCTCCAATATAGACCACACGGAGTAATCCATTGGACTGAGATACGGCAAGTATGACGGTTGAATGTCCTGTTGATGAAGACCAACGGCGCCTTTCCCGTGGCGCAAATATCGGTCCAGACCGTTACAGGGGCCGAAAAATGGCTGAGGCTCATGGTTTTCGCTGTTTCGAGCTTCTGTTAACCCTCCTTTTCCTCCTTGTGAAGTTTACTTCGATTCTGGCTATTGTGAAGTGGTTCGATCTTGAACATCTTCTTATCCGCAAAAAGCACCTTTCACAAACGATCGCCAGTTCTCAAACGAATCATTTGGTGGGCCTTTGAAAGCCGTTTTTCTTTCATCTTTATAAACAAAAACTGAGTATAAGCAATCTTGTAGCTGCGCAGCTCCAACTTATTATTGATGGTGCAGACGCTCCACTAATTGATCCCGAAATTCTTTGTCGTTTCGCGCATCGAACGCTTCGAATTTCGTTGATTTTGGCAACTGATCTTCTAAATGTTTTCCGGAGTAGATAAGGTAGTTGGACGACCTTTTCGAGGACGGTTCTTAATCCAACCAGTCTCTACGAAAGATTTCACCGCTTTACAGATATGTGCTGGTTTGGAACCAGTTATTTTGAAAATGTCAGCCGTTCTCATTCCCGTTTTGTGCAGCTCGATTGCTACGATACGTCAATTTTTACGATCCATAACAAGCACAAGTGTAAATGAACAATGAAATAAAGCACATGCTGAACCAAAATTAGCAGACAATTCAATAAATTTGTCTGGATTGATAAAAATGCATTATATCAGTGCTAAAATTAGCAAGGTGCGAAATTATTATGACTTATTCAAACCCTGTACTTCGTAAACGATAACCTAATATTCGAACATAGATGTCTAGCAACACACTCAAATTCTCTAGTAAGTCGCTCATCTTATGCAAACTCCTACTCTAAGCAAAACTGCGATTAGCTTTTTCTCTCACACAACAGTGAAGAAAGTAGGTCTTGCGTCGAGTTAAGACGATTTTATGTAGTAATGATAAAACGTCTACCTCATATGAGTCGATGGTATCTTACTGTATGTTTTGTAATAAATCAAGAGGCAACAATAACAAACCTCGGTATAGAGAATAAAAACTATCTCACAAGGTGTTATTTTTTAGAACAGGTTTAGAAATACTGAGTAATTGAAAATAGGTCACTTAGATAGCGTATTTTAGTACGATACCTCTAAGCAAGGTAAAATAGCCATGAGGTTCGCTTTGATTTTTGAGAAGATATATTAGGCTAGTACAAAGGTGTTAGCGTTTTATGCATGTTGAAAACGTCGTTCAATACAAGGAAATATTCTTGAATAAAAGTGATTATGTTGCACATTATTCTAATGCATATATCTCGCTTTATGCCCTGTTGCTAATGACGTAACTTGCTGCCTATTTCATGTTTATTTTAGACTACGAAAAGGATGTTGGACAAAAAAGCAAATATTAGCAATTTCCTATTCAAGTTTGAAATGGATCGTAAAGCAATAGCGGCAACTCGCAACATCAACAACGCATTCGACTCAAGACGAACGTACAGTGCAGCAGTGGTTTAAGAAGTTTTGTAAAGTAGCGTGACCCTTGAAGATGACGAACATAATGGCCGGCTGTGGGAAGTTGAGAACAACCAATTGATCGCACTCATTGCAGCCGATCCTTTAAGACTACATAGGATGTCGAACTCGAAGTTGACCATTCTACGATCATTTGCCATCTAAGCAAACTGCAAGAGTAAAAGCTGCTTAGCACGGCTTGAAGCCGCATTTACTTTTGCACCAACCTGGTATCAACCACGCACAAGCTTGAAACTTCTTAAAGAACATTTCGTGGTTTAGCTTTCACTTTTTATGGCAAGATCTACTAAGAGTGAGTTTTCGCATGTACCACGGAAAAGCACCATTAAATCTGCTATAGTGTTGATTGGTATCTAAAACTATGGATCTCAGGGGAAGTTGAGCGTGCGTTTCCGCTTTACCAAGGGCGTGTAATATCACTCTACCACCTTGACCGTTTCTCTACTAGCACTAATTCGCCGATATAAGGTGTCAACGAGCCACTATTAATAAAATTGACTTTGCGCGCACTGTTTTATCAGTTTCGATCCCGTTTGAAACCATTACAAGAGCGTAGTAATAAGTTGAAGACTCAAAACCAAGTATTGATGATCAGCTCAACGAAATCATCCTGGACAGTCTTGTATATCAAGTCTTTTGGGAAGGGGGTCTTTTCAGCTTTTTCTTCAAGCCTTCAGTAGTCAACACCTCAAGCCTCGGCAATTTGAAGACTGTATCTGACTTGTAAATTAGTCTACTTACTGCATTTTACTGGCCTAAAGAACATTACGTTTCACCTTTGGCACCAATATTTGGCTCGGATACGGTTTGTAAATGGCCTTTCAGTAGGGTTTGAGTACTTATGAGATAACCTGAAAAATGCAGATTCTAAAGCTAAATTTGGTTCTTCAATTGCAGTGTTGGAAGATAGCGATTTGCTATTTATTTAGACAATTTTTCTCTGCTCCAAAGAAATTTTGACTTGCCACGAATTACAACTGTAGAAAAGGCTTTGTTCTATTATTACTCAAAAACTAGTTCTTTGCCATCATTTTACATTGTCCATCAAACTCGCTATGAAATTCGAGCGTTGGGCTAATTATTTGAATGTAAAATTCATTCTTCTTTTCGTCTACAAAAATTTCCTCAAGAATTAGATTTAGTCTTGAATTGGCGAAGTTTTTACTATGAAATCGTAGCTACAGATCTATTGAATAGCCGTCTACGAACCTTAGCGAGCAAAAAATGAGCACCTTTATTAAACGTGATCTCATTTTCGCCATTACAGCCTGATAAAACGATCTTTCTAAAGACCAAAGAAAACACTATGAACAGTTGATGCTATATCACGCACCGCACCTTCGTCGGGAAGTTTGTATTATCACCCGCTACAATGGAAATATGAGAATTTATTTGGTGCATTGACGTTCTGAGGAAACAATAGCGTGGCTAGATTATGAAATATCACAAAAGGGGCTCGTACTTTTTTTTGAAAAAGACTCCAATATGTCGGAGAAATCCTGTCTCAACGAGAGAACCACATCCTTCAAAAGAGTTGTCCTTTCCAATTGCTGTACAGTTTTTTTTATTTAGCTATATTGTTTATAGCCATTCGATAGCTTGAGAAATGTCAGTTTTAACGCTAAATTTGCTTCGTGAAAGGACCGTCATTCAACAAGTTCTACTAACAAAAATAAGATAACGTTTTGCTTCCAAAGGGAGTTATTTCAACTTCCTAGCTAGTTTTATGGTACTATATAATAAATTGTTGACTCCAAGTGTACTTCATCGCTACAGAAAGAATGAATGTAGCTGAAAGAATTCATATAAAGTAGTCTTAGTAAGGGACCGCAATTTGCTCCAAAAATCTCCCTTTTTGATACGAAATATACATTATTCAAAAGACGATGCATTTCCAACTCTTTTTTTGCACATTTTTCTCGACAGTGTATAAAATTTTACTTTTGAAATAAGTTTTCAACGAGCTGGAGTTTTTGAGCTATTCCCTCCTACGGATTCAGCAAAAGCCAAATTGACCCGTAGCTTTCAATCGCAACCCGTAATCGACCACTTCTAAAGGTGAATCTTCAAAACGGCGTAGACGTGATGATATTGGAGTAATTTGGAAAGAACAGTAGTGCATAGGTACCGGAAACTGTGAAGGAATCCAACAAAAATGGAATACGAGTAATGAATTTTCCATCTTCAGAAGTGCACTAATAATCTACAATTAATGTGAGTCATTTCATATGGAGGCTCGTATACAGTGTTCAGCGTCATTTTCCCAAGCCATCAATCTCTTCCTGATATTGAAGCACTATGATAATTTGGGGCGCCGTCGCCGAATGGCTGTGATGCCTGTCGTGGCGCGCATAGAGCCGATACCCTCTTCTCAACAATCGCGGGCAGTTAACAAGAATCCCTATGGAATACCACAGCCAGGCTATTCTTGAGATTGCAAGGAGACTCTCTCAACCAGTATTCTACGTCGTTCGGAAAGAAGATAAAATCGAAATGAATATTAGAAGTTCTAAGATTCGCACAGTGAAAAAAAGCATAGTGAAGACGGATAAAAATAAACTCAATAAAAATAAAAGTGATGATCACATTGCGTATTATATGAAATGGCAGTACATGAAGATTGAAAGGTTTATACAGTAATGCTTGATTTTAAAAGTACAAAAGGGTAATGTATTTGAGTTTTGACGACCTATTCATTTGCGGCTAGAGAATAAGATGGTATTTTTTAACATGATAAATGGAAAAGTATGGTGGAAATTTCGAATAGATGTAATTAAGATAGCATAAAAGTGGTCCGCAAGACCTTACTGAGCATCTGGTTTTTGCAGCATTCAAAATTGCGCTGTTTCAATGAAAGCATTTGTGGTGTTTCCATTCGTAGAATTATTGAGGTCCTTCTACTATCTTGTACTATTTGAAGACGATGAAATCTCCTCTAGCGAAGTTGAAAATCTACATTCCCCTAGAAAGCTTCCACACATCATTGTAACACTCTGCGCTGAGCGTGCTTGCCGCGTGAGAAATTATCGTCGTTGTCAAAGAGTTAAATGATTGTAGATCCACTCAATGAGTAACGATATCTCGTTTAGAAACTCAGTGTTTGCTTTCAACAATACTATAATTTTGTTGCAGAAAGATACGGAAATGCGGATTTTTGTGGTGTTCCAACTTTGCGTTATGGTTTGTGTAGTATGTGAGTGCTTCTTTTCAATTTTTATTAAGAAATAAGTAGGCAGAGAGAATGGGAAAAGCTCTGGTACGTGCCATGAAGGCGAACATTTGTGCTACGAATTTACAAAAACTCAAACATTAATTCCAATAACTTATTACTGCTGTAGAAAAAAAAGCGATTGAAAACTTGAAAACGTTGAACTTCGTTAGCATCAAATTAAATTAACTGGTTGCAGCTGCTTTCATCGTGCCCACGATAAAACGCTTAATTATACTCTGATTAAAATAGACCAAAGTGATTTTTTAACCGTATAATATTTCGAAGCGATTGACTCAGAGAGATACTTGCAATGATCTGGTCACTGCATAATATCCTATGCAATTTTCCTTCAGCGGTTTATTTTGCTATGCTGAGCTATTGTACCACCTTTTTGTGTCTAATCGTACCGTGTCCAACACGGATATCAGTGAAAACGTGACTTATAAAATAGTGCAGTGCTCACTTGATACTTTGCAAATGACCGTTTTTAGGATAAATTCGAGGCAATTGCTGCTAACAGATTGTAGACGACGTAAAACTTTTTTTTTCATTTTGTTTCCAACGACGTTGGAGAGGGTATGAACCATAGGAAATAAATAGGCGAAGAGAGACGGAATTTGATTATCGAAATTTGACACTTAGGGACAGCATTTCACTATGATGATGATAAATTATCAAGACCTCATGATTTTTCCAGAATGTTTCCATCATCAAGGAATACGCTCTCGTCAGTGAAATTCAACACAGTTTGACCTCAACCCAAAACTTCATATCTAATCATAGCGTCGTAATGAAGCACTATTGATTTAGTGATGTAAAAATCATTCGTGTAGCCGCTTTTTGGCAATGGTGTAACATAACTATATATTCATGAGTGCTGAGTTGTAAGCAAAGCTCGGAACCTTAAGCGAGAGTTGAACCCGCGTTTCATCCTTATCGAGGACATATCACTGAACATTCTCCGAATCGCGACTCACGAAATAGCAAAAGCGCCTAAAAACGGCTCAAAGAGTAAAAATTTGTTAGAAAAACCATAATCACCACATCTACGTGAGCTACAGTGTACGTGACGTATTACATGGGTTACGAACACTTGTAAGAACTCATTATCACAACCTCTTGTCACTGCTTTAAACTTTGGCATGAAGCACTAATTCAATGTACAGTTCGCAGTCTACATGAATACCATATGTTTGTAGGATTCAAATAAGATTTATTTATCAAGTACAAAGCAGAAACTTTACGTTGAACTTCGTAAAAGAGCACTTTGCTTGATAAGTGTCGAAACTTTCGGACTGATATTGTTTTTTACACTGTGCTTCTAACTATGGATGTCATACTAACCTTCTTACCTTTCAAACGAACATCGTTATACTACCGAAAGCTATCATGATATCCACTGCCTTCTTCCCAACTTTTTGTGAAAAAGCCACCCTTGAGACCTTTCTTGTTGTTCCAGCATCTACAGAAAGACCTTTTGGCCCTTTTCCGTAGCATGCTCCCAACAAAAGATACCTCATTTGATAAAGATCGATGTTTTTACTGATAAAGCACTTTAGTCGGCGGCAGTATCACTTCATATAACTGCTTGTAGTATGATCACCACAAGCATCTATCAAAGGGACGCCGTGGCCAAATGGTTCTGATGCTGGTCGAGGAGCGCGTGGAGCCGTGATTTACCCTCAACTCTCTCTCCGGCAGTAAAGAACAACACCCTATAGAACGTGACGGCAAGGCTATCCTCGAGATTGCAAGGAGATTCGCTCTACCAGTATTGTACGCCTATCAGGAAGGCGAAAAACCAACCAAATGCTGGAAGAACTGGAATTCGAGCAGTGAAAAACAAGAGCATTGTGATGACGGATTAGATAAAGTAAATAAATAGATATAAATGTAGCGTCGCATCTAAACGTAATACATGCAAGTGTTTAAGTGTCATCAAAAATTTAGTAAATGCCAAGTGTTGTTGTACAATTACTGCCATGTACATCATGATTTTCATCAAAGTTACTGTACTCAATAGCGGAGTGGATGCAAAAATGATGGAATTCATGCACTATGATACTTGCGATGTTGGGTGATGCAGCACTACTAGTTTTTTCAAATTAATTGCTATCTATGGATTCTTGGAATGCAGTGCTCGACATTGAATTATGATCTCAAACAAATGTGATTTTATTATACATAATTTCAACGTGCATTTCTAGCTTAGTTTTTTTGTTGCTAATGACGTAATACTCCCTGTTAATTATTTTTATCTATTTTAAACTATGGAAAGGACTATGTATGATGTGAAAGTAATTACGGTTCAAGAACCTCAGTTCAAAATGGGTTATGAAGCACAGTGACAACTCGCAACATCATCAACGCATTTGGTACACAAACTACTAACGAACGTACACTGGAGTGGTTTCTCGAGAAGTTTTTTGAAGTAGGCGCAATTGAATCGCTTTCATACCAACCTCATCAGAACTCATGGGATAAGCAATCACCGAAGCTGCTCCTCTAAAGTCGAAGCCAGATGTTGTAGATGAACTCAACGACTGCCATTCTACCATCCTTACCATTTGAAAAACAATAGAGTATTAATCGTGGTTTCAGAACGGTCTATAACCTCAGTTGCTTTTGCTCCAACCTAGTAGTAAAGATATTGTTGAACGGTCGTCAAGGAACTTGACATGAATACGTTGCAGCTATTCAAATATAAAATATTTTACCTCGAACATAGAATATTCTACTCAATTAACATGGAATTTTTCACTGACCAGTCGTCAGGAATTGAGCTATCTGGAGATGAATGCAGTTTGACATTTCTTATATTGATGATTGACAGTTTAGTAAAGCTTTGCCAGATTATCATTACAAAATTTTGATAATTTCTTACAGCAGTTTATTGGATATGTGATTCATAACTGGTAATTAACCGTTATGGTAAGCTACTGACTACAAGATCTGATATTTCAGCATCGATGGCGCTATTCAGAGGAAATTCGGATCTATTAGACATGATAAAAACACCGTTGCTTTCGTTTTACCGAGCCGATGTACCAGTGAGTAGCATTAATACATGGTTTCATATAATGAAAATCATATCACTTTCCTTGGCTTTTTTGCGACAGATTTGTGTAAATTTAGAATTTTTTTTTCAGAGAAATCAGCTCTTCTACCTTACTCAGCTGAACAAAATACCGCAGATGGACAATTTTTTCCGACCAAACAGTGTTCTGCCGAGATTATAGTTGTGGATTGAAGCGATAACTATGTAGTCCACAATAAAATTTTCGGAAGTTTATGTCCCACAATTGCTCGGTTTTTTCTACGCATCAGCAGTGTTTTTATACTTTTTTATACTTATGTTATTCACAAATCGTGACTTATCGTCTTACATGAGGGGGTGTTACATGATTTGTCGACGGACAACCTACAGTGAAGCTTCACATACCGCGCTGGGTCTCGAAAGCAAACAGGGAGTTGTTATTTGCTTTCAGAAGTTTAACTACGTCCAAGTTTATGTTACATAAGAGTGCTTACTGTGTTTACTTTTTTGCGAAAAGCAGTTTTAACCCTTTCACGACTGCGACCATTTTCGCCTGGAGTGCTTGTTAAAGCTCACCTTATTTTTGATATTGAGGATTTGCTAGCTTTTTGATCATGAATAGTAATTTCTTGATAATTATCCAAAAGAACTAAAAACTAAAGGTAATAGTGTGGGGTTCGGTGGCCGAGTGGCTAGTGCGTGATGCTAGGCACCTCTCGACGCTAGCTGATCCCTCACCTCCCTCGCACTCTTTGGCAATTAATGACGGAAGCCCTACTGATGGATCAGCTCGGATATCTCCAAGATTTCGAAACGTGTTTGACCAGAATTCAAAGACGTTGAAGAAGACAAATCCTCAATCAAGCGAGGAACGCGGTAGATGAATGGAATTCTAAAAGTAGTGGGATCAGCAACACGGAACAAAAACTTTGATATGGATCAAATGAAAGTAAAAAAGAATTAAGAGCTTATAAGCATGACAGGACTTTGGAGGGGACTTTCTTTTATAGCAAATGGTATGTATAATACTCTTCACTACATCATGCTATGCTTCATCGTACAAGAATATTCAATCAGTGTTGGTAATTATATGGAACTTACGCCCCTTTATTTCACTAAAATCTTACACCTGATCACTGTGCACACTTTAGCTACGATTAAATTATATTTTTTTTATTTAATCGCTTATAGAGGTGATATAATGTTCCAAATATATACCCATTGATGTCGAGCGATGTGCAAAACTTTCGCGTCAGGTGGGACCAGAGTTCGCACCTCACTCTTTCCGGAAATGCGTGCTCTATCCGTTACACTACTGACGCCTATTTTGTACATCGCTCTTTCTACGCTACAGCGCGCCTATCTGTCAGCTAGCTGCCGCATTCCCGGAAAGAGTGAGGTGCGAACTCTGGTCCGGCTTGACGAGAAAGATTTGCACATCACTCTACATCAGTGGAAATAGCGACGACTCGTCATAGCGATTGAAATCTTAATGGTATTCGATTACCACCCAGATTTCAGGTCTGTGATCTCGTTTGGGGAATAGTTCCTTGATGTTTTTCTAAGTGTAGAATAGAAATTTTTTCTTGAGATAGAAGCTCTATTATTCGATTATTAATATGCGAAAACTCTCTACCAAAGTGCTCGCTTAGCAATAATTGAATATCAACTGTCATTTCATATCTAATAGATGCAATTAATTAGATTATATAACGAGACGGACGAACGTAATAAGTCCAAAAATAGACTAGAGCAAACATATTGATATGACAGACAATAACATCCTCAGGCTTTCCATTCTTCTGTTTATTGAACTATTATCATTTGTCGTCGGAACTCCAGCAGATTAGTAATGCGATTTAAATAGGCGTAGCCTTCTACGAAAGTGAAGCAAAAACAAACATTGCTTACATCTGGTAAGTGATGAAAACTACACAAGATTACACAGGTTATTGAAGAACCCCTGAATCGTTCAAATCAACATATTGGAACAGAAATACTTCAGTGATAATTGCTTTTCAATTGACTTAGAAGTTAACTGACAATATGCTTAAGTTTTTACTTAGAGCTATCAGAACGTTTCCAGTCTTTTTGTGGTGAACACTTCTATAATTTCGCCATTATCGTAACAACAGTGCACGGCATAAATAGACTAGGCTTTAGATTTTGCTCTTATCTTAGCATTTTTGTTGTTATATTTCATATCGTATCATGTTATTGAAATAAAAACTAGGCAGTGAAACTTTTCAAATAATACTTTTCTAGTCGAGTGCATTTCGAGACTTCGCTTAGAACAATATAATGTGGTAGCATATTTTAAGCCTTTCAAGGTCTGATATGGCACTTATAGTGCTATACAAACGATTCGGTATATTCTCGCACAGCCCGTCATTAGCACGTGCCTATTACTTTGACTGAGCCCCTACCTATAAGGCGCTTTTACCAACCATCAAGTGATCGACTGTCACTGCAATGTCAAATGATCTCATCACCTGACGTGCAGTGTATCATGCTCGGCACCGATTTCTTTATAATGGGATTCAGTTGAATAAAAAGACAGGTGCTACTGATAAGGTGTGCGAGAATACGTCGAAGCCTAAATCTAGCGCTATACGTGCTATATCAGACCTCATAAAAGGCTTGAAACATACCATCAGATTATTTTGAAAAAAATTTTAAAAGTATGCCCTCAACCACGGCTTCAACTAGGCTGAAATCTCACACCAGTTTGTGCGTCTTAGACAAAACCTAAAATGTGACTACTGAGAGTCACCCAATAAGCCAAAATGCGGCTGATAGGAAGACAGAGCAATGGTACCGATGGTGTCGTGCCAGCGTACTCTGCTCTGAAAAGGTATAACGGCGGTTGGTGCCCATAGCACTACTATTAATTAAGTTCCAAGTATTGCTCGTATCTGAGCATCGTTGTGGTTACAAGATGACATTTGGTGATATTTGGTGATTTTGTATAAGTATACATCATGGGCGTATGTGGCGCAGTGGTTAGAGGTGCTCTGCGTAACACATGAAGTCAATGACTCGATCTCACGCTCGTAACTCGCCAAGTCATCCATCCATCTGGGGGTCGGTAATTGGTACCAGACTGGCCTCTGATTGTCTGGGAGGATAAGCTGCACTGACTCGGTACAGCGGGAGGCCACCATTGTAAAGGCCAGATATACATTCAATCATCTCAAAAAAAAAAGTTAAAAATTGAAGACGAATGCACGAGATATCCATCAGGAATTGATTAACGCCAAGCTTTATCCTCTATCATTTACTATATATCATAAGGCATTGAGTTATATGCAAAACACCGATCCTCTGCGGGAGTAGCACCCACGCTTTATCCCGATAACGCATAAATACAAACTTAGTTACTGTGAGAGTTAAGAATGAACTGCCTCGCAGAAAATAATGTGCTATTAGAGTCCATTAAACGCTAAGCGAGCCGTGGTAAGTACTAGAAAATCTGAAGAAGAAGGACTGTGAGATGCATGGACTAACAGGAGCGCATGTAGAGCCGTGGTTAGAGGTGCTCTGCGTCGCACATAAGGTCCATGGTTCGATCGTGCGCTCCACGCTTGTTTGGCAGGGTAAGCAGCACTGATTTGGTACAGCAGGAGGCCACCGCGAGTCACTGTAAAGGTCAAATATGCATTCAAATGCCTCGACCAAAGTTAAAAAAAACTGAAGACGATTGCATGACGCATCCCTCAGGAATTGATCAATACCAATGGCTTTATCCTTTTTAGCTTTTATAGATTATTAGTAGGCTGGTTTGAGTACTGAGGGGTTCTGTTCACAAAGATGACTGTCGTATGTAGGTACCGGTAGTGGAATTTCTATGTTTCAAGAGTTCTACCTGAATAAAAAGAACATTTAAATCGTTTTGCCCTTTATGATACTCTGGTTTCCCTTTGGGTGACTCCTCTGATTTATCAGCAAAGTTATTCTTTTCCTCACTAATGCTACGAAGGATGGCGAGTTGTCGTAAATCAAATTCCCATCGTCTCCAGTTACTAGAAAATACTTTAACTGTTGAGGAACGTAACACGCATTGAGCGCCTTAAAGAACAAAGTTGAAGGTTTGACACCGAATTATGGAGCCAACTGATTTGAAATCCGTAATCCTCTTTGATCTTATTCGCAATATTTTCTTGTTAGAAGAGGATTTTGCTCGGAAAACTGTGCTGAGGCACGAGTTGTTTTTCCTCCATGCACGGCACTATGTATGTATCGACTATGGCGATGTGATTGCTACATAGTTATATTTGTGCTTTCAATCAAAACTGTGCTGGCGCTTACGCTAGCCGAATGTGCAAAGTGCTTAGAGATGGTTATGGTTACTGCTTATCAAAGCTGGTAAGAAACACGTCACGCTTTCAAAACGTCTTTAATTCAACCTCCTTATAAATTATTAATGCCTATTTTCCTATCACTGACAGACTAACACGGGGTTGACATGAGTTATGCAGCTAACGTTTCAGCGTCTGCCCATTCTTCACAGTTCGGTTAGATCGGTCCGTTTGAATGAAGAACGGCAGTGCTTCACTTCGGTCGATTTATTCTACGGGACTACAGAAACCTAGTTCGCTTAGCAAGTTGAACAGGTCTGGGATCTCGGATGATTTCGGCTTTGAAGAAATCTCAGAGTTCGGTACTCCAGCCGAATAAGACTTAGCTTTGTGTTAGCTTATAAATAAAATTACAAAAAATGTTTCTTTTTCATTAGGCGACGAGATAAAAAAGGCAAAGATTTTCTATTGGACTTGTAGTAATCACTTCTAAGCTTAAATCTCTGGCTACTGCGCTTTCTCGAAAAAATCTTTTTATAACGCTTTACCGAAAGGAAAATATTTGTGCTCTGCGCTCATATGTCTTACAAGACATAGTTCTTGCTTAAGATTATTAGTAATCATTCGATAGCGCAATTTCTCACGATTCCATGGCGTGCTTATTTCTCAAACGACCATCACACTGCAGTATATGAGGGAGGATAAAATCGAGTTTCACATATTCGGCGCTCATATTTGTTGGCTAATCTACGACCGAGGTGTGTGGCGTCCGTAGATTCGATGCGGCAGCCCGCCATTGATCGATAGAAATAAGTTGGCAAGTCACATATGAAGTGGAATTTTGTCATTCGATAAGGAACAATTCTCCTTCTTGGAAAAAAAAACTCCAGATAAAGCTTATGACTCTGATACTACGAGATTTCCTCTAAACATTCATATGCTTTTCGTGTTGTCAAGAAAATATGAGTCAAATTGCGCCACCTATGTAACACATAACATTCTTCTGAATTTTTCAGTGCTATAAAAGGGTGCTTTCAAAAACAGCTAGGTAGTGTAGTAGCCAGAGATTTAAGCTTCCGAATGATTACTAACATTTTTAGGAGAATATCTTGTTCAGCGAAAGGGATCGATTCCCCATCTATTGTCGTCTAACAGAGAGGAACCGGAAAAATTCCATCAAAACTTTTACTTTGGTATTTACACATTTTTCTACTGTATAGTTTTTATTAGGTTTAATCCAACGTAAGAAGTCTCAGTGGTAGATATTGAATGAACTCGCCTGGTATATGATTCTGTGAATAAATTGAATTTCTTTCTTGCTTGGAACTATTATCAACGTATAATGGATACCAATATTATGAGGATTTACGATTAAATTTTGGTAATGTCATAACACGTTCCAAGCCGTTCGTGAGGTCATAGTGCTAAAGAGCGCCTATTCCGTCCTCCAGGACTCTTCAATAACACAGTCCCTCGGTTCAGCTGATCCCTTGAGGCTATACTCTTCTATGTAGATGACTCCGAGTAATGAAGGGCAAAACAGGAGCCTGTCTAGCCTTAAGATATCAAAAACGGCTGAAAACATGCTACATCAACACCAGACTATTATTGTTTTTGAGCGAGGTCTCTGAAAAAGCAGTCGAATGGAGAGGTAAGATTCAATTTAGCAGCCACAAGCTAAACTGCTGGTCTTTGTAATGTCACGGTATTCCATCATCTGACTTGCGATGACTTGTTACTCGGCGTCGATTCCTTCAAAGAGGAGCATAGCCTCAGGTGATCGGCTGGATCGAGGACCGTCCTACTGAAGAGTCCTTGAGGGCGAGATACGGGCCTGTCCAGCATTGTGACAGCACAAACGGCTCTCAAAACATGTTATATCATTACCATTTTACATTTTAATTCCAAGACATTATGCTTTTTTTCAAGTGATTATTAAGACCACGCTCAAATTTCAAGAGATTTTTTCATTATTATTTCATCCAACATGTCATGGGTCTGGTAAGGGCTTTAGTACAGCCAGATACACGTGTTCGGTTCTTACAGACTGGTTAGTCGGGCAGAACCCGCCGTTCTTCGATCTTTTTATGAGTCAAAATTTAAAAAGAAATTTTGAGCGTGGTCTTAACAAAACTTTGAAAAAGTATAATGTGATGAAAATGCCGGCCAAAGTGCAATCGAGTGTTCAACATTCTGTGTTAGATGAAAATTTCACTTGACATAGAGTGTAAAACGTTCGTCTTCGTTATCTCTCCGTAGTTAGAGCATACTCCCAAGAGAACTGACTAGAAATTCGAAACACGACGGGTTCTGCCCGAATGACGAGTCTGTAAGGACAAAACACGTGTATAGGGCTGTACAAGAGCCCTTACCAGACCAAGAAATTATGATTACAGAGGATGTAAGTAGCAAATTCTGAAGCATTTTTACGCCGAATTAGGGATGCCTATAGTCTGACAAAGTCGATTTGTTTGAAAACCTCAGTGTACTTTGTGACCAAAGGTATAAGTTATGTATTACAAAAATAGTGATAGCTTCACCGTGGTTAACCCTTTTGGGACTGCCAGTTGTAATGGCAATGCGCAGTGCAAGTAACCGATTTTTCGTATTTGATTTGAGTTTTTTCATCGTTTTGGATATAAGTCTAAGATTCTAGCATTATTTCAATAGTTTAAGATCTTCTCTACACAATCATATGCTTTTGGTGCAAAATCTTTGGAAAGGAAAGCTCTCTTTTGCTACGAAATTACAGTGATGCTGGCATTCTGCCAGTCGTAATAGTTGTACAAAAGATATTAATGATTCAAATCGATCAGAGTTAATATATTTCATTATGAACAATATCTAAGTATGAAAAGGGAAACTTATGACTTACAGATAATTTCTGTGCAAAAGAGGTCAATCGTATTCAGGCGAATTAGTAAGTATAGCAAGCTACTAGTATTATCATTGTTTCAGTAAATCCAAGTTTATTCATAGTCTGAATGTAGGGCTGTTCTAATAATAGAAACCTAATACTTTAACAATGCACTGGATTGGCTGCTGTATCAAGTTCACAAAATATGATGATTTCAAATTACCTACAAGCTATACTAGCCATTGCATGTAATTGACCGCGTGTAGTTAGGTCTATTTTTTAGGTTACTATGAGAAATTGGATCCATGTAAGAAGACATTTGTAAAGTTGCTATTTGTTGATGTTATCTTTTATGGAGCATATTGCAAAGCTGATCATCTTACTATCGATAAAAGTTTACTGCGTGGAGGAAATTTCGTTCATCGATTCCGAGATGGATGTTTATGTCAAATACTTAGAAGATCATGACCCTCTACAGCCAACATCCAGGCGTATTCTAGAAGTCACTCTACCACGTCGTGGACGTTGTATTGTATGTTATAGAAAATTGGTAATACGTGTGAATACTGCTTATGCTCGAAACCAAATTGAAAAAGTAATCACGAGGTTTAATCGATGTAAGCAGTATATTTGTTTACCTTGTTTCACTACTGCTCATCGGAGATGTGTTGTTAGGCGCTTATCGTTCGACACGTTGTATAATTTGGCTCGAAAAATCATGTCGTCTAACATTGAAGACATTTCCAAGACCGACTGTTTATTAACCTCGGCATGCTAAATATAATTCCCAATTTTCTTTTTAAGCCAAGACGAGGTGTTACATTAAACTTTATTTGACAGCTGACGTTTCGGCAGTTCGCCTTCTGCAGAGCCTGGAAAGGTCAATTTGTCCGCAATCAAATAAGTCAAACACCTCCATTACTCCTTTAGAAGAAATCACCAGACCTAGATTTCAATTGCGTCAAGCACAAAATCATCATTCAACAGACTCACCGCGTTGTATTCCACTGAATGATTCAAGTGGAGACCACCGGAAGAATCACATAAGTTCGTAATGCAGCTTATCCATCAAAACAACAGTCTTATATATCACAAGTGATGACGAGGCATTCCTCCTTGCAGTTTATAGTTGGATTGGTGGTGTTAATCCGAAGTGCTTCCAGAATTTTTCGCGCTGATGTTTTTGATCCTGCGCAAGGATGGTGACTTCGATCTCAAAAACAACTCCATCGTGTTCTGTTCTCTATGCGTTCCTAGCGGGGTGTTCACGTCTATTAAGACGCTTGTCAGCTAGGTGCTCTTCCATGCGGGCATAGAGCGGCCAACGCGTTTCGCCAATATATTTCTCGCTACATCCCTTGCAAGAGATTCGGGAGACTGTACCTACGCTCATGCAATCACCATCTCTGCTCGTTTGGACATATTTTACAATCTTTCATTATACAGAGACGGTCATATAAGCGGTTGCGAACTAATCAGAGTCTTAGAGTATTCGGTGTTGTTTCAATAATAGCCACCGATTGCTCTAACCCGCTCTTTTCAAACAGCGTTTTATAGCTGTACTAATCTCACTTAAAAAGAACGGGAGGATGAACGGGACTTTCCTTTCATTCGAGTTTTGTTTCGGAGGCACACTCTTTCTTCTAAACCTAAGCCGAGTGGTTACAAATTCGTATCCATTAGAAAGGCTAGTTTCCGAGCCAATTTCACGGATTCTATTCCCTGCTCCTCCTAAATACATTGGCTGCTGTCCGAAACATGTTTTTTACTAAAGCCTTTTTCGTATGTGAGGGATAAGAAGAGAGAGATAGTGAAACCAGGATATTCTTATCACTTGGCTTTCAGTACCACTTTGTTATGTTGCAGCTCTCGCTTAAGCTTATTTGCTTGCTGTAGACATTCATTAACCGAAAACTGATTATTTTAGGATTTGATGTTTATTGTTATAGAACGCATAATTTGTTGAATGTCACAAGCAAACTTCTATGGAACGCAGGATAATGTCGACCGGTACTGATATTTACGGTGAACTGCCAATGATCGATGGCTGTTGTAAAAATTTATTGCTTGCTGAATAAATATTTCAAACAAAAGCAGCAACATCAGTGAAAGGCTTCAAAAATTTGGGTCAGGAATATGCAATTACTCCAGAGAAGTACTTTACAAATTGATGATTGTGGGCTTTATGAAAACTTATTTTACTGCGTGGTAAAAGTCACACTACGTAAGCTTCTTGAAAAAAGCCACAATTCGAAAAAAAAAACCGCTTAAGTTTCACTTTGCTGCATATAATCAAAAATAAACAGTAAGAAATAGAGATGTGTTAATTCCTTTTGATGTTACCTTGGTATTGAAAAGTGGTAATTTTTACAACACGTGGATTTTCTTTTTACTAAAAAGACTCTTGCAGAAGGACTTTAGTAACATATCATTCTTTTTGATCATAAGTATCTCTAAGGTACGGATTTCACTATACAATCACCAAAACCCACTGCGAAGTTCAAGAGACTAGATGTTCACTCAAAGTTTGAAATCTAATCTTAATATCCTTGCCTCAGAGCACTAAAGGTAGATTCAAGGAAGCCTGACTAATTTTTGAAATCTACGCTTTTCGAACCATCGAACGATTATCAAAACTCTAGTGTAAGGTCAGGCATAAACTATAGCGAAGCAAGAAAGCACTCTGGAAGCAAAACGCAGCTTTTGTTCATCGTTTTTAGAGCGCTTAAAAAGCGACATCTGCCAATCAATTCAAAAATGAAGTATATATTTAAAATAATCGTTTTTCGAGCTATTGAATAATTACTGAACTTTGGTGAAAGACTCCGATCTATGAAAAGGTTATATGAACACAGTGTACATTCCACAGAGAAATCGCGACTTTCTGTTCGTTGCTACAGCTTAGTAAAAAAAACCTTTCCCAAAGCCAAGAGCGCCATCGGAACCACAATTTTCTCAGCTGTCGAATGGTAATTTGAAGTTCGAAGAAAGTTCTATAGTTGGCGAGGAAATCGCGAAAATTTGCTTGTGCCATGAGTAAAACACGCGGTCCCGAAAGGGTTGAAATGCTATTTCGAGCTTGTAGACTACTACTTTCGAACAAATAAGTATGCCTTCTTTTACAGGCCATCTACAGACCTGAGAAGTTCAATTGTAAGATGGAGTTGTGAACACCCATAAGCTATAAATTTTTATTTTTCTATTAAACAATTCTTCATCAAATCTTATAGTTGAACGCCAGGATCCAAACTCCTTGCACCTATGGAAATTCTTCATCTAACTGCTTTATAGAAGTGTTCTAATGTTGTAAGTATATATCCAACATTATTTAGTGTTGTGCAAAACTGTCGACTCCAGGCAAGAGTTGAACCCGTGTTTCACTCATGTCGAGAGAGCGTGTTAGCCACTACACTACTTTGGCCACTGCTTCGCTACCACTCTTTCGTAGTGGCAGCGCACGTCTTCAGTATGATTGAAGAGCAGGTTAATACATTCGATTCGTTTCCTCGTTTATTATTTTCAGCCAAGGTTCTTGAACATTTCACGTGTTGTTTTGGCTGCTGTTTGTGACTTTTTATCTCCTTATGAGGATTACAGAATATATAGATTGAATTAATTTTCTTTGTAATCCTAGAGACAGCCTAGCTATGACGTTCCCACTTTGAGTGCAAAAAGCGTTGAAAAAGCGAACCAAGCTAGAACGTTCCTTATCAATGGACTGCATCATCTGAATACTCCTCTATTTCCCTCTCGACACTTTTGAACAAGATGGATTACAAGTGGAGACGAACCGATTGAAGCACTATCTTTTCAATGATTTCAGGCGAAGTGAAGAATTGCAGTGCATAAAACGTGTGTGAAGATTCTGATAGCACATTAGCGGTCTGGATATCGATCCATCGATTCATTTCGATTGAAGATCTGAATGGAAGCTGAGTGGAAGCTGAGTGGAAGTCTCAGGTAAAACATACTAAATAATGTTTCTTTAGTAGTCATATAACTGAGACGTACTCAGAAGTGATGCGGGGCTGTGCATTTCTTTTGTAATATCAAACAGGATTGTTTTTATTTAATCGGTTTTGGCGGGGGTATGATGTTTCAAATACCTAGTGATGTAACGTGATGTGCAAAACTCACATCGCATCAAGCGGGACTCAAACCACATCCCACTCTATCCGAGAGCGAGTGTTCTAACCCGTTGCACCACCGACGCCTGTTATGACACCACTCTTTCTATGCTACAGCTCATCTACCTGTCAGCAACCAGCCGTCAAAGGTCTGGCGTAGGCAGTCGGTTCAATATCGAAACAAGTCTGCTGAAATATATTGGGTATTGAATTATCGAACAGAATTATTTTTATTTAACAGCTTCTAGCAATGGTATGATGCTTTTTTTGTTTAACTCAATGTCTTGAAACTAACAATCATGAAAGAAGTTTTGTGCAAGCTCCAACAACTTCGGGCCTGTCATCCACTTTTCGCAGAAATTCTACAGGCCAAGCAATTTCATTTTACTTGGGAGATGAGAAAGTGGTTTGAGGACTCAGTTTTAAGCAGTCAACGATCCCTATTAATCTCTTAGTGAGGGTTGAATTATTTAAGAAGTATAGCAATTCCTGTTAGCTAGCTTCCACTATAAGATTTTGTAATAGTTTGATTCCCTCTACGTCTGTGTTTAGGACCAGTCATTTCGCCTAACAATGTGTGGAAAAATACGATTTCACACTTGTAGTCGAGGAGAGTTGTTGTCTATTATAACATTGCCTTACTTAGAATATTAATCGCGTATATTCATCATAGATCTAAGTACAATTCGAAGTTAATCCGATTATCAACTATAGAAAATTAAGCCAATTTTATTTTCTTATTCATTAATATCGCATTTGAATAAGCATTTTCTTATTCATAATATACGCATGAGCATGAGGAAGAAGCACATGCAAGTGATAGAAGAATTCGTTAATTTACATATTAAAAAAGATCTAAGAAGGATGATGATGTAATCTAACATGATGTAAATGAGCAGTTCAAGGGATGCACTGTTCTAGATTCTTATAAGATCAAATTGTTGCAGGTAATGAAAACCAAATAGAGACATACTCCACGATTGTTTTGCATATCATTCAACATTCTGAGATGCATGTTAACAGCATTTTAGCATTGAAAAAAAGCAGTACATTTAAGGATTTATAGAGACAGTAGTAATTTTTGGCATCTATTATGTTATATTTAGAGAATAGAACAAAAAGCCAAAAGCCGTAATCTCACAGCAGCCATTTAATAGATAATTTCAGTATCAAAGTTCACTTCAAATTGTTTCTTAATCTATCCTTTCTGAGTACATCGGCATAATGCATTTTTGACATTGATAACCATAAGCACTATAATCAATTACCATAATCACATTTCATCACGTCATATTGTGACCAATAACTTCTTCGCCACCTATCGGCGTTTCATTACTCTAAGTTAAACATGATATTAACATTGATGTAAATAATTGTTGATTAGCGGTGAATTGGACGGAAGCTGAGCTTTATGCGAAACGATAAGGCATGAAATTTACTGCACAATAGATGATAGTTTTATGAAAGGAGCGTGGAAACGAAGGACACTACAGAGCGCTACGGAAGGTATTCACTAGTAAATCGCGGAACTTCGCTCGACCTAAAGTGCTAACGAATCAGTACCTAACGCATATGTAGTGGAATCGAACCGTGACCACACCTTTCCAAGGCAGTACGCGCTTACTCCACACCATCGAGGCCCTCGCTCTGCCTTTCTTTCTACCAAACTGCAACTATAATCACGTTTTCTAGTTATCCTAACTTTAGTTTATAGTACTTTGTCTTGTGATCTTTCGTGAGGGCATTGTATTCGAAAATGATAAGTCGTTGGTGGGAAACTGCATGACACCATCGTTTTAAATCTGGCAATGCTGCGAATTAATACCAAGTCTGACTATGGGAAAAAGTCAAACTTTCGTGCAATATCAATTACTGACAAAGTTGGCAAAGTGATTCGCGACTCGATAAAGTTGAATATTTTTACAATAAAAGCTGCACAGCTTTGTTGAGTGGGGTTCAAGTGTAGAGTCTCATCAAAATGCTACGTGGCAGTCCTTTTTCTTAGTGTTTGATGACACCATGGTAATATTTTCTTAGATTAATCAATAATCTTTTTCACAGGTGCTGAAAATTATGACATGTTACAGATCGAGACCTACCCACTTTGGCAAGGGACTAGTTGTACGTGCTGTATTGCCATTGACAACAGTACATCTTTTCTTTGAATAGCCATTCCACACAAAAAAAAAGTGACGTTTTCTTTTTGGAGTGAAATCTGCGCTCACAGTTGCTTGAGTGCTGGAAGAAAACATGTATTGGCATCCAACATTTTGCACATGTATTCGTGGTCGCTTTATAATTATATATCTTAGTTACAGATGTAAATCTATACTGGTGGTAGCAACGATTCCCTCCACCATCTTGGACTTCACTGAGCTAGGTTTTCCTACATGAAACGAAGAGAGCGAGCTTTTCCCAAAGCAGTCTGGTTCCAATTGTCCGACCCAAAAAGAAGGAGGCCTTGATAGGCCGAAGGGGGGCGTACCAACGCCTAAGTATATTGGGTTGTCGAAGCAATGGCCGATATTACTACAAGTGTGCTATTCGTTCCAATTTAAAGAATGTAAGCTGAAACAACTTTCGACGTTTCAAATTTTTGCAAATACTTTCAATAAAAAAGTGACTTGAGCTCCTTGAAAACAAAAGTACGTCCTGTAGTAGATTTCGGGAAAATAATCATTCTTTCTTTCTGACTCTTTTCAATACAATTAATATTATATTATGATGCCATGTAATTAGATGCATTAGCAGATTACTGTTACAAATGGATAGTTTCCATAACGTACGAAGGCACTTTTCCATTCCTATGCGCATTTTCAAACCTTTGGAAACAACGCCTTTCTCGCTTCTTGAAGAGTTTTAGCTATCATCGATGGCTTAAATTTTGACAATTTGAATGTTGTACTTTATCGTTGAGAAAGCCTCGCCATGTAGAATTAAAAATATCACTCGTGGCACGTTTTCGCGAGTATTTATGTAATTTACTAGAAAATTTTTTCTCCGTTTCGCAGATATTTTTAGATTCTATTGTACTGAAATTTTAGATGAATCTTTGTTCTCTTGCTTATTGGGGCTTAGATCTTCCTCGGCAAGATCTTTTCAAAGAGCGTTAGTAATCATTCAAGAGCTGGAATTTCTGGCTAGTGAGCTACGTCACCATTTTGTTGAAAAAAAAAACCTTTTTATAACGCTGTAGCAGTAATAAAACATTTATGTGTCACATACGCATATTTCTTACAGGACGAACTGTTCTCTGGGATTATGAGTAATCGTTTCGATAGTGTAACTTTCGACGATTCTAACACAATGCATATTTTTAATAAGATCGTTTCATTGCAGTGTACAAAGGGATTATAATATTATGTTTCACATATGTGGACATTTACTTTCCTGTTAATGAGTGGGCTGTGAGCTGGTGCGTGGTTTCGATGCGGCGATCGATCGATTTCATTGAAGCATTACTCATGTAGAGCGCGATTTTCTTCCTTAGTATGAGATTTTTTTTTGGGCTTCGAAAGGTGCTCCAAATAAAACGCATGACTCTGATACTACAAGATTTCCTCTACAACTTTATGTGCTCTTCGTGTTTCGAGCGAAGTAATAGTAAGAGCATGCAGCCGGTGTGATACGTAACTTCATATCGAATGCTATAACGACATAAAAGATTTTTCCAAAAAAGGAGCACGTAGCACAGTAGCCAGAAACTTGAGCTTCGAACGACTGACATCACTCTTATGAAAATCATGCAACAAAAGGTTTCATTTCTTCAACTGTCTCTTGATAACAGAAATGAACCCTAGATTTTAAAACAAATTGAATGTCTCGTGTGATGTGCTGTGCGCGATAAATTAATCGCTCGATCGATATGCACCCGCCCACATAACTTAACAGACAAAAAATGCGAACCGAGTACGAAACTCAGTATTTCCTCGGCTGTTACAGCGCGCTAAGAAATATTTTCTAGAACACTTCATCACTAAAACCGTCAAGATTTAAGCTACCGAATTAATAGTTGAAGTTCAAGGTGGGCTTTGTTCGGCCAAAAAGCGCTAATTATAGAACATGATTTTAGTTTTACTGCTAGAACGCACCTAAATAGCCTTTACGGAAGTACAGTGCAGCAATAAAACTGCTAAAATTTACACTAGAGATTTCCTTATGAAACTCTAACCCGTTTGATTTTCCTACTTTGACTGCATTGAACGAGCCTAGTGTAGTCCTAAGGTGCCCTGCAACCTGCAAACGATCTCTGCTTCCACCATGAGCGTTGCTAAACTTTTTATCATCAAAGTGTGTTTAGCTCGATTGGGGCCATAAAGAGGCCAAAAATAAGGAGACATTGGTGCTTAGTTGAATTAAATCTATAGTGAGTGCATTTACACAATATTAGTATGCATCTTGCTTTTTGAACTTTATATGCTTAAGAGCATCAGTCGTCTAGTCGTGCTTTACAGAGACGATCAAAAAAAAGTTCAAGAGCTTAAGAACGCACATTTTGACTTCATGATATACAGCTCTTCAATTCTTGTTCATGAATACACTATATGCCATGAATACACTATAATCTTCAAAATGTGGCTGGTAGACTTTTCAATGTAAGCTCATGCGTTTTCCTGGAGGAGGCTCTGCTGCATCGATATGGACGCATCTCTTGCACTATTGCGGCTAACTTGCGGTGATGTTTTCTTTGAACTTCGACTTGATTGTCTCCTCATTCTCGAGGTGTTCCCATAACCGCATGCCCTTCCATTCCCGGAAATCGAGAGCACTGGCACGTCTTCGCCGTGGGGCAGCCTGTAGGCTAAGCGTCCGTTATTCTCGTAGTAAACCCGCGATTTACTCTACTGATAATCAGCTTGGGAAGACTCCTGCCAGTGCAGTCGCAGCATAAGACTTACGCAGATAGTCATGTGAGCAACGCGGGCGGGTCGGTCAATGCTGAGATGTATGTTGGCACTTAACTCTGCGGTAGCCCATTTCATTTGAATGGCGAGCGATGGTGCTACATACCCTCTGAGCTAAAGCTACTAGAACATTCCTAACACACCACAGCCTTATGACATTGACCCAATTTGGAACCGAAAAAAAACTGATCAATTTGGTAAAAGTGCTAAGAATTTATGAAACAATCCACAACGGTATAAAATAATAAGAATCATTGTGTTCTAAGCTTTTCAATGATTTTCTTAGCTTTCGGAGATTTAATGAAAAGTTGGAGAGTTGTACAGTGAGCAGCACACGTAATGCGCTTCAACGGTAGCCGATGGATGCGAGGCGTTAGAGGTGAATTCCGCGGTATCTAAAACGCACCGCAGGAAGACCTTTAGATCGATGGTCCGCATTTCTTCATGAAAATCCTAGAAGATAGATACGATGGCCAACGATTTCCTAGAGCTAGCAGAATCTACTGTTTTACTCTTGCAAGTGATGCGGAAATGTTAAGCCCCATTATAAGTTTTGGTACTATAGCATTAAACACCACATCTATTGATATACATGGATTGATATGCCTGATTATTACTTTTGAGCCATGCATGCGCTCTGTTATGCGCACTTATTCAACATAATACGCGTGTTTCCGTCTTACAGCCTCGTCAGATGCACAACGTCTTTCGTCTTTGCCAATCTCTTTTTGGGGGAGAACCCATTTACATGTAGGAGTTGCAGACGTACTATTAATTCACGCCATAAAGTGAAAATGTCACTGAATGGGCAGTGTTGTGCACTCGACTGCTCTTGGGTGGTATTCGTGAAACATCATACAATCGTGTGTACAACACTGCCCATTCAGTGAATTTTCACTTAAGGACACGTGAGTTACGTCTGCAATTCCTACGTGTAAGAAGCTCTTTCATAAAAAGTGATTGGCAAAGACAAAGGCACTGCACATTTGACGGGGGCTGCAAAGCTGAAACACGTCGCCAAACGTACTGTATAGTGCCCTTAGGAGACCCTATACGAGGCTCAAATTAGTTCATGCATATTGAAATCTGAGCGTAGTCTGAAAAACACTTTAAATTAAATGTATGGCAAATGGATTGCTAGAAGTAATTTGATAGTTTAAATCAAGGCATTTTTGAAACTAAAACTGGTTTTTTGAACGGTTCATATAAAGCGTTGTTAGAGTAAAAAGAAAATGTTCCGCACTCAAAGTAGTTGGCGTGTCGCTTAAACTTTATAGAAAAATTTCATACCTATAGAGCGATAGAACAGAATATCCATTACAATGTCTATACAAAAAACCAAGAACGTTTTCCGGAAAGAGGAAAAATTTTTCAAATAAGTGGCGCTATGCACGGCGATTCCTACCACCGCCTCAAAAAAGCACATCATTCTAGAGCTGCGAGATTTTCTTCAGATAATTAGAAAATTTTCTCTTTAAAAGAAAACGTCTTTAGTTTCTGTACAAGAGCTGTAGAGGAGACTTTGTTCAATCGTTCTAAAGGTACAATTTTTCTTTCACATTGTGAAACAAACTCTATAAAGTTCATCTACGAAGTAGTCACTTTGAGTGCTAAACGTAATTTTCTTTCTGTTTCAAAAGGTCTCTATATAAACCTTTTGAGAAACCGATTTTATCATCAAATCTGCCGATATTTGGGTTATCGAATGAATGTTAGTATTACAAGCATATTGATAGATTTGCTGTTTAATGCTCTTGTCCAATACTCATGAAAAGACCTATATGAAAGTTTTACTGGTACTCGTTCGTGTCCTTCGACGAAAAGGGGGAGTAGGTGAATATAGCTAGTTGGTAACCCAGCCCTTAGCAGACTGATGACATTTTGAGGGGCTACTTTTTCTCACATTAACTTAGTTTTGCAACGATTTAACCAAAAATACCCTTAAGTGGTCTCGTCTCTGCTAGCATATCAATCATCCACTGACGATTAAATATCCTGAAGTGCTGATATAAATCTGAATTTTATCAAGAATCCACCACGTCGCCAACATGAACCGCGTTCACTGCGTACCCGTCGCCTCTGCGTGAAAAATCGGCATCCGGTTAATCCGTCCGGGGCGGCGTGGTACCTCTCCGAGCACACGATTCTATAAAAACCTTTTTCGCCGACACAGCCATTTTCACTTACAGAAACACAAGTTCACGGCCAGTGACATTAATACTGCCCACTTCACTGTATCATTTGTCGTCCCGTTGATCATGGAGGGACTCGAGCGAGAACCAGCAGCACTTCCATTCTTCTCTATTGCGTGCAAGAGTAGCCCTGTGGATCCACCTCGCTGTAGGGATTCGCTGAGCATCACATTTTTCTTCTATAGCTTTCCTGAAAAAATCGGACCAACGGGTCGGTGGTCTTCCTTTGCAGCGCTTGATGTCGCGAGGAATCCAGTCGGTAACGGCTTCCGTCCATCGGTTGTCGTTGAAGCGCATCACGTGTCCGGCCCACCTTATTTCAATACCCTGGCGTGTAAAACGGCGTCTCTGATCTTCGATCGCTGAAGTAGGTCGGAACTTCGGATCCTTTCTCTCATTTGCGAGATACGGGATACTCCTAGCATCGACCTTTCGACTGCGCGTTTGATATCGCTAAGTGATCTTTCAACCTGCTTATGTAGCGACCACGTTTCTGCTGCACACGTCAGGGCAGAGTTAATCGTCGAGTCGAAAAGGTGAGCACGGAATCGGATGTTCTATTTCCTTTTCACTACCTCTAACGTTCCCCAAGCCGCTCGTTTCCTGCTGCTCAACTGTGGAACTAGGTCGTTTGCCATGTTGATTTCACGACCTGGATACACGTAACTGGAACATTTGGAGATTGTCGTTCCGTTAAGCGTGAATGGGGCATTCAAAACCCATTCGTTCCTCATGAACATCGTTTTCGTTAAATTAGTTGAACACCAATCTTTCCACAGACGTTATGAATCAGTCAACATTCGTTCCGCTTGGCTGATGTTTGGTGTTATGAGGACGATATCGTCAGCAAAGCAGAGATGGTTTGATTGTCGACCCTCAATTTTCACTCCCCTATCGTCCCATTCTAATGTTCGCACGATGTTTTGTAAGGTGGCATTGAATAGTTTCGGCGAAATTGTGTCTCCTTGTCGAACCCCTCTTCCTGCGTCAATAATGATATTGTTGTAGAATGGAGGTATTTTGGTCGTGAAATCTTTACAAATCTCACGAAGGATCATTATGTACCCAGTAGGGGCGCCCTGATTATCCAGAGCCTCTATGACCGCCTCCTTTTTCACTAAATCAAAGGCTTTCTTCAGATCGATGAAGGTAAGGCAGAGTGGTTGCTTGTACTCTCGTGAAACTTCAATGAGTCTTGTGATCGTATGGATGTGGTCTATGGTACAAAATTCTTTTCGGAACCCTGCTTGTTCGCATGGCTGTCCTTTGTCCAGTGTTCTGTCAACTTTGTTTAGGATCACTCGAGTAAAGAGTTTATAGACAGCGGATCACAAGCAGATTGAGCGATAATTGCCTATGTAATGAAAGTCTCCCTTTTTGAACAACAACACAGTCTAGCTGGTTTTGCATTGATCGGGAGCCTTGCATTCTGACACGTAGCTCGTGAGGAGCCGTGCCAGGGTGTTGATGACAATTGGCGTCAGGTTCTTCAGGTGTTCTGTTCTAATCCTGTCTGAACCGGGTGCTCCGTTCTTCACCGACGATTTGGCATGTTGGATTTTGAAAGGGAGGACCGGTGGAACGACATATTCATCCTCTTTCACTTTATATGACGGTAAGAAGACGTGGCTAGCGATGAGGTCCAAGTAGCCTGGTGGATGGTATTCTCGATTGCCCTTCTGGAAGCCGTAAGTGTACCGTCAGTGCATCGGAGTGTAATTATATTGGTCTTATAAATTGGCAAAGCCTCGTTGGGCTTCGCAAATGCTCTTCCCAGCTTCTGCCATACCTGCTGCTCGTCTCTCTTTGAGGTCTTCTCTTACCGTTCTCTGCGGCATTTCGCAAGATCGGAAGTAGTTTTCGATTGCCTGTAGCTCGTGCGATTTCACGTTGACGTATCAGCTCGAGTGTCTGCGAAGACAGGCGTCTCTTCGTGACCTTAGGACTCTCGGCTTTCATAGCGCTAACGTGAAGATGTTCAAAGAGCCGATCGTAATCTTCGCCGATGTTGTCGACATAGGTATCTTCTCAGGAGGTGACTAATGATTTGAATATATCCCAGTTTATGATAGTTCAGGGACTTCTTTGTTGGGATTTAGCGGCTTTTTCTCCTCTCCGCGAAAAACGGAACGTTGCGCGAAGAAGGCGATGGTCTGAACTGTGTAAAACATAGGAACAACAGCAACATCGGTTAGGCAAAACCTCCGATTTACTAAGATGTGATCTAAGTCGTTATGGTACTCTCTATTGGGAGACTCCCACGTCCATCGCTGAGAGTGAGGCTTTTGGAATTGCGAGTTACCATGGGTGGTTTGGGTCGTAATGATAAACTCAGAAGCCTCTCACCCTGCTCATTCCATTCTAGTTCGTGGGCGCAATGTGACGTCCTTCAAACGTTCTTTTAGGTCCAATTTTTGCATTAAAATCTCCGACAATGATCTTGAAGAATGTATGATCTTCCCTGAAGAATTTTTGAGGTCCATATAGAACGCTTCGACTTCGTCTTCGTCATAGCTTGATGTTGGTGCGTAAGCAACGAAGATGGTCAAAGCCGGCATAGAACCACATCGTTTCTACCGTAATCGTCCGATACGGGTTGTTAGTTGTTCAAACGAATCGATATTCACGGTCAAATTTGATTTGACGAGGACGCCAACGCCGCCGTCACCTCTGCAATCGCATGTTCCAAGAAACAGTTCTTTTCCGGTGTCATAAACAGCGTGAAAAGGATGGCGCCTTCTCGTTTCAGCCAGGCCAATGACGTCGTATCTTGTCCTTCTCGCTTTGAATCAATAGATCTTCAACAACAAATTCGGGATCAAGTTCTTGCATTGTAGGTACAGATCACCATTGTAGTCCATTTCGATCCTGGCAACCTAGTTTGGCTCTGAGATTTTGGCAGCCTCTCCGTACTCGTCCTACCTGGCGCTGTCGTACCGAAGGCTTTTTCGGGGTCAGGAGAAAGAGGCCCATATTTGTTATTGTTTTTGGAATTTTGATACCCAACGTATAGCTTGCCAGGCTCTAAACGTTGGGCTGGGTGTTCACGAGTAGCTTCCCAGTCTCTCTCGAGGGAGCGGAAGAAGCTCATTTGTTGGAGACGACTCCTAACCGCCTTCCATGTAATTCTCAGCCGCTTGATTGCAGGCTTTTGGCCGAATTGACTCGTAGAATTAGAGTTTTGTCAAGTCGACCTGCAGAAGCAGGGAGCTTATCTGCTGAATCCACCTGCGTCTTTGGGAAGCACACGCTCGCTTTTGTTTCGCGTTTATTCCCCTATCCACCACCTGGGGGCCTCTGCGGTAAAACCACGAAAAGCTTTATCATGGATAATGAGACTTTGAGGTAAACTAAACTCTTTCAGGAATTCGCGCGTCAGTAAGAAAGGAGACTTACAAATCTCCATTTGCAAATGCTGTGGTAACTGATTGATGCATCTACGTTGGGTGAAGACGCTTCATTTTGTACTTTTCTTCCCTATGTTGATACCTATTGCAGCTCAGGGTTCTAAATTTTTTTCAAGCTTATGGCAGTGTTCTTTCCTGAACAAGCTATAGCGGTTGCAAAAAACTAATATAGACTCCGCAAGCAAATCGGCCATTCACTGCTGATTCCTTAACGCATTAGTGAGCCACATTTCTTTCCATCTGTGAGAAAACGTCAATAACGTTTTTAATGCAGTCATAAATAATCTTTTTAGGTATTATTACTGCCTGTTAAAAGTCTTAAACTTTTCGCTAGCATGATTATCAAAGGTTGAAAGATAAAAGAAGATTAACTATGGATTAAAGTTGTAGATTGAAAGCCATAAGAAACTGCAATAAAAAAAACACATTTCGCTAATTGTCTACAGACTCTAATGGTTGTTATAATTCGTTCGCACTAAGACTAATTAAACGCCAGATGTTTTGTAGTATTAGTACAACTCTTTACGTTAGGCAAAAAAGCTATATATTCAACTATCTTGATAAATTTTAGTAATAATACTCATACAATTTTTGTCCTGATGAAATTCAAAGCTTTTTGGAGCAGGTGATGAAATTTGAGTGTTGTTGACCTATACAAGTAGCGATGAATTGAAGTTTTATGTCTGCGTACTAGATATCAGATTTGATATGACAACAGATTTGTTGGCGTAATCTAAATCATTCGACCGTTGGGACCGTTTCAGTAGACTCCAAACATCTTCTGATTTAAGTAAGCTTTTTCTTGATGAATTTCGTAGTTGCTACTATTTTTGTAATTGACATTTTTGCCTTTCTTGATAAAAAAGTGATATGAACGCCAATTGAGAACAGTGGCCGAACGTTATTAGAAAACAACGTCGTACTAGTTCGATTCCCTTCCAGCACTATTGCAATCACCTGAGAACGCTTTAGCATGACTATCCTCAAAACTGCAAGACATCCCCAATCAGTATTGCACAATATTCACAAAGACGAAGTTCTCAAACAACAAGCGGAATGTTCGGAGATTTTTGAAGCGATGAATCCGAGGATACGAATTGAATGCTAGAAGCAATGAGATCCGCACAATAAAATGTGATAACGCATCGTATAGAATAAACGTAAACAATAAATATCACTTCACCACGACATATTAGATCGCTCGTAAATCTTTTACGTTGTTCCATTTTTCCTGTGTGCGTCTAAGGAAGTTTCTTTTGATGATGCACTGTTGCGGATCATTACAAAGTCAATTATCTTTCGCCCTGTGTAATTGAATTACAACATATATTACTTTTTTGGAAAGTTTTGATGACTATAATTCCGTCTGTTGAAACAGAAATTTTGGCCAATGTCTTTTTAGGACTTCAAACTTGGGCGTATTAAGGTATGCAGCTCAAAACATTGACGGAGTATTCGACTAACAAAGTGTCATTGAATGCACTATGTTACGTCATCACGAGTTCAATGTTGAAGGTGACATCACATGGTACTCTCTGATGTTGACGACAATGAATTGAAGGCTTTTCGGAGAGGAAATACGTGTGCAACTTAGGGCTTCAGAAGGATTAGATATAAACAGCTCAAGTTTTATGGAGTATCAAAAAAGATTCCAAAACCAAAGAAAGTTACCAAACAAATTCCACGCGAATTCAGGACAACCAAAGAAATCGCCGTTTTGAGGTATTGTCATCTTCAGCGCAACAAGAACGACCCTTTTCTCCACGGGTATGGGCCCTTTACGATGACCAGACTTACAACATCGAAAAACTTGCGGTTTACTCGAGCAAGCATCCAGTCTAAAGTAGCAAATGATAGAAGTCAGTGCAATCCTATCCGATACTTAGTTAAAGAACGGTACGCCGCGTCTCTTCTGCCTATGGCCCGGCAGTAAAAAGACGAATTAACATGGGTTTTATTGCATTTTATAGAAGATATTTTATCATGTTAACAACATACTATTTAGTTGGAGAGAAAGTCATGCTCACTTGATTCTTAAAATTCTGTCGATATTAGTGGAAAACAAAATTTATTAGTCGCCCATTTCACTCAAACATTGTACCTTTGGGCTTACACTCTCTGAAAAAAAAAAGATCTAGAATTTCCATTAGTTTGATATTCTGAATCCATCAACCACAAAGGTTTTGAAAGTTATGACTGGGCTCGACTACAAATCGAAGGTTTCATGGTTTCGACTGCGTAGAATTGTGTCGCAATGGCTCTATTTTCAAGTCATCACTACGGACTTTTGCTATATTTCACGTATCAAAATAAGCTTTTCGCGAAGAATTCTAGATAAAATTAGTTGACTCTAAATGCATTTGAGCTGAGTCGTCTCGGGATAACTTCCAATCGGTAGTGCTGGGTGATGTGCATGCCGTTTTGCATCTATGACCATTGCGCTTTTTCAGCTTTAGAAAAAAGCAACAATTTTGATAATGCAGGTAAAACCACATTTACATCACATCTCTCAAAGATGATTACACTGGTTCGATCTCAGGTCACTGGTGCGATCTCGCGCTCATGGCTCACCAAGCCATCCATCCCTCCGGGGTCGGTAAATTGGTACCAGACAGGTCTCAGACTTGTCTGGGAGGATAAGCAGCACTGACTCGGTTCAGCGGGAGGCCACCGCGAGTCATTGTAAAGGCCAGATGTGCATTCAATCACCTCAAACGAAGTTAAAAATTGAAGTCGAATGCATGGCGCATCCCTCAGGGATTGATTAACGCCGAGAGCTTTATCCTTTATCCTTTATCCTCTCAAAGATTTCTTTCATTTTTCAGCTAGTTGGCTTTCATTTGCTATAGTCGAAGGAATATTATTAAAACCTCAACGTCATCAACAGCATTTGCAAACGTGTTCAAAGAAAAATGTAGATTATAGAAAGAAGATTTCCTTACATAGTACTTTACAAGTGCAATGGTGATAAATTCACGTATTTTCTTCCATGATACGCCTTGAATTGTTCAGTAAATGATCATCATCTGTGTCATCTGTTATACGCCGATCGTCGATGGCCTGAAGACGGCTTCAGTAAACCTTTCATTGCTCTATGCCACCCGCAAGAGTAACTCAATAAGTTGGTTTTGCTTTAGAAAACCTCTGAAAGCCATATCTTTCGTTTTTAGGTTTCGGCTAAGATATGTAATCATCGAGTCTAGTCGATAAAACGCACTGCATGTTCAGAATGCATTTGCGATATTTCGGAGCGTTAAGCGGAGTCTTCGACCTTTGATTATTGATATAGTTTTGGACTTTGGTAACCTCTCTCACTTGTGTAATACGGAAGATTCTCGCTATCGCCCTTTCATCCACACATCCGAGTGATTCTTTACTATGTCTACATAGCGACTAGCTTTTTGATAAATACGTTTGACCCATTAATAACGACGTTGAATTCCCTTGGCAGGCGTCGCGTTCGTGCGGCCGGCGAGGTGTTTTCATTAAGATTGCGGTAGTTTTGTGACGAAATTTACACTTTTTTCGATAGGAAATGGGCTTTTATAGTCAGTAGGCGGTAAATATAATAAAAGAGGCTTCAATAAGGTGCGAATAATAGGTACACGTCGGTGCTCTGCGAATGCTCTGTTGAATGAAAAGGCAAGGAATTATAAGCATGTTTCATAGAGTGTGACTGCAGTTCGCATAGATCGTAATTAAAGGTGGAGATTTTAGGACGGTTGAGCTTTCTTTTCAATAATAGTACGTTTACACAAACCTCTTCAGTAAAATTAAATTTCCTCTAGCGGCAAAGTCTTCTTGTAATGAAAAATTTTGTGTTATAATGCTAAACAATTCGCTATGAAGTTGAAAAAGATAAAGAATCAAATGTTATCGAACACTCAAAAATATGTTGCCTTTACAACGACGTCTTTTTCCTACTGAGATTTGAGGAAATTTTGACAGATGGATGTTCTCTGTACTAAGTAAACCCTTACAAAAGCCTACACTGTAACAAAATATCATATATTTACGATAATGTCTCCTCAGAATCTAAATTTAGCAAAAAAATCCAGTATTTCCGTTGCAATGCGTGATAATGCAAAGTGCACGCCACCGAGTCACCGCAGGCGTGCGCACGGCACGATCTAAAGAAAGACTGTGTCGTTATCATTGGGCTAAGCAGAGGTCTGCGTGTCAGAAATGAGTTAGGAGTTGAACACTTTTGATTCGATTTTCATATGCGCTCGCCAAGCAACTCGTCTCTTCCTGTCCAACTCTTTAGCTAAGTTGTTCACCAAGTTAAGGCAACAGGCTACAAGGGCGTAACTGGAACATTCAAAGATATTCACTTCGTTGAACGTAAATGATAAGCACAGAGCCAAATCGTCCCTCCTAAACACCTCTTTCATAAAATTTAGTCGGCGACCAGTCCTTCTACAAGCGTTGTAAAAATAAGGCAGCATTTGCTTCGCCTGGCTTATGCTCGATGTTATAAGAGCTATGCCATCAGCGGAGAAGAAATAGTGTAGTTTTCGAACCTTCAAGATTCACTCCTATTTTCTCTATTACGTTCACATGACGTTTTGAAGGGTTGTAGTAAAAATATCGAAGAGACGGCATCACCTTGCCTAACATCCTTGTTCTACGCCAATGCTAGTATCGTTGAAGAGTGATGTTACGTTGGCTGGGAAATTTTTATACTACGCACAAAGAATTGTGTGTAATAAGTATATTAGTATATTTTCCTTATTATTTACAGATGAGCTTTGCCAGAAGTCGCAAGTGATACTGATCATTGAAAGGCTTCAATTTTTATATGAAGCTGTGAAATATTATGAATGGACCTGGCCGTCATGGTAAAGTCAATTGGTCTCTCACTCTGCTCGTTGCACGCTGATTCACG
This sequence comes from Parelaphostrongylus tenuis, assembly GCA_019055375.1. Classification (NCBI taxonomy): domain Eukaryota; kingdom Metazoa; phylum Nematoda; class Chromadorea; order Rhabditida; family Metastrongylidae; genus Parelaphostrongylus; species Parelaphostrongylus tenuis. The sequence goes on along the minus strand of JAHQIW010000121.1, from coordinate 110,579 downwards.
ATTCTTAATGCGATATTCTTCAGCGCTCAGTTTGGCGTCAAAATCTCTCATGATGACCACAAATTACTTATAATTTTCTCTGAAGAAGCTTTGCAAATCCATATGATACCGATTTTTCTCCGTCGTAGCTCGCCCAATGTAGAAACGATACAGATGTTCAGATCCAGTATTAATCCACATAGCTTACCTGGAAGCGTGTGCTTCAGGTGTTAGCTGTTGAAATGAATTCATGTTCATGACTAAACTGATGTCGATGAGAACGCGGGCACCGCCTACTTCCCCACTACCGAAAGTACTAAGAAACAGCTCTGTGCCATGGGGCGGCATGATGCGTGATATTTTTTCTTGTTGGCCAGTACGACGACATCGAACCTTATCCTTCTTGCCTGCATGATCAGAAGCTCTGTTAAGAACTTGCATGCCTGAGCATGCATTATACGCGCGGATTGTCATTTTGTGCTCCAAAATTTTTGCTATCTAAAATGGCCTTGGAAAATTGCCTTTCCTTTTGTCTCTATCCTATGAAGCGGTGGCTACTGAGAGAATTTTTGAGGGCCACTGTAACTTTAATAAGGCTTAGTTTTCGAATTATGTTCATCGCTCCGGTTAACATATAGTCAGCTGAAATTCGAGTGTAGAAGCATGAAACTCATTGGCATCTTCTCAGTTTCTCTCAGAAAGATCGGGAGAAGCTTTACTATAGAGGCATAGAGCTGACTGCTAAACAGCTTCCCGATGTATTCTTTAGTCACTCAGTTGAACATTTCTGCTATACTTGTCTTATTTGTCTTATTGAAGAGAGAAGGTACGTAATAAATTGCTATTGCGCAAACAGAAATCCGATCTCTAAAATCCACTTGATTCTCAAGAAAACACATGATTGTTCTCGAATTTTGTTCAAACCCCCTATCCGTCACATGGTTACGCGCTCTCGTCACCAACCAACCCATAATCCCTTTACGTGGGAGATCCGTGAGAATGTTCATATCAGTTGAAATCATTTATATCACCAATTATGACATCTATTTGGCGGATCCCAGTACCCCTGCATTCTCGACCAACACACTGCTTTTTGATAAGACTGAAATGCTACCGTCATTTGGAAATTTGTTAGTCTGGAAGCGCACGGAAATGAATTCTATAGGAAATCGGAATTCTTTCATTATTTTATTCTCAGAATTAACCTACCTTACTATACCCTTATTTGCATGTGTCCGGTTTTCTCAATTTCTAAAACAGTGATAGTCTTTTCACTATCTTCTTTCAACATCTCATTACATCGAATCTCAATTGCTTGTTCATGTTTTGATCTAATGTATATCAGTTTCCTAATGTATCAAATTTTGAACTTAGCAGAAAAACGTTGTGGAAAGATTTTTAGACGTTTGTTCTGGAGTTTGAAAGGTCAACTTTTTTGCCACTATCTTCATCTTCGTTGTAGTTTCCTCTTTATCTCCTTCCCCTTTCTCCAATATTGCTCTTAGCACAAAAAAGCTGTAGCGCCATGTGTCGTCCTACTTATGATTTTACTCATTATTATTTTTCAAAATGGTTCTGTTCTCACTTCGTTATCTGTTTTTGTCAGATTGTCAAAACTTTTTTAACGTAGTTAATTTTATGGATACCTTTAATATCAAGTTTGAAGCGCAATATTTCAATTGTAACTTATCGGTGCAATTTTACTTTTTCAGGTATGCCTACTGCAACTTGTATTACTGCATTATTAATTGTCACATTAAACGCATGTAAGTTTATACACGGAAGTGTTCAGAACAGGATGGAATATTATTGAATATACTAACTTTACACGGCCCGTCTGCTCATTCAATGTGGTCATCTCGACACATTCTCGTTCCTTCGCAGCCACTATCCACGTACAACTCCAAAGCTTTTTCGGGTGTGGGCTTACCTGCTGCTTGAACAGCTTTGCCATCATCAATATCATTGAACTGTAATCTAATCACCTCTCTGGAGTCTTACAGAACCCACCTCAGGCATTTTTCGCGATTAATAAAGTGAGTAGAGCTCAAACATGTCTGATAGCCAATTTTCTGAGCTTCGCGGGGTGCAAGTTTTGATGAACGCCAGGTGTTGTCGAAAGAAGGCTGTTCTTGGGACGAATTGCATAAGTACCGTCGAGCTGCTACACCCTTATTGTGTTATAATGAAATTGTTTTCGTATTCAACAGCTCCCAATCGCTTGTTCTCGCTTCTTTGTGAGAAGCAATTACGCACAGCGATAATGAAGTTAACAGAATTAGGCGTTCTTAATCAATCAGTCCCCAAGAGACTCATCCACAATTGCTCTGCTAAACATTATAGAGGTATGTGAATATGTATGTTGTTAGTAGAAAAAATGATGGTGAGCTGCAGCTTTCATCCTCACAGACAGGACTGGTATCGAAGTACCGAATCTGAAAGAAAGGAAAGTTTGGTTAACGAGGAACTGTTATCGTGTCTAAGACCTAGATGGGAATGTACACTTTTTAATACTACGTTACAACGCGCGTGCATTGAGAATTTTTTTTTAGTCCCACGGCACACGATACGATATTGCATAATGTGAGTATCCAAGCACTTTTTGTAACCAAATTCATGGCCAGCATCCATGTTTAATGAAAGACTTCGAATTTTCTTTGCCGATTCGTCAACTGCTTACAAATTTTCGGGACTCTTTACGATTTTTATAAAGACTGCTAGGGAAGCTTCGCTAAGATAGTTGAATCTAAGCCAACCGGTATCAATGTTTGAAGTTCGAAATAACGGAAGGCCTATACTGCTGGAGCGAGCGTGAGACTAGACTCTTGTATTAATACGGAAATATTAGAAAATGAAGCAAAAACGACGTATCTGTTCATAGCTCATGTCAAAGTTGAGAAACCTTTGCTCCCAGTATTTTGTAGTCTTCATCACAACTAATCCCCGATTACTGTGAATCAAAGACAGGATTGAGACGTAACTACATTCTTATGGATGAAAGATATTCCGTGCATTGATCAGTCATTGTTGGTTTAAGGCTAAATATGATTCATTTGGCGCTTGTGTGTTTTGAAGGATGTGTTACATATTCAACTAAATAAAGTTTCGTGAATCCGTAATTGAAGAATCTTGAGGCTTTTTATTTATCAGATGAATATTTTTATGCCCACAGAAAGCATATCACAGCCCGAAGAATAGGAGTTTGGTTAAATCCTTAAAGGAGAAAGGAACAGATCTTTTTGTGAAGTAATTCAAATGACTACTTCTTTTTCTTAGAAGTACTACGCAGCAAAATTTTGTAACAGGAATTGCTTAACAATATGTCGAAGTTATTATTGGCCTGAGTGAACATGGTGAAAATAAAGTGCCCTTTGCGCCTGGCACTTCGATTCTCCGAAGTACTGTGATGCCCACAAAAGTTGAGAACCGGAGAAAGCCTTGATATAAAAATGATGGCAACTAATTTTCTCTTTTTCGTTTAATATAGTCGATCATTATATTCTTTGTGGAGTGATTATGTTTAAGTAAAATGAATTAGTATTTCTTTTTTACTTTCGTTTTTGGAAACTTATACCATAATACCAATCGTTTGATGAACGATTTTTCAGGGAGCACTTTAGCAGAAAAGAGAGAAGTCGATCTTCTAGACATGCTGCGTACTCCTCTAATACTCAGTTTTAATCGAAATGACGCGTTTTTTACAGTAAGTTTTCCTTTTTTCTTCCCTGAGTGTCTGGGATTAAAATATCCTCATTATCGGAAGACTTTTCTGTTTACGAAATGTCTTAAAATTACTAAATGTACGCGATATAATGGGATTAGACATGACATGATGCCTTCCTCAACAATAATTTTTGTTTTGAAATAATGTGATTAGCCGCAAAGAGCTCATTTAATGAATGCATGGCTGTCAAATATCTATTATCAAACACTGTTTGAAATGCAAGCGACAGAAAAAGGAATGAACTCATCAGCACACTATATGAATACTGGTCATCACTGATACATGAACTTTCAACTTTACTTTCTATTCGTATCAAAGCATCATTATGCTTTTTAGAGATTGTAGGCGTTCTTGCTCAAATACCAAACCATTTCGCCAATCTTTGCGTAGCACTTTCACAAGCTAACATAAGAAACATAGAAAAAAGCGTAGGCAGTTTCTATCGAGGTGTTTTTATGGATTTCAATATTTTATAAACAATATAGCAACACATGCTTCTGTGTGCACATTCTAAGCGTGCACCACCAAATTTAACAGTTTCTTCCACCACGTCTGTCATTCCTCTCTTGCAGGAACGCTCTCGATATCGTGACTATATGTCCCGACTATTGCACATGTCCCAAGAACAATCTCTGACATCATAACTTATGACAACATCGTTGACTGAATATTGTGCGACCTCACAAGACTTATTGAATGGTGATAAGAATGAAGAGTTTATTTTATTTCACTGTTAGATGAATTTTCCAATGATAATATTAGATGAGTACGAGAAGCACAGTAATTGCAGATGTCTCACGGCAGATGCGTGATTTCTAATTCAACATTGTATCATACGGGCTAGACCCTCCATCCTCGTTGCAAAATTGCTAATAGATTTGTCTGAGAGAAACTTTTTCTGATGCAAGCCAAGTGGTAATTGTTACGGTAAAAACACAGCATAAATCTAGTAGAAACAGCGGGCCTTAGAGGCATTAAACCCAACTAACATTTAGTAAGACTACGAAGAAGAGGTTTTCATGTGGCAGAGAATTCACGCTTGCATTCAATGACCTTTGCCTTTAACGGATACGAGAAAATGGAGCAAATGGATTGCTAAATTCAACATAAAAAGGATAAAAAGGATAAAGCTATCGGCGTTAATCAATCCCTGAGGGATGCGCCATGCATTTGACTTCAATTTTTAACTTCGTTTGAGGTGATTGAATGCACATCTGGCCTTTACAATGACTCGCGGTGGCCTCCCGCTGAAGCTGCTTATCCTCCCAGACAAGTCTGAGACCTGTCTGGTACCAATTTACCGACCCCGGAGGGATGGATGGCTTGGTGAGCCATGAGCGCGAGATCGAACCAGTGACCTCGTGTGCGACGCAGGGCACCTCTAACCACTGCGCCACATGCGCTCTTAAATTCAACATAATATGCGAAATTAGTGTGTACAGAGCGTACTCGCTGTTTCTACTAGATTTATTCTATGTCTTTACCGTAACAATCATCAGTAGCATTAGGAAGTAATAGACAAGATGAAAAATCAAACAAATCCATGCAGTATACCCAACAGTAGCTTCCTTATGAACATCATAGTAAGTGATTCGGCCAAAATATCACTCATGGCATAAGGAACTCCAGAGCTTTGAATTAGGTCGAAAATTGCTGGCACAAATTGGCAAATCGGTTAATGGAATTCTTTTTGAATAGAAATTCTTTCTTGTCTTCATAACCACCATAAATCCTATTAGCAAGACCTATCCCATTTTACCTATCCTTGTCACATTTTGAACACAATTCTTCAACTAGTTCTTTGTTGAAAAGTCAAGTTATATCATATTTCATAGGAAAAAATGTGGAAACAAATGACTCAGGTTGAATCTCTACCTGAATAATTCCAGCATGTGCAACAATTACTAATTTTAATCATAGTGATTATTGAAACCCAATATATGTCAACATAAGTGGGTAATGTCAATAATGACTGCTCCGCCGCACCGTAGACGATTGGCTCTTGACAGATAACTCGTTCTAATTTAAAAGAGGGGAGTACAAAACGAGCGTCGGTGGTGCAACGGTTCAGCATTACTCCTGAAAAAAGTAAGATGTGGGTTCGAATCCCGGCTGACGCAGACGTTTTCTCACATCACTCTACATCATCGGGTTTATAATTACTAATTTCTTGCTCATGGATATGAAATAAAGGATAAAGCTCAAGGAGTTGGCAGTCCATGAGGGATGCGCCACGTATTTGTCTTCAATTTGAAACTTCGTTCGAGGTGACTGAATACACATCTGGCCTTTACAATGACCCGCCGGGTCTACCGCTATATTGAGTCGTGCTGGTTATCCTTCGAAACAAGTCCTAGACCAGTCTGGTACCAGTTCACCAACACCTGAGGAATGGACGATTTGGTGAGCCATGAGCGCGAAATGGAACCATCAATCTGGTGTGAGAAGTGCGCCTTTAACCACTCCGCTACATGTGCTCACTCGTGGAGATTATGAATAGATATAGATGAAAGACTGTGTCATCCACATGTAATATCGAGCAAGTAAATTGTGCAAGGAAGTGTCCCCACTTCCCCTTTTTGGTTTACATAGAGTCTTTGTTCCAATATGGAGCCCTAGTTTGTGTTTTGCTGAAAGAAAACTACGGTGACAGGATAAATCACCGACTCTGTGCATGGTCAATAACCAGAAAGTAAAGGTGTTAGCAATATATGGATCAATCATCTATACGATACTACGAGTGGGCACAAGTGCATGGCGCACACCTCAACGATTGGTTAACACCAAATTATTCAACCTTATTCTTTAACGACCCTTCAAATGATATCACTTCCAGTTTACTTCATCACTTACTTGACCCTTATCACAGTTCTTTTCTAGTGTGCACCCCCCCCCCCCCACTAAATACAGCTTTCGATTCGTTTTATGTATGATGATTTCATTCTTCTTCATAAACGTCATACAAAATTGTCCGAGCACGTGCCCTTGCAATATCGAGGATAGACAACCTGGAACGTTCAGGTCGTTTTTGATTGCCGAGGATGCTACAAGACAGTAGGATCAATGATATGACATTAGTATTTACAAATTCCCTTCAAACAGTAAGGTGAAAAGGTCATTGTGAAAATGAACAGACATTTGGTGAGAGCGACGTACAACTGAAAAATAAGGAAAATCTACTCAACTTACAAAAACATGAACTTCCAAAACACCTGCGAACGCAAATTACTTTAGCTACACCAGTGTTTTCAGTACCAGTGATACTTGAAAAAAGGAACAACAAGTAAGCTGTATTGAATAATAAGCAAGATTGATAAGGGACACTTTGATTTAGTGATATATGTGCACAACGATGAAAATAAGTGTCAGCTGATGCTAAGCACTACATCGACACCGTCATCTACGGAATCACAATAACTTGCATGGCTCACTCAATAATATATCGTAATCATTTCGGACATTTTATTTGTCCAACCATTTGTCAATCGTGCAATTTTTGTCCTTGTTCCACTCTATTCGCTGCGATACAACTTCAGAAATCTGCATATCGTAGAAGATAACGATACAAACTAAGTTCCACTCGAAGCAATGGGGCAAGATAACGATACAAGCAATGTTCCACTCAGAGCAATGGGGAGTGGTACTGTTGTCGAAGACTGCAATAAAGATTTGCTGCTCCCATTTATAAGTTTATGAGTAAGCAGACAGAATGCCAATGATTACAGTTAATGAAATTTATTTATATTATCAAACACCTAGTTCTACTTAGGATAGGCAGTAGCACATCTTCGAGATAACACTCTCATTAATTTTCGCGATTCCTATTTTGGTATGAGTAATCAAAGAATCAAATCATGTGACTATAGATGACCAAACAGGATAAGACCTTCTTCTATATGCCTGCATGGAGACAGCAAACGTTCCCCTTCCATGGCTCATTATTGTCAACTCACCTCATTATTTCGTAAATACAAGACAGAGCCAAGATTTGTTCTGTTTCCAAGATGTTTTTGAAGCTTTTCGCAGTATTATGATGTTTCAAATGTACCCGAGAGAATTGAGTGGGAGCAAAAAATCTAACCTTAGCAAAAGTTGAACTCTCGTTTCACCCAGAGCGAGTGCTATCAGCACATCACCGAGGCCACCGCTTACTCACCACTCATTACTTTATATCTCTCTATCGTAGCTATTAGCCAACAACCTTTGTCAGTCTTAGTCGGGTAAGCAGTATCGATTTTAAGGCCAGTTAAGCTGCCAAACATTGTAACTGTATAAATCTTAACCTCTTAGATGCAAAAACAGCTTCATTCTTTTCTAAACGTTCTATACAGTTAAGAATTTTTATTTTTGCTCATACCTATGAAACATAATTTGGCACTGGAAAGTGTTACAACGAAAAAACCAGTGCTATAACCAAATGAGCCGAAAGCTATAACCAATTCTATCACTCTTACGGCACTTTAGGATGTCAATTCTAGTGAATCAATCGAAAATTGAGAGATGTTTGAAATGACAAAAAAAAATCAGCCCGACCATGGGAATAAAATTTTTAATGTGGAAATCAAGTCGGTATGACAAAATTGGTGGTGGTTGCTATGCTGACTATTCGGACTACACCCACGACTACGACAACACACTGTTCAACATTTTAACAGGTCCGGTAGATCCGCTCGATAAATAGTTCATAAGTCAATGGCTTTATTGAAGTGAGCCTTAAGTATATCTTGACGCATGTGTTAACTATGTGTGCTAAACTTTCCATGCTGCAGAAATCCCTTTTGGTTCAATGCTCCATGCCATGGTGAAAATAATTATAATGTCAAATGTGAGATGAATCCTTGAGCCTGACGTTTTATAAATTACCAAGGTCTCCAGAATAGGGAAATAATTAATAGTGTATTCAATGTTGCTCAGGTCTCTACGAATCCATTCTACCGTATTACGTCTCGTAGATGTTTTCATAATTGACCTGCACAAAGATTTTTTGACCGTCGCGATAAATCAAATTAGTAATTGTTCTCCCATGGAATTGTGGCAACATTTTAGCTTTTCTCGAGAGAGTTTTGTTAGAACATGGTATTGCCTCTAACTAATGGCCACACGTGTGTTGTGGAGCATCTGAGCGCTGTGCTTCCAAGGTCTTCTTGAAATGATTTGTAATCCTAATCTGAATTCTTTTATCTGGTATTTCAGAACAGCCAGGATTGTAAGACTTTCATGTTTTGTTTCTAACTGCTTGTATACTATCCAGTGTCATTAACCACAGCATTCATTGAATTGGTCACCTTTACAAATTCGTTGAAACTAACGAGCAATAATATCTTATGATTTACTGAAGTTTTTTCTCTTTCTAATCGACTATTTAGAACCTCGATATAAAAACTCAATATAATCTGTGAGAATACTCAAAGCCTTTTCTAGGTACTGTCTACATATTCACCACCAGCCGTGATCCATCGACTGAAAAAATGGTGATAACACAATATCAAGTGCTATTACCATAACGTCTCCTCATCCTTGCTATGAAGTGGGATTCATAGCGCGGCGTGTGGCTCTGATGAAGCAAGCGATACTGTCGAAACGTACTCAAGCCACTGCCGTATCAACTTCGAAAAGGCTTTAAGCATTCTCACAAACTATATAAAATTATTTTCATTCTATATAGCAGTGTTGTGATACTATAACTATACATCCAAGGTTACCTAATAACAATCAAAACTTTGAAGAAAAAAAACCCGGGCAAAACTGAACTATTGTTTCACTCATAGCGGAGCGAGTGCTACCACCATACCGTCGAGGCAGTCACTCCAACAAATCCGCTGGTTGATTGATGAGAGCAGCGATGCCTTACCCACGATGGGTAAAACAATTGTTCAATTTCCACCTAAGGTTCAAAGTTTTATGAATCTTTCAGTATCCACGAATATGTTGTGATTTTCCAAGAGTACTACTACTCATTGACAATCATTAGAGTGGTCACCTGTTTCACATGATGACTATATACTAAGAAACTCTGAATGTGTCCATTCATCCCAGATAAACTCTTTCATTGAATTGTGAATAGATTTTCCGCTAAGAGAGTTTGCACATAGATCTCATAGTTATCAGTCGTATTTAACGACATCATCGTCAACAACGACAAGCGTGAAATTCTTCATAGGTCAGCCATGCAGAAGTGTAAAGATAGATCTTTCGTCATTGATCAATCCAAACGGGATGAGCCATGTATTTGACTTTATTGAAACAGTAAAGCTTATTGAATGCATATTCGGGCCTCCTTAGTCAGGATGGTCTACACATATACCAAATTAGTATTGTTATTCTCCAAGCATGTCTGATACCAATATGCGACTTTAAACGGATAAATCGACTGGTGAGCACGTGACACGAGATCGAACCAACGACCACCTGCACTACTCGGCATGACCACTGCGCCACGCGAGCCTTAAAAAATATAAGGGTTTCTTACCGGTGCAAAAGAAATCATTTTGAAAAAGCAATTGCGTAGTTTAAAATCTCGAAAGCACAGGATCACATCATCAAAATCACTTTGATCAAGGACGGTTTAGCGGGATGTAGTTGTAATAAATGACCGTTAGGTTTTGTGAGCTTCTTCATCAAGAGAGTATTGTATATATTTTGCTCACCAAGAAAACATTGTGCTTTCTTAAAATCCAACTCAAAAGAGAATTCAAAAGACTTTAGGGTACAGCTTGTTCATAATGATTTGCAATCCATAAATTATCCACGAACTAGCGTGGATGGGATATCCAGGTTGTGATAAGTTTTGAACACCTTTTATTGAAATTAAGGTGATTTTCCAAGTATATTACATAAACCGTCTTCGCAAGTGCTACGTGGATCTCAACGTACTTCTTGCATGCATTTCATATGCTGGCATCAATTATCCACGAAGGTTTTCGAACACCGCTTAACGAGATTAGAATGCTAATTAAGGATTGCCGTCTTCCTTATAAATGTCGTTGAATGCTGATCAAGTCGATTTACCCTAGAGTGATGAGGTAGAAGACTACAGCTCTCCTATATGAACTGCAGAAAGTGGATTACTTCCAGAAAGGTATAGTGCCTATTTTCTGACAATGAACGGATGAGGGCATGGTGAACGCGGCTAACTGAGAATGGACACATCAATCGGAATAATGTAACTGCGTTTGCCACCGTGTTGAAGATCATCAAAAATCTATGCGTCTCGTTCGCCGAGATTAAAGACTTTCACTCAACTTATCAAACTAGTCAAACAGCGTTATTTTTAACTACTGAGATGCCTTGATTTTTTAACCCTCTTCCACAAAAGAAAGTAATGGGTGTGGTGATTAGGTTACTTTGCGTTCTTTTCACGTTCGTAATGACTAACATTTTCAATTGAAAACTTCAATTATTCAAGGGATAAATGATCAAACTGTTAAGCGCTATAAGTTTGTCTGGTCTTATTTGAACATCCCTTTCCGTTCACATTGTATTCTTTCTACTCATGTTCCAATCAGCCTATCAACATTCTGCTTCAACGAATATTTAGGGCATTTGCGCAGCAATTCACTTTGACAACATGTTGCGTTTTGCAGAAATTTGTTGAATAGATCTGGAGCTAATTTATCAACTGTGAAAGCCTCAACAGAATTCAAAATGATCTCCTAATAGAGAGTCCCGTCACAAAATAGACGACTTCGTTGCAGGTATAAACTTTAATCCTTGCCCAAAAAATGTTTCTTTTTATTAAGCAGGTCTTGACGTAATCGTACCATTGCTTCGCCACAGTCGTACTTTCAGAACGAATTTCTTACAAATATCCCACTAAAATATGAGTCTGTGAGCACAAAATTTAGTGATTCTAGGACTTTTCAGAGCACCGGAAATGTTGAAACGTGAGCAAAGAACCTCATTTCCTCTGTTTCAAGATGCTCTCTGCTATGAGGCATATCTAAAGATGTTAATGGGTTAAGATGTCTGTCATTTGACGTGGTTGAAATCGCGCTTTGAAAGGTGATGCTGGGTGCATCTTGCGTTACTATACATGAGAAAACTCGAATCTTCGACAGATGTCGACGCTCAAAGATCAAGACGCCTTTACTTTTGCCAAAATTTCGGAAGCAGGTGAATCGGACATTCCATCTATTTTAGGTGTATCAGGCGGTTAGGAGTCACAAATCGTAACAACTGATTGCCTTGGGATACTAAGTCGAAAAGAAAGTTCCCATCGAATTACCACTCCTTCGGCTTTGAATCAAAGAACTCTTAACATGTTTCTTTAACATCATCGAAAGATTCAAATCGACCACCTTCCAAAAAGTATTGCATTGGTCGGAAAAGGCTGTAATCAGATGAAGCAACGTCTGAGCTATAGGGTGCATGCGGTAGAACCTCAAGTCCATCCAATTCCTCGAACTTTACCTTGATCTTTTTGGCTGTATGTGGTTTCGCGTTGTCTTGCTGAAACAAAGAGCGCCTTCGACGATCAAGTTCTGGGTACTTTTGCTCCCTGGACAATTCCATTCTGCAGCAGATATAGATAAATTGTTTAGCAATAGATACGCAGGAAGTAGACCTTTCAAATGATATAAAAATCACACACGATTCATGCGAAAAAACGACATTGCGATCCAAACGATAGAAATTCTCTTTCCAACCTGATAAAACATCTTATTATTCCCTTTAATCGGAAGTTTCAAACATGTCAAAGCAATATTTTCATGTTTTCGAGTATTTATGACAACTTTGTCTTTTTTCAAGATATTCTGAAACTTTTTCTGGTAACATACGTATCATGAGTTGCAAAGCTGAAACTTTTCTCAGAAATAATCACAGTGTCTGCGGCGTAAAATTTACTTTTGAGAGGAAGCACATGGTAGGACTAGAATAAATCAGAAAGTCGAAGAACATGCACTCATTATGCACCAGAGAAAAATTGAGTGAAGAAATAAACAATGTCAACATGGAATGAAGTTAGAGAAGAAATCAGAAGAAACTATAGGAAATAACTACATTGGCCTTATGAATTTCATTCGGAGCAATAACCGTGATTATTTAGGCCAAAGGTAATCAATGAATTCCGATAATGATCTTCGTTTATGTGACTCATCGTCAGCCTTTATCCCAGTTTTAGACAATAAAAAACAACTACTTTCAGGGTTTTGAAATTTTAGTTATGATGATGTGTATTGTTATTATGGTGGCTGTTTAACGTCCGCCGAGTGAAATCTCTTAGTTGGCGAAATAAGGACGATTCCGATCTTGGTCTCGTGTTATCACCTAAAAACAACAATTTCATCGATCAATAAAAACCCTTCAAAATAATTATCATTTTATGAAACATGAAAAAAAAGGTAGAAAAATAAGCCCAATGATATGGTGAGGAAAAAAGACAACAAGTATGATTCAAATCAAAAGTAAACTTTAAAATCGTCGCAGCTATCAAGTGCTTTTTAGTATTTGGTTCCAATGATACAGGAATATACAAGAAAACAGTGAATATTTATTCCTGCTGAGTTTTTAAGCAGGATTTTGTAGAGCGAAATTCACAAAACGCTGCATTTAATCACCCTTAAATATGAAATCACTAAGTTTGAAAGTGATTGTGATTATGTGAATGGATGCTGCCTTATTCAGCATATCGGTGAACATTTCTAAATTGTAGATTGTTCAAGAGAAAGCTGACTAAAAAATTTATTTGGTACCATTTTCTCTCCGTATTTACTCTCTCCCATTCCTTATCCTGTTGAACTGACATAGTACGAAAATCAAGAAGAAAATTAAAGAAGAACGAACAACAGCTAACCTTTTTCGTGTCCATTTAGATCCGCTATTGTCAAAGTATGTGAAATATCTGAAACTGAAAAAAGCTGCATCAATGGCTGTACGGATAATCCCAATATCTCTTTCCTCTTGTTCACACCTCCCTACGATAGAAACAGATAGTCGGTTCGTAAACACAACATATGGCAATGCCTTCTAGTCGACAATGTTGACACCTCGCTAAAATTTCAATATAGTCTGATGGAATGTTTGAAGCTTTCAGATGTCTACTATATGGCATCTCTAGTGGTAGACGTACGTTTCGGCGTTCTAGCACACCTCATCAGTACCATATTCCTATCGGTTCACCGCTAAGACTAATGGTAGCGGCGCCGAAGATATATTACTTTACGTCAAGTGGAAAGATCAGTTGATGTTACGTTTAGAACATTCTGCCAGATTGGAGACTCGTTCACTCAAATTAAGTTGCTATTTTTTTGGAAGGACAATTCTTGTAAGTTATGGCGAAAGTTCACTGATTTTTATTTGTTCATGGGGCCTACTTAATTATTTTTTGTAGATTCTGCCTTGTTTAAGAGCCTAAGTGACAATTGGCATCACTACACCACGGAATCTAAGGGTTTCAAACAATAAGCAGAGTTGACAGAGCAAATCATCAGTGAGCACGGAATAAGGAGACAGGTGGAGACGACGGATGGGTAACTTGCCACTGCACGAGATTGTAAATTCATACAAACGTTGGAGCGACATTAAAGCTTCTGTACACAAAATTGATTCCTCAATCACAGATATCCTTTGAAGCAAGAATTCTGGCAAAACTCTCGCTACGTTCCGATTTAGGCTTGCTTCCTGCAATTTTCTATTATTTTTCCTACATTTTCACTTTTATATCTCTTGCAATTCCATAAAAAATCTCGTTTTTAAGTATAATGTCCTTATTTTAAGCTTTTAACATTTTTACTACTTTTCTGCAGTGTTATGATGTTTGAAATACACGTAAGAGGATTGAGTGGCGAGCGAAAATTCAACCTCAGAAGGGAGTTGAACCTGCTTTTCACTCATGCCGAAAGCTCATGCTACCACCACACGAACGAATAACACTTTCACCATCACTCACTATTCAATATCCCTATCATAACTATTGGCCACCAACCTTTAGCAGGTATTGAAGAATGAGCAGCTGCGAAACTATGCCTTGAAGGTCCAGGTAGCACGAGCCCCCGGTATGTGTGAAACGCGAGTTCAGCTCCATACTGAGGTTGAGTTTCTGCTTGCTCACCATTCAACTCTTTTAGGTGTTCTTACTCAATTCTTGGGACTAACCAAGCAATGCAAACTGCGGCTGACGAGGAGTTGAACATTACCCAGCTAGGAGCGGATACTATGTCAGTGATGAAGTGTCAAAGGATAGAGCGTTTTGTTGTGGTGCAATCAGCCTTGTTACTACTACTTCAAGCATCATACAAGCGATTGAATGCATATGGGACTTACATAATAATTCCTGTAGACATACTAATGTACTAAAATTTTGTTTTAAACCAGTGCTAGAAACAGGTACTATTTCTCTAACTGTGAAAGAGTGCAGAATTTGCTTTAGCTAGGAGGGCAGATACGAGAATAGTTGCCCTGTATCAACGTATGAGACCTCTAACCACTACTTCAGAAGACTTTATTTTAACAACACTGGTGATCTATTCACAAAGTGCCAGACACTCTCGCAGTTCACGCCAACAAAAATCTGTACACGGTGACGACTTGCAAATGCACATCACGACATGAAAATGTCAGCAGTGAGTGAAATGCTACTGCAATGCAAAACGTTCTGGGAAGATGAATGCTGATTTTCTGTGTTCACACGTGAATCTACTAGAAAATAATCTTATAACTGCGTCAAAGAAGTAGCCGAAAATTGCCGTGTGCTCATACGTTTTTCTAAGCTGTTGACTTACTTCTGAATAAATATGTCGGCAATACTAATGAAAACAATGCCTCCATTATGTAGACGATGAAGGAGAGTATAAAGAGACTAAGATAATTCGTTTAAACTTCTACGCAGTTTATGAGCTCATGAATATAGTCACTTCTGCAGAATCAAAATTCGCGCAAATTACGTCAGGATATGTTACATCCTTTGCATTAAAAAACGCTTGAGATGCATGGTTAATGAAAACTAATGAGTTGCAAGCATTTTAAAGAGACAGGTCCAAAAAATAATGAAGGGAAAGAGTATGGACTTAAAGCGACTCATTAGGTTTTGCAAGTATAGGATCTCACGGAATTTCATGTGAGGAAAGTCACATCTATGTGCACTATGATGAACCGTGAGGAGAAGTTTGCCTAAATATATGTTCTAGGTGGAATCCTTCGATGTCTGTGGATAGAGTTGGAAAATTTGTTTGAAAACTTGATTGCTGACAACAATGATAGTCAGGGGTCGGTGACAGTGTTGAAGACAGCATGACAAACAACGATTTCTCATCTATTAGGCTCGATACATTTTATTATGTACATCACTTAGAAGTTATCATAGTGACTGAAAATCAGGAAACTATCATTAGTTCGTCGAAAATAATGTTGTACAATGGATGCGATGCCAGATTATTGACAATGGAGCAATTATTGACAATGGACTATGTGATCTCCTTGCGGTTGTCTCCACTTGAATCATTCAGTGGAACACATATAAAAAGCGGTGAGTATGTTGAGAGTTGATTTTGTGCTTGATGCGATTAAAATCTAGGTCTGGTGATTTTTTCTAAAAGAGTATTGGAGGTGTTTGGCTTATTGGATTGCGGACAATTTGACCTTTCCAGGCTCTGAAGAAGGCGAACTGCCGAAACGTCAGCTGTGAATAAATTTTATTATAACACCTCGTGTTTTGCTTAAAGAAGAAAAACAGTAATTATATTGAAGCATGCCGAGGTTAATAGACAGTCGGTCTTGGGAATTGTTGGAAGAAGTACCAGCAAGATTCTTCCGATTGACAAAAGAAGCATTGTCACTAAGGCAGAAAATTGTCTTAGCTCGACAATGTGTAAAGTTTCTCCGACGCTGCATAGAAAATCGAATCGTACCGAACTTCATAAACGAAAACGACTTCACGCGATATGTGGTGTACCAGAGGACAGCCATCGAATACTGGATATTGAAATGAAAGTACTCCGCGCCTGTCTGCGAAGCAAGCAATACAATCTGTACGCTATGCTGAAGAAGTGCGCGACGAAGGAATATTATTGTGATCAGTATTTGGAAGGCAACCTTTGGAGGAGAATAGTTGGTGGGTCAAGATTGATTTGCGATTCTATTAGGATGAATGCTAAAGATACTTTACGGAGAAAATTCGATGATCTTTTGAGTAGATCGCATAACATGATTTTGAGAAGGCATACGGACACCGCTAATGAAGAACAAGCGAGTCACAATAGGGCAAGTAATGCACCGAGAAATTCAAGAGTCACTGTGCTAGGAGGCACAACTCTCCCTGATGGTGCGCGCTCGCTATTAGAATTGGGTCCAAGCTTTTCACCATCTCAACCCATTTCTAAGGTGTCCTTGCGTAAGGTTGCATGTGGCTTACAAGATCTGCAAGATCAACTCCGTAAAAAGGCCAGAGCTGAAGAGACTAATAGGAATGAACAGCAAGTAGAGGTTGCACCAATACCACCATTTCCTCAGCCGTTCTTTAGGCAACAAGACCCCAACGAGGAGGTTGATAGGAAATTCCGGAAATTTGCGGACGAGACTTTCAAAACCCTTACTCACTATCGTATGAAAAGGTTTCAATCAAACCTCACCGAGCTACAAAAGCGTGGCATGAAAGAGGTTCGAGAGTTGATAAGGGAGGGAAGTATAAGGCTATCAGTTAGTGATAAGGGTGGAGAATTTGTTGTGATTCCTCGACAGTTAGATATCGCAATAACGAATAGGCATCTCGAAGATGCTTCGCTTTACCGATCATCTTCTGTAAAGGAATTCAAAAGGCAAAACCGCAAATTAAACAATGAGTGGGTCCGTACGGCAAAAGCGGCAGGCTTAAGACCATCTATCATTACTCAATTAAAAATCCAGTCACCAACATGTCCTGTCTTATACTTACTTATGAAAACACATAAGTTAGTATCCACTGATGATCTAATGTCTAACGATCCATCCATATTCAAAGTTAGACCTATCATCAGCTGTGTAGGCGGACCGACGGATAGGATAGCATGGTTCTTAACGTTAATAACATCCCAGTTGCTAGGACACATTCCAGCTCATCTGACGAACACTCAGATGCTCCTGGATCGTCTACGTAACGCGAACCCGAACAGCGCGTACGTAATGGAGTCATTCGACGTCACTGCTCTATACACCAACGTATCGAATGACTCCGCATTGCAAGCCACACATGAGCTTCTGTTACAACACCAGGGAGCAGTAAACATGTATGGCTTGTCGATTGAGCAGTTCATGGTCCTGTTAAAAGAGTGCCTGAACTGCTCAATCTTCAGATGGTCCGGGAAGTATTTCGCACAAATCAGAGGGCTGGCAATGGGGCAGCGACTGGCGCCTAGCCTAGCGATTGCCTTTATGTCGAAAGTGGAAGCACCAGTGATGGATCTCCGGCCATTACTCTACTGTAGGTATATAGATGACTGTTTGGTTATCTGCTCCACTCAAGAGGAGCTAGATAATTGTTTTAGATTGTTGAATGAACAGTCAGAGTATATAAAGTTTACCCGTGAGATACCAAAAGATCATTGGCTTCCTTTCTTGAACGTGCAAATAAGCTTAAGCGAGAGCGGCTACATCACAAAGTGGTACCGGAAGCCAAGTAGTAAAAATATCCTGGTTCACTATCTCTCTTCTCATCCCTCACATACGAAAAAGGCGCTAGTAAAGAACATGTTTCGAACAGCAGCCAGCGTATGTACTGGGGAGGAGCAGAGAGAAGAATCCGTGAAATTGGCTCGGGAAATAGCCACTTCTAATGGATATGAATTTGTAGCCCCTCGGCTTAGGTTTAGAGGAAATAGTGCGCCTCCAAACGAAAATTCGAATGAAAGGAAAATCCCGTTCATACTCCCGTTCTTTTCAAATGAGATTAGTACAGCTATAAAACGCTGTTTGAAAAGAGCGGGTTTAGAGCAATCGGTGGCTCTTATTGAAATACCACCGAATACTCTAAAACGCCAACTAGTTCGCAACCGCTTATATGACCGTCTCTGTATAATGAAAGATTGTAAAATATGTCCTAACGGCAGAGACGGTGATTGCACGAGCGTAGGTACAGTCTACCTAATCTCTTGCAAAGCGTGTAGCGATAAATATATTGGCGAAACGGGTAGGCCGCTCTATGCCCGTATAGAAGAACACCTAGCTGATAAGCGTCTTAAAAGACGGAACACCCCGTTAGGGACGCATAGAGAACAGAAACACGACGGAGCTGATTTTGAGATTGAAGTCACCATCCTTGCGCAGGAACAAAAAACATCAGCGCGAAAACTTCTTGAAGCACTTTGGATTAATACCACCAATCCAACTATGAACCGCAGGGAGGAATGCCTTGTTATCACACGTGATTTTAGTCAGTATATAAGACTGTTATTTTGATGTGTAAGGTGCATTACGAGCCTATGTGATCTCCTTGCGGTTGTCTCCACTTGAATCATTCAGTGGAACACATATAAAAAGCGGTGAGTATGTTGAGAGTTGATTTTGTGCTTGATGCGATTGAAATCTAGGTCTGGTGATTTTTTCTAAAAGAGTATTGGAGGTGTTTGGCTTATTGGATTGCGGACAATTTGACCTTTCCAGGCTCTGAAGAAGGCGAACTGCCGAAACGTCAGCTGTGAATAAATTTTATTATAACACCTCGTGTTTTGCTTAAAGAAGAAAAACAGTAATTATATTGAAGCATGCCGAGGTTAATAGACAGTCGGTCTTGGGAATTGACAATGGAGCGTTATACACCCTTATGGGACCAAGCATTTTGTGGTGAAGAAGGATTTTCTTTTGGACTTCTAGTAATCATTCGATAGCATGAGGTTCCCCGATTATGATACTTTGCGTGACTCTTGAAAAAAAAAATTCTGCGCGCTGTAACAACGAAAACAGTTTTGTTGTTGCTTGTGGCATGTTTCAAATTCATCGTTGCTCGTTCGGTTAAGGTCTGTGGATAGCTTCCCATTCATAGTTCAGTGGTCATTTAATGGCATAATGGCATGGCGATTTTTAAAATAATTTCCTGTTGCAACAAGTTTGCTTAATGAGCTGTAAGAGCAAGAAGAAAGTTGCCATTCACTCTTGGAGTTTTCCTCGCCCGTGAGAATATTATATGCAGCAAAAGCGTATGATCATGCGCAATAAATCGTGTTGTCTCAGAACAGCAAAATATCTCTAAACAATCCCTTGCGAAAGAAGAAGAATTTCTAAATAAATAGCAAAATTTACGCTTTCTCTGATGGTGCGATAACAACTATTGTTGCGAAAGGGCGCGATTTTTGATCCATAGCATCGACTGCTTTTATTTTGGCGCAATAATTTATTTAGGAAATTTTACTCGCTTTGGAAAAATTTTTGAGCCTGAAGTAATCGTAGAAAAGACTTTTTATGTCGTTCAATAGATAGTGGCTTTTTATTTTCATTTAACAAAGCATATAAACACACTTGAATTCCAGACTAATTGCTAACTACTTCGAGTGCATAACGCGATCTTTATTCGCTTTTACAGCGCTCTATGAATACTTTGCTAGATTCAAGCTAAGATTCAGGATCATGAGAAATCTTTCTATCAAGAAGTCATCTTATTATCATCAAATATCAATAAAAGCTAAGCACAGACGCTAGCCTTGCAAATAATAAACAACAAAGACAATATGAAGTTTTGTTTTCGCCGTTGACACAGCGCATTAAAGAGACCTTCATATGAGAAACGTTTGATTTTAGAGCTCCATTTATCTCAAGCTATCGAAAACTTATTTGAAAACTAGAGTGAAAACACTACATCTAGCGGAAAGGAGAGCAAACACGAGTGGAAAACACACTATACACTGCGCAGGGCAAATCGTAATTTTCTCTTCATTGCTACAGTTCACGAGAAAAGCGTTTCTCAAAAGCAAACATAATATTTAGAACTATGATTTTTTAGCTATCAAATAGGAATACCGAATACTCTACACTTTTCTACAAATATATTCAAAAAGCGTGCTTGACGAGGAAACCACGAAAAGGTGCGCGCATCATAAGTGTCACGCGTGGTCCCGAAAGGGTTAATCATTCAATGCTAGCCCGCATACCAATTGTACATCATTCCATGATTCATTTACGCGTATATTGTATAGTTCTTTGTCCAACATCCAAAGCAAGTAACCATCCGCGGACACTGGAGAGACGTCATGTTTAGAGGTATAATCACATGCGAACGACAAGCGACGTCTTAGATACATCCAGCGGCTCAACGATCTGCTCCATCCACTCCTAAATGAATGTAACAGTCCAGTTATCGTCCATCCATTCAATAATCCTCTGTTCGTGCTGTCTATAACGTTCTTGTTCAACACCTTCCAAACTTTGTTCCATAGTTTAGCAATGGAGAGGACAAGGTGTACTAGTGCCCGCATATAAAACTCAGCAATTTGAATTGTAAGATTGTAAATAGACCAGAAAAAAAATGTGCACATCGGTGAGGCTTGATGAGCGTCTGAAGACTATAGATCGTTTACGTTTGGAAAATGGAAGAAGGATTGAGTAGTACAGTTAGGACCTTCACAATGTACATAGGCTATAAGCTTGCTTTAGCCTCCTGTTCTGCTGGATTTGATTCCCATGTAATTTTTTTATGTCTTCTTTATTCTTTTGTAAATTGTTGAGCAATACTAACTTTTCAAAAAAATTTTTGTTGGACGCTGTTAATGTGTTGTTGAATTTGAGGGCATAAATGTCGATTTAATTTTTTTGGTGTAAAAGAAATAATGGATTAGGATTAGGAATGTGCATTATTTCCAAAGAAATGCTCGACAAATTGATAAATGAGAATTTTATCAAGGCATACCCTGGTTTCAAATTTAAACATCTCCACATAAGTTTCTTAGAGAAGTCGCACTTTGTAGATAATATGTTTTCGAGAAAAAACATATAAGAAAAGTTAAAGGGGCCTGATAGTCATTTTTTGAGCCATGCACGTAGTGTATAATAGGGCAACTTATACAACCCGATACACGTGTTCCGGCTTTAGTAGCCTCATCAGTCGGGCAGTGCCCTTCGCTTTTAGCGAATTCTCTAGGGAAACTCAACTCCTATATAGAGTTGGCGCAGACGAACTTTGTACACGTGCCTTAAGTGAAAATATCACTGAATGGACAGTATTTTACACTCGATTGTTTTTGGCTGGTATCATTAAATATATCATACCTTTCGTTTTGAGTGTTTTCTTAAGACCACGCTGATCTTTCACTATGTCTGATAATCTTTTTGAGCTACGCATGTGGCCTGTAATAGGGCAACTTGCAGACCCCCGATAGACGTGATACAAAAATGATTATCAGGCATATTGAAAGATCAGAGTGGTCTTAACAAAGCACTCGAAACGAAAAGTATGATATACTTAACTATACGAGCCAAGAGCAATAGAGTGTAATGTACTGTCCATTCAGAAATATTTTCACTTAATGATATGTGTAAAATGTCGTCCTAGCCAACTCTATATAGGGATTGGGTTCTCCCGAGAGGATTGGCTAAGGGCGAAGGGTGATGTCCACCTAACGAGGCTGTGGAAGCCGAAACGCGTGTATCGGACTCTATAAGTTGTCCAATAAGATCACATTCACGGGTCACATACTGATTATCAGGCATATTGAAAGTTGTGCCCGGTCTTAAGAAAACACTCGAAGTAAAAAGTTGGAGTTGCGTTGCTATCCCATAAATGTATGCTTCGTATTGAAGTAGGGTATTTAGCACAACTAGGAGTCCTGTCTATTCAAAAAACATATGAAGAAGCCTCTTCAAAAATGATCTATCTTACTTAACGATAAAGCTTATCTACAAGCAAGATTTTCCTATATAATACCGAAAATTCGCTGGAAAGTTGAAACAACAAACTCCTAAACGTAAACTTCTTCTGCTGTGCCACAAAGGTCTTTTTCACAAAAAAAGCTTAGCTTCAGGATTGGCTCCTCCTAAGTTATCTGATGACTACAAAAACACGGATAAAATCTGAAAAATGTTATATGACAGTTCCAATATCTTCCTTTTTGGAAGGATGCCGCTTCTCGTTGGAACATAGAATATTCTTCGCGCACATGAGCGTTTTTTATATTTGGAAAAAGGTTTAGAAAATTCTCTTTGTGAAATTCTATTGTCAAATGCTAATAATGTCCTAGAAACACTTTTTTTCCACATAAATATCCATATTTCCGTAACACTGCACTTCAACTGATGTCCGCTGAAGAGAAAATTTCTTCTCGCAAATTTCTTCGAGAACATTTGGCATAAAGTAGGCTTGTCAGCAGACCATGATATGGCAGAAACTTATTCACGTCAGAAAAAAAGTGGGAATTTGGAAATAGAAATTCCCTCGCAAATTTGAAGGAGAGTCATAATACATTTTGTGGATTACTTGTTGATATAGTCAACAGAATGTTGGAAAAACCTCAAATTATGCAAGATGAACCACTCTCTAACAATTTACCAAAAAAAACCTTTCATTGAAGGAGAACAAAATAACACTTACTAAGATTTGAAACTGGGCTGGAATCTGAAGACAGTGCGGTGCCTTCAATTTCTCGATTAGCTCGCCGATTTCTTAGATCCGTGGTGAAGCCAACCTGATATTACAAAATCTTATGTTGAATGATACAACACAAAAGCATCAACTGAGCTGAAACTTTTATTAAGAAAATTACTTTTCTAGAGCAAAAAGAGTAGTTTTGCATTAAATATAACGCTTTATAAAGGAAAGCGTCTAGTATTGATGTGGCATGCATTGGACTTCGTCGGCCACCGATGGATATGACGCCTAGATATACTAAGGAGGTTAGTTAATCCACCCTTTGTTACAGACTTGTCTCGCAGTATAGCAGCACTGATTTAATACATCGGTATTCCGCCGCGAGTCATTGTAAAGGCCATGTATGCATTCAGTCACCTTATAAGAGAAGCTAAAAATTCAGGCTAATGCATGGAGCATCCCTTAGGAGTTGATCAACAGCGGGAGCTTCATCCTTACCCCTTTAATATACGTTTTATCCAATCATCCTGTCAAGCATGTGAACGGTGGCACCGATGGCCTAGTAGTAGCACGCGCCCTGCTATGGGTAAAGGGCGGTTTTACCTCCCGCTTAGTGTCGAGTGTTTTCCATATCACTCAACAGTTTAGATGTACCTCTTTATAATCATTTGAGCTAACATGTCATGTGGTCTGGTAACGGGCTCTTGCACAGCCCGATACACGTGTTTAAACCTTACTGTCTCGTCAGTCGGGCAGAACCCGTCGTCTTTCAACATATCTAGTCAACCCTCTTGGGAGTCCCTGCTCTCCCTATAGAGAGTTATTGAAGACGAACGTTTTACACTGTGTGTCAAGTGGAAACATCACCAAATTTACAGTGTTTTGCACTCGATTGCTCTTTGGCTGGTATTTTTATCACATTATACCCTTTTTTCAGGTGTTCTCTTAAGACCACGCTCAAATTTCAATAGGTCTCGTGCAAAACACTGTAAGTTCGGTGATATTTTCACTTGATTAACAGTGTAAAATCTTCGTCTTTGATACCTATCTCTAGGGAGAGTAGGGACTCCCGAGAGGATTGGCTATAAAGATTGAAAGACGACGGGTTCTGCCCGGCTGACGAGACTGTAAGGTCGAAAATGTGTATCGAGCTGCATAAGAGCCCCATTACCAGGCCACATGACGTGTTGGTTCAAATATCAATGAAGAGATCTATTGAAATTTGAGCGTAATCTTGAAAAAAAAAACTGGAAATAAATTTTAGATGTGTATTTATAAATTCATACCACTGCTTCAAAGCAGTGAAATAAGGAATTTATCCAAATTATATATTCCGATTAGTTGTGAGCATAACGGATTCAGCACCGATATGTGCTTAGCCGAACAAATGCCTTAGGGAGTTGTTCGTGACAGTTACAGTAGCATATATCAAAGACAAAGCGACAATAGAGCGGTGCGATCGGTGGTCTAGTGGTAGTACGGTCACCGATGCCACCACTCTTTCTCCGATATGGATGAACCATGAGTCCAAACACCACATGATCTCGAGTGTTTTACGTACCATTGAAAAGTCTTAGATGTCAAGCAAAGAATTCCAGTATTTATCAGCATCTCCAGTATATTTCAGTATCTTTTCAATCGAGGCTAATACCAGCTTTCTGATCGCTTAAAGCTAAACGTCTAGAGACCCAGCAACATTGGATAAACAAAGGACCACAAAGCATCCCTAACCCTTTTGCCGCGATTTTCGTTATTTGATTGGCTTACTTCTCCTCATTTGAAAGACAAACTTGTAAGTTTTCCTTCTATTGCTGTGATACCCTGCGACTTTCCTTACAGGCTCATGTGTATATATCCCATATTTTGGTGCATATATATCCGCTCATGGCTCATCAAGCCATCTATCCCTTCTGGGTCGGTAAATTGGTACCAGACTGGTCTCATACTTGACTGGGAGGATAAAAAGCACGGACTCGATACACCGGGAGGCCACCGTGAGCCATTTTAAAGGCCAAATATGCATTCAACCACCTCAAACGAAGCTAAAAATTGACGACGTATGCATGGCGGATCCTTTAGGAATTGATCAACGCCGAGAGCTTCATCCTTTATATATCTGATAATTGTAAAGAATAATCCCAGGATGAGACGTAATGTTTTGCTCTTACGACTCTATATAGAAACCCATTTGAAAACTACAAAACAAACCCGAGTGTAAAACATAGTTTTGTTTTTGCTGCTACAACACAAAAGAAGGTTTATCAAAAACGAAACATGTTGTTAGATCTTCAAGACTATAGCCTTCGAATAGCTCCATGGTTGGTTCATGAAAAATTGTTCCAGTGCGAAAAGTTTTTAGAAATCTCGTGACATCTTGGAGACACGCCGTCTTGTAAGGGTAACGACTATGCTATAGGAGTAATAATGTTTAATATACGATGAATTGTTCAAAATAAAAACGAAGAGTTTTCTTTTTTTATTTAATTGTTCCTATAGGCGATATGATGTTATAGATATACCCAGTGAAGTACAGTCATATGCAGAACTTTAGCGTTAGACGGGACTCGAACCCTCATCTCACTCTATCCGGGAACATGTGCTCCAACCCGTTGCACTACTGACGGCCGTTTTACCACCACTGTCTCTGTGGTACAACAAATCTATCTGTTAAAAACCAACCGTCAATGGTTTGGCTCAGGTGGTCGGTATCGAAATTAAATCCAGCCACGTTGACAGATATTGCGCATTGGATGATTAGAAAAGATTATTCTTAAGTCAACGCTTTCAGCGGTGTTATGACGTTTCAGTAATGTAGAATGATCTGCAAAACTTCTGCTCCAGCCGGAACTCGAGCTCATTTTACTCTACCCAGGAGCGCGTACTCTAATCGGTTACACTACTGACGCCGTTTTGGCTACCACTCTTTCAACGCTGCTGAGCATCTATAGAAATAATAAATAAAAAAAATTCCATCTGAGCATCCAGTACCCAATATCTGTCAGCATGGCTAGGTTCAGTCGATACCGACTACCTGGGCTAGACCGCTGACGGCTTGTTGGTGACAACTAGATGCGTTGCAACGTAGAAAGAGCGTCGGACAAAATGGGGGTCAGTAATTCACTAGTGCAACGGATTGAAGCATGCGCTCCCGAATAGAGTGAGATGTGGGTTATAACTAAGTACTTATGATGACAAGAGTACTAAGATGCAAGCTAAACATAGAAACTGGGGTGACTTCGTATCCGCAATTACCCTGCACGAAACACAATGGTTTTTCATTGCATATTACAGGATCTTTCTCCCAGCCGATGCCACCTTAGGTTATAAGTCTTGCTCGAATCTAGCACTCTTATGGTTACAATTGACTTCATATCTGCCGGTTAGAATGAATCAAGCAGAAAATGCATCAAATATTGAGCAACTACAATCCATACCATCGGATGGCTTATTGAGTGAAGCTACCATTTTATTTTTCCACGTTCATTTCGCCGCTTAACAACACCTAGACTTTTCACCTCTGCTCTCAGCAATTTCGTTGATTTCCAAATATATATATATGTATATACATATATATATATATATATATATATATATATATATATAGACGAATAGTACAGATTTCACCTTCATTCGTTTGATCAATATCCGTATCACAGTTCGCCAAACAAGAACACTTCTGTCTAGAACTAGAACGGTATTGAAGCGATGATCCTAGAAAATAGTCTTTTGAGAATCAACACGATTGCTGTATGTGGCATAAAGTTAACTTGACTAAAACTGCTATTTTAACTTATATCGTTTACGATGAAATTGATTAATAAGAGAGTTTTGATAAACAAACTCTATTCCTTTCCAATCACAGGAAGCACATAGTTTGATTACTGAGCACGATAGCCACAATTATTACCTCATTTGTTAAAAAGATTGTATTGTATTTTTTTTGCATTGTAGGTACAGATCGTCATTTTAGTCCGTTTCGATCTTGGCAGCCTAGTTCGCCCCTGAGATTTTAGCAGCCTCTCCGTACTCGTCCTACCTGGCGCTGCCGTACCAGGGGCTCTTTCGGGGTCAGGGGAATGAGGCCCATATTTGTTACTGTTTTTGGCATTTTTGATACCCAACGTGTAGCTTGCCAGGCTCTAAACGTGGGGGCTGGGTACTCACGAGTAGCTTGCCAGTCTCTCTCGGAGGAGCGGGAGGAGCTTATTTGTTGGAGGCGACCCCTAACCGCCTCCCATGTACTTCCCAGCCGCTTGATTGCAGGCTTTTGGCCGACTTGACTCATAGAAATAGAGTTTTGTCAAGTCGGCACTGCAGAAGCAGGGAGCTCGTCCCCTGAATCCACCTGCGTCTCTGGGAAGCACACGGTCGCTTTTGGTTCGCGTTTTATTCCCCTATCCACCACCAGGGGACGCGCCACGTGCCCTCGCGACTAACCGGGCGGAATCCCTCAAAGAGGGAGGTCCGTGGTCAATCAGAGATGCCGTTCTACACGCCAGGATATCAAAAATAAGGTGGGCCGGACACGTGATGCGCTTCAACGATAACCGATGGACGAGAGCCGTTACCGACTGGATTCCTCGGGACGTCAAGCGCTCTAAAGGAAGACCATTGACCCTTTGGTCCGATTTCTTCGCGAAAGCGATGGAAGAAAGATATGATGCTCAGCGAATTCCTAGAGCAAGGAGGACCCACTGGGCTTCTCTTGCACGCGATAGGGAAAAATGGAAGAGTTGCTGGTACCCGCTCGAGTCACTCGACGATCAACGGGACGACAGGTGATACAGGTGATTGGTAAAAAGAAAATCTGTGAAGTGTAGAAACATAAGGTACCGCGCTCAAGATTCGTCGAATATGGAATAATGTGCACTCCATGAACACACTCCAATAATGAGTTTTGAATCCACGAGATTCGGCAAGACGTCCATGTACCCGTCCTGAATTAACATGCTAAAAGCAAAAATATTAGGTTATGATCAGAAATTGCTAGTTAAAGTTAAACTCATAATCAAGCGTACTTTCAATGTCACAAAGTGAAATTAGTCCCGAGCTTTTAGTATAAATATGGTTGGAGCAAAATGCTTTGGATGCTCCCAAAAGGCAAGAAATACATTGTTTGGAGAACCTTCAGTGAGAAATTTGCAAAAAACCACTATTTTCTGCATCTATTTACCAAGATTGTCGCATAATGGATCAAGACTGGAAGGATTATCCAGAGCCTTCACGACGGATTCCAATACCTATAAATGAAATCGATTTCGTAGCTGTAAGATATGGTAAGCAGAAAAATCTAAATTATAGCACCGTAATATTGCACTGGAAATTTTCTATAATGCCTTTGAACTCGTTTGTCATATATTCACATATACTGAAGCATTTCGCTGGTTTTCCTTAATCTGTGAATGCATAATACATGAACTTTTCCCATGAAGTTTGTTAATTTTCTTGTTTGGAGTGATTAGGTTTTAAAGTTTAAGCATAAAGGTCAGATATATCATCAGATGAATACTCAAGCTTCTCTAAAGTACAAGTCACAGTTACTGCTTCGACCCGGCTCGGTGCCTCCTATGATTCCAGGATATTTATTTACGGTCATCAAATCTTCTGTCTTGGCGCGGGCGTACACTGATAGGCAGTTATGTATATAATATACTTATCGCTTTATCTGGCTCTTATTATAGTTTTATTCTACTGAATGGGTACCAGTACTTCTAGCATACAATTCGTCTCTTCTCTTGCTTGAGAATTATCATCTTTTTAACAAATGCCATAGAATTCGATTGAGCACGTCTTCTTGCAATTTCGACAGTTTGCCAGGTTGCGGCAGTCCTTGGGACCTTCGTTATTGATTGCCGGAGAGTGCTAGACCCGCACCGAGCATCATAAATCACTCTCATCACAATCGGCCCACAATCGGCCAGCCTCTCATATACGACGGAGCGTGGACAGTGGCTAGAGGTATTGCTGCAATACACAGCTGGTCATTGGCTCAATTCGACAAAGCGCCAACATTCCTCACATATCGATAAATTTACACTAAGCTTGCCTGGCAGGATAAAATGCTCTAGCTTTGTACATTGATAAGCTGTCAAAAGTAATGTAATACAGCAGACCAAGTAAGCAAACAGTGATTTCTGAGAAGTCGTATATATTGGAACTCTCGGCGCATTTTGAAGAGACTGAATAACGTGGAAGGTTTTACTCTGTTTGTAACAATGTACGTAGAGAAGATATAAGTCAATCTAATTGAAAAGCGAAGACAGTACGTTATCCTTTTTGATTCACTTTCTTTCCCCAAGCTAGTGTAACGTTTTTGAGTGACAATGCATTTGAATTCGGACTCTACTCGGTTATGAAGAAGCAATGAAGAACAGATCTCATTTGCTGGACAGAAAGTTTTCATAAGAGTGTTAGTGACCATTCGCAAGTTGAGACTTGTGGCTGCTGCCCCACGTCGCCGGTTTTTCAAAACACCCTTATATAACGCTGTAAATTCCACACGAAACTATGTCTTAGACGCGCATGTTTTCTGCTGGATAGACCTCTTTCTCTGGACTATTTGTAATCATTCGGTAGGTAATCGCTGTTGATTCCAACGCTGTGCTTAAATCCTGAAAAGACCGTTTCTCACAACACAGTAGATAAAATAGTTAAGTTCTCATGCACGACCAAAAGAGTCTTTGGCAAATTCACGTGCGGCCTGCTGAAGTAGCCACGTGAAGCTGACGTGATGTCGTAAGACCGGTAGAAGATTGATCGATCATCGCATCAGTGCACGTGGTCGCCTCAGCCAGTCTCACTTGAATGGCCAAAGACTCGCTTTGTCGCACATGCGAGAACAACTTATTTTACCTGCTGCGTTGCAAAGAAACGATCCTCTAGAATATAAGCACAGCGCTGGAATTGGAAACGATTATGCTATCGAATGATTACCAATAGTCCAAAGAAAAAGCTCTGTCTGACGTGAAATATGCGTGTCTGTAACGAAAGAAATTCCCTTCTGTAGCAACGTCACTGAATAGCTTTTTCGAAAACCGGTATCGAAGGCTGTAGCCTGATCTCTCAACTTCCGAAAACAGTTATGATAGTCCTATGAAAAACTCCTGTCCAGAAAATAAGCTCGGCTTTTCATTTGTCTCCTCATTACCGAATAGAACCTAGATTCTCCATTAACCATGCGAAGGCAAACCATCTAATTCGTTTAAACTTCACCGGCTTACCCAAGTGATAATCGGCCTTGCTTATAAGATACAAGTTAGGAAGCCACAAAATTACCTGCATAACTCTTAAAGCATGGAATTCCATCTCACGTGAATGTTTCGCATCACCAACTGGAGTTACTTTCATGAATGGAAAAAGCTAAAACAAGGTTTCCTATACTCTTCATTTAAATTTGATAAAAAGAACTACGATTTGTCATGTCAGCTATTCAGTTTCTTGGCTGTCAATAACATCCTTTCATTGCTGAAGGAAGAAGTCATCACTAAATCAAGTTACTGCAAAAAAGCAACTAAATTTGAATTTTCGGTTTTCTCAAAGATACCTCTCAAATACTCAAAGATACCTCTCAAGTACTAAAGAGTAGACATGGAAGTTTATAGAATTTTCGTTAGAAATATTTTATATTTTGTATTATCAATGAAATGGAAAAACTTTGAGAGCATTTCAAGCTGACCTGTTTAGTGTCTGGACTTTGACTGATTATCATCTCAAATATGCAGCATGCTGTATCGTTGATGTTCTTTTCAATTACTGTCCAAGTCTGCCTTAGTAATTGTTTATCTTCGTGACTAAGTCTATCCAGTAAATCCATCTAAAAAAGAACACTCATTAACATTTACTGCTCTTTATACCTTATTTCAAACTGAACAAACGTCTAATAACGTGAGAAATCTTGAAGAAAGATCAAAAACAGGAAGAAAAAGTTTCAGTGTGGCTTATTTTTGCTATAAGAGCCGATTAATAACATTTTCAATACATTTGCAAGAATAAGCCAATCTTTCAGCATCTGAGAACAGTATAGTTAAAGCCAAAACTAGTTTATACATAAATGTTTTGAACTTAATAAAAGCTAATCCTCTCCATTCTCAAGAAATACAGAGCTTAGCGGTGGTTTATATGAACTAAAATTTGCTCTTTATTCATAAAAAGAAGCTCGATATAAATCTACAGCTTGCTCGGTTTTCTTTCGAAATAATCTCTTCAAACGTAATCAAATGATATATTAATCGTATTCCAATGTAAACTAATTGGATTCGCGCTCATGCATTGAATCGATGTACAAGTTTTTGTTATAAGTTATTAATCAAAGTTAATAATGAATAATAACGCCAAAAGTGCAGTGGTTAGAGACGATGAAATATTTCACTCATGCTCATCGGTCCACCATCGCTTCGTGTTAAACAAACACGTAATACTTCCGCACTCGACAAATTGGAAGCAGATTTGTCTATTAAAAGCTCCTTCGGATGTAGAAAGGTCGTTGAATGCTTGAAGTGAAAGTTGAAACGATCAAATATGGCTCTCCTAGAATTCCAAGAGAAAACCTCCTCGACAACATTCATGAAGAGAGCAGACTCCTCAATGAGTAAGTCAACAAACTACCACAAATCTGAATTTGGTCGCGAGTAACTGATGCATCAAAACGAATTGAATGAATAAGTGTTGAGATATATGCAACTCGTGATGTCAAATTACCTAAAAGAACATAGAAAATAGTGAAAAATTGCATCTGTTTACAGTGGACTACGGTATGAAGATACCAATCCTGCTATGGTCCTGTCAGCTATCATGTAACCCTAGAAGAGAAAGTACTTCAATGAGTTTCGTCCCTATTTTCAGATGCTGGAATCTGAATTATTCTCGAAATATCTTATAGAAGGTACGCACGCTAGACTTGCACTCCAAATAGATTCTGTTTCAATTTCACAGCATCTGCATTCATAAAATAAGAGTACGGAACAAAAAATTTTTGGCCAAGTGCTACTGCCACCAGCAGAAGTCATCGAAAACAACTATCATGATTGAATTCTCTTGAGACAACTGCATGAGCAGAAAATTGCGTCGTAAAAAATGTTAGACTTCGAACTCGTACGACAGAAAAATAGTCGTTAGCTTTACATTAGATTCGTACTTCAATAGTTCAGTAATATTTTCGCATAACACAAATTCAAAATTCCTTGTTGATGCAGTCATTTGCAACTCAAAACGAGAAAACGATTCATCTCGTGATTTTCATACTCTGCCCAAAACATCTCCTCTTGACAGTCTGCTCAGCGTATCTCCTTGGAAAACTCACTTCAAAAGCTCCAACAAATTTTTTTTGTCTCTGAACAGAAAATCACACATAGAATTTTAACAAGAATGTGAACCAACGCGTAAGATCCTCAAAGCTTTCTAGACAAATTCCTTAAATTCGAGCATGAACCGCAAGGAAGAAGCGATATTACAAGTGATATATTACAGTACGTGAAGCGATTTGTAAACAACGTGATTTTTCTAGGATCTTAAGAAGACGAACTATCGAATGTGATTTCCAGAATGAGTTGTTTTACAAAAATCACGTATGATCCATAAAAAATTGTGACATAAAAAAGGTATTGTTCATTACAATACGTTTGTGTCCTTGGATGAGCTATCGGTCAGCAGCACTAATAAAATGACGGAGAGAAATGTATTGAGGGTTAGGAGAAGATACTGACAATGAAACAGAAGCCTAGAGCTTGTTGATTCCAGCATAAAGCCTGACCATTCAAATGAGGAATGAAACGTTGCAAGAAAATATAAAACTTTCGACAAAATAGTACATAAATCCACGCTAGCTGAAATAGCAAAGATGCCTAGTGTGATGATCTGGCGCTGCAAAGGATTCTCTACACTACCGTCTTGGTAGTGGCGAGCAGAGAATGACAGTATCAAAGCTGACCATATCTATCTCTTAATACAGGTTCATTATCGAAAGAGTTGCAATTTGAAATTTTTTAAAAGTGAGCTCTATGAAAACATGTGCTCACTTTTCACCGATTTTTTCCTATAGATTAGGTTACAAATGCTTTTGAATTTCATTGGAAATTTGAGGCGAACTTTTCTAATAAAAAGTCCTGAAAAACTTTTCAACAAGTATTTATGACCTCCAAACAGCTCGTTTTCCTCATTAAACAATTTACGAGTGGGACAAGGGAATCTAGAAAGATATGCTAATAAAGTGCCAATTGTTCAAAATAGAAAAAGTTTTGAGAGTTAATCTCAAGTATTCAAAATGAGGAGTAATTAGGAATATTGATTAACCGAAAATAAAAACTACTGCTCAGTAGTGTTCATTGAGATGCAACATGTCTCTCTAGCAGTTAGGCTTGCAAGGAAGGCGGGTAAGCAGGAACACCGATGAGGTGATGGCAAAAACTAAAATATCTAGGGTGACTCCTATCAATTACAAATCCTTCCGCCGAGTTCTTTTCCCCTGAAAGCTAATTTGCAATATGTGGTTGATGGAAATGATGGGCGATTATGCACTGTACGTCATTCAGCTTAATTATGGCGACGATTACGTTCTCGGACACATTGTTTCACAATCTCACAAGAAAACAATTTCGCCAAACATGAGCTAAGAAAGCTAAATTCAGCGAATATATAAAAGCGCAAAGTATCATTTTAATATGAGCGCACTTGTTCAATTATAAGTTGTGAAGGAATCGCTGCACTTATGCACGCACATGAAGAGCCAAGAAAAACGTTGCCAATATATCTGCGCAATACATTTCTGTCATTTCCTGTTATCATACCCTTATGATGCGGTATACACATGAAATCTTCAATCCAAATTTTATGTTAGCATTCTATGCAAAAACACTCTACCTTCTTTATTTTTATGCTATCAAAACATGTAATTTTCCTCACAGATCCCATCTAATTATTATGTAGAGGAACGCGATTCATAAGAATAGAAAAAAATTGGCGCCGGAAATTCCACTTATTAAGTCACTCTATGCTTAGCTTATGGTAGGGTGATTCCAGTCGTCCCTTTTTCATGTCATAGCTTTTCAGTGAGATTCAAAGACACGGAAGGCACCATATTTTTTTTATTTCATATATGCAATGTTCTCGCTTTCACCACAAAGCGCTATACGGGTTGTTTTTCTAGAACCACTTCCGCTATAGTTGCAGATATTCCTGATCATACGATTGAGCTCTCGCAACGTAAATGCGGGCCATATTTGCTGGAGACGACTAATTCTCATGCAGAAACACTTTGAAGATCTCAGGCTTCTAGTCGATTCAAGATCCAAGGTGCTGGTGTTAGTAGCCATTGTTCAAAACTTCCTGGTACCCCAGCTAGTCATTTTTGTGTAGTTCTTGGATCAAGCGCCTGTGGTTAAGTGCTTCTTTTGCGTCGCTTCGGTGGCAGAGTGATCCATGTGGGACTTTCAAGAGACGTTCACGACTCAAGTTTTGAGGCCTTAATTCTTCAGTAAAAGTAATTTCCATACAGTTATAAAAACAGGTTGATTCTTATATTCTAAATCTTGTTATCACTAGCTTTCTAATGACATAGTACACAATGAAAAGGCCAAGAAATAAATTTATTGTAATTGAATAATATAACGAAAAAACAAGACAAAACTTAGTTGCCACGCTATCAAACAAACTTCATATATTTGCAAAAGATAAAATGACTTACATATATAGAACCTTAAGATGACGAGCTCTCGCAGTACTCAGTTCAAAAAGGACCTATCTTTTGATAGTCGTGCAAAACACCTGAAGTTAGTATTGATCTCGTTTGTTTACCAAAAACAATGGCAAAATATGATCATTGAGGAGGTCCAGCAGGCATTCTGCTAGACCAGCTGATCTTTGGAATTTTTTAATAGTTTCTTTAGTTCGCACAGATGTCAGTTTTCTTATGCGAAACCTACGCAATCGGTGTTTATTACCGTTCGCGTTGGGCGTGCGCAATACCATCAAGCTTCAACTTTCTTCTCGAGAAACCCCTTAAAGCTGACAGTAATAGAAAGTTACGTGAGACTAAGACAATCCTCAAGGATTTAACAAAGTCAGAAGTTTTCAAACTTTTTCCTCCAAACGAAGTTCTTAGCCTGCTCATTAGTTCGGATATAATTCCAGCAGTACAAACTACTATCTCCTCTCCTTACTAAGATGCCAAATGTTTAGTGAGCCAGGTCACGCTTATATTCCCAAAATAATTGGTTTTCACTGCTGCCGCTTTCCTTCCAATGAAAGAAGTTGAAGGTAGTTTTTTTTGTTTTTTTGTTTTTTTGATTCACGAATGGAATTCGCTTTCATTGACAATGATGCCTTAGATTAACGCTATAGAAAGTTTTTCAGAAGTACAGCGAGTCAAATCGAACTTCAGTGCCAAGCTCCTAATTGCCGAGGCACTAAGCATCGTTAAATATTTGATGAATAACTTCATAACAACTTCTAAACAGGCGAGAAGTCTGACTATATTGATTCTCCACTCCATATATACGCGAATTCATGGATTCACTTTAGTTAGCTTCAATTGAGAAGAATTTAGTGCGAATATAGAATATCAACTGAGGAGAGTGTCAAACGAACTTCCACAAAGCAGCTACCAGACCAGAAAGACTAGAGAAAAATTTGATCATCTATGAGATGGATGCAGGTGCAGCAGTGGAATAGATGTCACTATTGGCTTTCCGAAACGCAGCTTCCAAAAGCGTCACTAACGTGTAAGGAAATCTCAAATGGCTAGAAATCGACTGTTCCCGTTATTATAACGTCATCAATAAGCTAATATACTTCTTATACACATAATATCGCGGATTATTGGAAATTATTATAACCGCGTCACTCACGAAAAAATTTGCCACTTTCTTATCGTATTATCGTAGCAGGTGATTGTTCGAGGGATCGGACTTTGAAGAAAATTGTACAATAGAAGTTCACTCCTCCCAAACTCTCCCTTTTCCTGCAGGACCTGTCATGCAAAAGGAAGTTTGGCTCCCTATCAGGAAACTCGCCCAAGAGTAAGGTAATGTCAGAAATCACAGCAGTTCAGGTATCTATTAGTAGCAATGTGGATTATCTCTCTTCTGATTCACAAAAACCAACGAATGTTTGCACTAATGATCTAAAGAAAGTTCAATTAGGCTTGCGCGGATGACCAGTAAACTGTTAGTAGCTCATCTAACAATGGAGAAACACCAGAACGGTTTTCTCAGACTCCAATTTTCACGCTTTTCGCTGTCTCCTGAAATTTAATCAAGTTGCTGCATGAAAGACAGAAACGTTATAAGCCAAACATACGCCCACTAGATGATGGCATAGTTGTCATTCATAAAAAGAATTCTCATCACGAAATGTTAACCGAGTTGATCCTGTCTTTCATTCGTCCACTATCCATGTGGTAATCTCAAGAAAAACCTATTGCTGGGTTTT
Organism: Parelaphostrongylus tenuis; assembly: GCA_019055375.1. NCBI lineage: Eukaryota > Metazoa > Nematoda > Chromadorea > Rhabditida > Metastrongylidae > Parelaphostrongylus > Parelaphostrongylus tenuis. The sequence continues at coordinate 73,974 of JAHQIW010000121.1, read as the reverse complement.
GGTCATTCGTCGCTTCCAAATATTGCATAAAAAAAAAGTCAGTATCATTAATCCTTCAAGCCATGCAACTGATCAAAATAAACTGGACGCATTATACGACCTGTTGATTGAGTAATTCACAACAAAAAGCCTATTTTCAAAGTTCGTCGTCAAGCCGAAGAAACACTTGTTTCAACGCTTACGAATAAAGACATAAGTTGTGTATGACGGAAATATTGTCACTGAAATCTCATCTCATGCGGCCACCAGATTAAAAAAAAACACACGGTCGAGAACAGTGGACTGTCTGAAAAAAATTTCAAAATACTCGTTTGAGTTCCTTAAGAATGAAGTTCAACCTCGCCTCTATTATCATTAAGGAGTGGATAACGTGAACAATGCAACACATATAAAAAGCGGTGCATGTTGAGAGCTGATTTAGTGCTTGATGCTTTTGAAATCTAGGTCTGGCGATTTTTTCTAAAGGAGTAATGGAGGTGTTTGACAGATTGTATTGCAGACATTTTGGCCTTTCCAGGCTTTGAAGAAGGCGACTGCCCAAACATCAGCTGCTGAATAAAGATTAATGTAACACCTCGTATTTAGCTTGAAGAAGAAATCAGGAATCAAGGAGTTGCTTGAAAATAAGAGGAAAATTAACATCATCTCAAAATAAAACACTTGACAGCCCTGATGATAAAACCCAAGCGTGAAAAAAATTGCACAATAGTTTGAACCAACAGAGGCAAAAACTAGAGCAAAAAAATGTGGCTGATTGAAATGACCCGCAGTAGTGGATCCGCGCACGATCTTTACGCCTAAGAAAAGTGACCGAAGAAATCCTAGCATCTATCCACTGCTTGACCTGCTCGCGGAGGTCACACAGCGAGTCTTACAATGATTATCCTATTACTTATATGAACGGCTTTGAATGATGTACGATCAGTAGACCAGCAGGATTTCGACTGAGATTCTGTTTCATGTACTGCTCTCTAATACGTATTTCAGGTCACAGATATCTTACGGAGTGCCCTTTATCGCAACCTTTCTCGAAACAAAGAAGCATTCAACTTCATTGAGACGATAATTACTATTTTAGTGCTTAAAGACTAAGTAATTTCATTATCATACAAGACCTCTTCTATAGTTTTAGCCATATTACATTGATTCAACCATTCTACCAACTTCCTTTCATCGAAACTAAAAAATAAGATTAAGAGATAAGGGATCATCACTTCAAGGATTTACTTCTGCACTGTTATGAGCAAGGACGTCAATCCATTGGGATTAGAACGACACCACTGATGGCAAACTGCTAAATTCTCTTGCTGACTAAGTTGCGGAGCTTTCTAATTCGCGTCTAGCTGGGCATCACAGCTCAAATCAAGATAACAATTCGCGACACCCAGAACAACATAAATCGATGGCAAACATGGATGTACCGATCACACAGTAGGAAGAACGCACGACAAATACATGAGTATAAATTCTTTAAGAAGATGCAGGCTTTTTCTAAAATGACCATTTACATAATAGGTTGGAGTTTTAGTGTTCTATGTCAACCATTTGCATTAGCAGATGAGAGCGAATAACAGATTGCTTCGCAGAAGTCATTGTGTTCGTCTAAGATGGAATGTTTTGCATATTTGTCGAAATCGTCCCACATTTGATCTAGCAATGAAATAGGAGCTCCTTACCATTGCTATTCAAGAAGTCTAAAAGGAATCGACTTGCTCAGTGTTTACTGACGTTCACAAAGAAGGCGAGAATCTTCAGCTATGATGTTAAACCCACACGAGAGGTGTTCGAAGACTTCGATAATTATGAGAGCGAAGTAAAACAAGAAGTGCTGACATCCGCACTGCAGTGTGAAGACAAATGGTGTGAATTGAAAAAAGAGCTTCACGCTAGCTTATAAATGAATCAAGACATTAATTATGGTCTTGTTGCTCATCTTTTTACACACTCCCTACTTATATCCTCCTTTCACGTCCATGAACAATTTGTAGCTAGTCACAGCACATAATCTACTCTTCCAAATATGAAGCAAACGAGTCTTCTGAACATATCTGTTGACTATAATATTGTTCTCACGTGACTCGCTGTGTTAATAAACCTTTGCTGTGCCTCTATTACTGGACAGTTATCTCACAGGCGACTATCAGGCATATTGAAATTTGAGCTGTTGGTCTTAAGAAAACACTCGAAACGGAGATAAGATATATTGAATATACTAGCCAGGAGCAATCGAGTGTACAACGCTCTATGTTCGGTGAAAAATTTCACTGTACATAGAGTGTAAGACGTTCGTCGCCGCTGACTCTTAGTGTGGGGACTGGAGCACCCACACAGGATTGGCAAAAGACGAGAAAGCGTAACTGCCCGACTGACGACATCGCAAGATCGAAACACATGAGTCGAACTCTATAAGTCAGCCTTCTTTAATAGATCACTGACATGTGTGGTTCAAAAAATGATTATCAGGCATATTAAATTTGAGCTGTGGTCTTGAGAAAACACTCGAAACGAAAAATTATCTCACATTCAAACAGAATTATTATTCAACCTTCTATAGCCGTGGTATGATGTCATAATGTACCCAATGATGTAGAGTGATGTGCAAAACTTTCGTGTCAGCCGGGACTCGAGTGCGCATTTCATCCTATCCAGTGGCGCGTGCTCTATACCTTACTACCGACGCCTGTTCTGACACCACTCTTTCTGCGCTGCAACGGATCTGTCTGTCCGCAACCAACCGTCAACGGTTTGGCGTGAGTAATCGATGTAGACATTGAACCCAGTCACGCTGACAATATTGGGTATTGAATAACCAGACAGAATTCTTTTTTGACAATTGCATTGCACTTTTTGTAGCGCAGAATGTTAGTGTCACAACAAGCGTCGGGGTTGCAACAAATAGAACAGGAGCCCCGGATACTGGTTTGAGTACCGCCTGACGCAAAAGTTTTGCATATCACTCTACATCATTGCATATAATCTCATTTTCACTTCCTCTGTAGATTGAGTTTCTGTCTCTGCTGCAGCAGCAGGAGGTATTTTACAGTGTGATCGACAAGAAGTCTTTGTTTCATCGCATTTTCCGTAATTTTGTACGTTACGACTACATATGCTATAAATTTGCAAAGCTTCCCATCTCAGACGAACATGGTGACATCTGCGAAGCACATTCTATTATTTGCTCTCATCTGCTAATGCAAATGGTTGACATAGAACACTAAAACTCCAACCTATTGTGTTGGTGGTCATTTAAGAGGATGCCTGCATCCTCTTAAATATTTCTTCTCATGTATTGTCATGCGTTCTGCGTTCTTCCCATTGTGTGATCGGTTCATAAATGTTTCGTCATCGATTTATGTTGTTCTGGGTGTCACAAATTGGATTATCTTGATTTGAGCTGTGATGCCCAGCCAGACGCGTATAAAAAGGCTCCGCAACCTAGTCAGCAAGAGAATGTAGCCGTTTGCCATCAGTGCTAGTGTCCTTCTAATCTCAATGGACGTCCTTGCTCATAACAATGCAGGAGTAAATCCCTGAAGTGATTATCTCTTGCGTTTTATACTTGTTTTTTAGTTTTGTTGTTTGAATAGCCAGGGTAAGGCGCTCCTATCCATTGCTGAAAATCAAATGTGGGATGTGCGCAGCATCAATGCACCCTTGCTACGGCGGCATAGTAAGCCTTGAGTAAGAAGCACACCTACTCTCTTGCTTCTCAGTTTTACTGTAACAAATTATAGTTGTGAGTAAGCAGACGACATCTGAGCATTCATGATTAACGTATCTCTACATGTAATGTCATTTCGAATGATCGGCACTGTTGTCGGTCAAGAAAGTGTTTTAGAAAGGCATATCGTATCTTATGGGCAAAGCAGGTATACAGCAACAAAAAGAGTAAACATTGAAAAGACCGAGTTCAAATTAACCTTTGCATCATAAAATATGAGATAGGTTTTTGATATATACCAATGAGTATATTTTTCTGTTATCGGAAAGGGTTATTTGAAAGGATCTTTTTTGTTGGGCAAAGACTTTTCAGGAAACTCTCAGTAATCATTTGAAGTCTAAATTCGATTATTTTAAAAATGTACTTGGCTGCTGAGAAGGCTTCCTCAAAGCGCTTTAGTAGTGAAAAAGAGTACTCTTTCACATTTAGTGCGTTTCGCATCAATTTTCGATGGCCGTGAGCTCATTCCCAAAACTGTTGACAATCACTTGATAATATAAATCTCGGATTCTCTAACACTGTGCTTGTTACCTGAAAAGATCTTTTTACTGCACTACAGCAGGCGGAAAAAATTGAGATTTATGAGCAGCACTCATCTCTTGGCGGCTATGACAAGTATTTGACTGTGAATCAATAGCGTTGCACGATTCACATGTGCCCCGTGATTTTTGTTATTCAATCGAATTTCTTTCCTCCGCTTTCTTAGGCTACTCAGGAGTAGGCATATTAGCGGGTTTATTTAACAATATGAAAGGGAATTGAGAGGTCAAAACTTGCAGAATGTTATTTCTGCAGCAAAATGAATACGAAAAAACCCAATAACCCCTACGAAGCAAAAAATACATCTTCGAATTGAGTGGGTAACAGGCAACGCAAGTAGAACACAATTTCATCTTCAGTGCCACAGCGCTATAGATAGCCCTTTCTAAAAAAGATGTTACTAAACGTCTGGTGAAAACTTTCTGTCTAGCTGAAAAGATCTCCAGAAACCCTTGCCACTAACGGAAAAGTACCAGAGTATACGTTTTGCAAATCTCCAGCTGGGCGATTTTCATTACTAGACACATTACCAATGAATTGTCATTGGCTGCATAACTCTTATTAATTTGAAACGTCTTGATCGAGAAAATTCTCATTTTCCTTTTTTATTTCACATAATCTTGAGCATTTCGTATAGGGATTAAACGAATACGAATTACCGTAGTGAAGATTAGTGCGTAAAAAAACAACGCATAATTTGCTTCAAATTCTTGGAAATAAACTGAAAAATGAGGAAACCAAGCGCCGGACGACGCAGCAAATCTGATTATCGCCAGCAACACTTCTCTATAGCCCAGTATAATAAAAAACTGCTAAGAACTACTATCATTATCAAAAATAAGCAAAAAATCATGAAAAATCACGACAGTTCTTGATTCAACACCTAGAATAATTGTTGTGAAAAGAGAATCAACACCCAGCTCCATATTATTCAGTCTCAAACAATTTGAAACCTCTTAGAACAGAAAAAAATTATCTGCAAACTAATGTTCAAGAGTCGAATGAACTGTTTCATCACGGATCACCTAAAGAAGTGCAGATAAAGACGAGACATTCGAAGTTGATATGTTTTCTGGAGATATGCGATGAATTCAAAATTTGTACAAACGCGAATGAATGCTTATTTGAACTCTTCAGAAGTATGCAGGAGCATATAGCTTGATCTAAGCAGTGCTTTATACCCTTAAGCAAATTTTGTGTAACGTTGAGGTCGCCTGAGGCACGGATTTGAGCCGAGGATCAGGTGCATATTGCGGGACATTCATCTCCAACCCATAGTGCTTCGCGCGTCCATTAAAGTCTTCATATGCAGGTCAACTCGATCACCTTGAACGGTCACCAACAGTTTTCTCTCCTCGTTCCCGGGCAAGCTGTTAAGTAGGCTATATTTACTTGAGAAACGCAAGCGAAATGCTTTTGATATGATGATTCTTCCAGTTGCCTTTTGACAAGATAACCACTTCAAGAGCTTCACTGTGGTATAGGTTTACTCTTAGCTTAGCTTGGGTAATAGAAATCTCGAACACTTGTCCACCTTAGACTTTGCTGCAGAAGCGATTATCGTACTTGAGCAACTGGAAGAACCTGTAAAATAATGTGGGTTTTCTTGAAGAATGTTTTTTATTCTGGCAATGGGCATGAAAGTGTCTTTACATTTCAAAAAAATTATTTATATAATGAGTAAAATCGCGTTCCTGCACTGCACTTTTGAGTTAGACATTGATGATGACGGAGTGCTGAAAAAGCTGATAAATACAATAATAAATCACAATGCCGTCAACGACTTTCTAGATTTTACGTCGAGAATAAGATAAAAAGCATAAACGATCACCACTTTGAACTATAATCCTTACGCGACGATCTGACCTTTGTAAGAGACCTTCCGATGCGAAAATCATGCTCGCTTTTAGCTTCGACTCAAAGTATCTCATCTCATGATGAAGTAATGAAATAAAATGAATAACGATGAATTAAGTATATGGGTAATGAATAGCAATGAATAATAATAATGAATAATGAATGATGATGACGTAATTGTATGCAATAAAAATTTTGAATAACAACTTTTGCTAACATGGTAGATTAGAAGATTTACGGTAGAACACGGTAGATTAGAAGATGTTGTGGAAGATTAGAATTTTTATTTTTCAATAATGAGGTGTTATCATTCCATCTTCGTCCAAGGGTTCGCATTTTGAACACAAACATTTGATCAAACCAAATTTCGTTCACAAAAAAGTGATAGCGCTTCTCAGTGTCTCATTTATGGTTGAACTGTTGCTTTTGCGTTAACAATCTTAAAATTGATCTAAATTTTACTTTGAATTCAAACAACGTTTCCAACTGATTGAAGTCGTTTAGGCTTAATCATTTTAATTTGAAAAGACATCGTACGAAAAAACCTTATGCATTTTTGTGATAAATCAAGGCCTATTCTATAATTATATAAAACACTGAACACTTAGAATAGTTTAGTGATCAATCAGTTATCGGAATATCTGACCCGTTATTAAAAGGGTAGGTCAAAAAATGTGCTAAGCTTTACTAGTATGATTAATTCTAGGTAAAGCGTATACTCATTCAAACACAAGCTTATTTTAAGCTTCTTTTGCTGGACAGAATTTCCACGGATTTTGTCATTCACGCGATAGCTTGAGGAGGGGATTTTGGCTCAAAATTTGTTTCCTGAGAACGCCTTCTTAGTGTGCTGTAGCAACCAAAGCAAGACTACACTTCGCCTTTGGAGTAGTTACCCTGTAACTTGAACTCCATAATTGGTTTATTCGCAATCGTTACAGTATAGTTTATTTGTTAGAAGCACTTTATCGTCACCAGAAGGTGAAGTTTCACGAAGGCAACGTTGGCGAAAATATTTTCAGTAGAAATAATACTCCAGAGTGTCGAAATTCTCCATTAATCAAGAGTAAAACTTCATCTTCAACCCTTACTCTACATTTCTATTGCCTGCGTTACAAGAATTTCATTTGTAAACATATAATATAGGAAGTAGGACTTCAAAAGACTTGCATGGAGGCCTTTGCAAATTATGGCTGCAGTAACCTTCATAAGGACACTTATTCATTATTATGGAAGAGCCCTGGAAAAATGCATCTTGCTAACCTCTGTTTTTATATCATTCGATTATTCACGCATATTTCTTGTTCAAAATACTTATTCAACAGTCAACAATCCATGCAATTATCAATCAGAAATTATTTTATTTGACCGTTATTGCGGTATTATGATGTTTCAATAAATTCCAATGATTTAGAGTGGTGTGCAAAAACGATAACGCGTTGTAGCGTAGAAAGAGTGGAGTGCAAAACGAGCATCGGTGCTGCAACGGTTTAGCACATGCTCCCGGAAAGAGTAAGATCTGGGGTTCGAATCCCGGCCGACGCAAACGTTTTTGCACACTGTCTATACAACTGGCGTTGGCCAACAACAGACCCCAAAAGATCAGTACCGTTCAACAACCTACCCTTAATTCATAGACTAGATATTGCTCACATATAATTGACATTTGGCACATCGTTAAATGATCAGATGTTAGTATACAACATAGATTGAGATACCTAAATTACTAAAGGGATTGAATATCCAATGAATCCAAATAAAACATGATGAATGAACGTCTTCGTTCAAGATGGCTACACGAGTACGTTTTCTGGCATTCCCTCGAGCATATGCAACATATCCACTTTCTGTCAACTTTCTGTACCATTCACCACAAAGTTTAGATCTCGGTAGAAACCGCTATACTCTAACCCACCCATCTAAGTATCACTACGCAGCTTTCACTGTTCATGGCTAAAGACTATCTCTTGTCCAGTTTCACTTGAATGATTTCTTTTCATAACCTAACCCTGTCTTTCTGCACGTCCAAGTCAAGTATGTTCTTCTTTGGAGCTAACTCTCAGCTAGGGAAACTTTAGCGTGCCAGTTGTTGGTGTAGAGGTGCTTTCGTTCTTCGTCTATTGAGCTTACCCAGAATACTATACGCAATATCGCCAACAGTTCAAGAAACTATGCCTTCATGTGCACATATCAACGTTTTGTAAGTGCATAATGGTTCAAGACCGGTTGAGAATACTCCGTGCACTTAAGCACTACGTCGCTTTGAACACCGTCGTTTGACAAAGGGTATGGTTCTGGCAAAAGCACATCCTTTGAGCACTCGCCGATTATCTCTTATCTTTTCAACTATATTCTTCATCGCTTGAGTCATTACAATCTAGCATGTGTTACGAGTGCAGTGTTTTCCATGCTGCTATCGCTTTCGTCACCAACCTACTCATTGTGACTGTATTTCAGTAAGCGATCGGGACTACAGTTGAACAACTCTGATAGAGGCCTATGTGAAGTTAATTGTACTATGTAGCTGGAACAAGTTAAGGAAGACTGCGATCATCATTGCGGAGAAAACGGTACTTTTTCTGTAAGCATCCATATTCAAAAAAAAAAGATTTTTCGCTCTTTATAGGCATTGTAATAATCGTTTAACAGCTCAAATCTCAAGAATTTTAAAGCTGTATTTTATTTTTTTGAAAAGCTTTTGTACTACGATGTAACCCTAGAAAGAAAATTTCATTCCACACTCGAGCATTTTTCGTTGAGCGAAGATTTCCTCAATTGATTCAGCAATCATTCGACAGCACAAATTTCGACAAATTTGAGACAAATTTGATAGTGTTTTTCGCGGATTTCAATGGTGTGCTTACTTTTTGTAAAGAAATCTTTTAGTGCTTTTAGCGCGCTGCCGCAGTAAGAATGAAATGAATGAAATTGTTTGCACACTTGAGCACTTATCGTTGAACTCAGCTTTTCAGTCAGACTTCCACTAAGTATTCGGAAAGACAAATCTCAACTATTTTGAAGATATGCTTGGCTTTTGGGAGAAAATTTTTTAGCGTGCTGTAGCCGTCAGAAGAATATTGAGCTTTGCATGGTTTCGCAAATAACCCCTATATCGCAAATAGCGCGGTGTATTAAGAAATCCCATTCACATACCGGAGCAAGGAGCGCGCGCCGAGTGCGAAACCCAACTTTTATTTGGTTGCTGCAGCTCATTGAAAAGTCTTTCCCAATAACCAAGTGTACCGTTGGAATTTCCGAGATTTTCGATATCAAATGGTTATTGAAAGACTGGAAGAAAAGGGCATCGGAACGCAATCATCTTAGTCTTGTAATTGGCGAAGCCTCGCTGGGCTTTGCGAATGCTCTTCCCATCTTCTGCATCTTCTGCCATAATACTGCTCGTCTCTCTTTGAGGTCTTATTTTGTGGCTTCTCTGCAGCGTTCCGCCAGTTCGGGCGTAAGATTTCGGTTGCCTATAGCTCGTACAATTTTACGTTGACGTATCAGCTCGAGTATTTGCGGAGACAAGCGTCTCTTCTGACCTTAGGACTCCGGCTTTCGTAACGCTAACGTGAAGATATTCAACGAGCCGATCCTATTGTTCGTCGATGTTGTCGACATAGGTATCTTCCCAAGAGCCGACTAATGATTTGAATACATCCTAGTTTATGGTAGTTCTGGGACTTCGTTGTTTGAATTTAGCAGCTTTCCCTCCTCTCCGCGAAAAACGGAGCGTTGTGCGAAGAAGGCGATGGTCTGATCTCGTGTAAAACTTAAGAACAACAGCAACATCAGTCAGGCAAAACCTTCAATTCACCAAGATGTGGTCTATTTTGTTATGGTACTCTCCATTGGGAGATTCCCACGTCCATTGTTGAGAGCGAGGCCCTAGGAACTGAGTTACCATGGATGGTTCAGGGCGTCATGGTAGACTCTGATAGCCTTTCACCCTATTTATTCCATTCTGGTCCGTGAGTCCTAGTGTGACGTTCTTCAGACGTTCTCCTAGGTCCAATTTTTGCGTTAAAATCTCCAGCAATGAGCTTGAAAAAGGTATGGCCTTCTCTGAAGAATCTTTCAAGGTCCATATAGAACGCTTCGACTTCGTCTTCGTCCATAGCCTGATGTTGATGCCTAAGCCACGAAGATAATCAAAACCGGCATTCAACCACATCGTTTCAACCGTAATCCCGATATGGGTTTTTAGTTAATCAAACAAAGTGGTGTTCACGGTCAAATTCGATTTAACAAGGACGCCAACGCGGCCGACACCTCTGTTAACGTATGTTCCAAGAACTGTTCTTCTTCTAAACAGCGTGAAATTGGATGTCGTCTTCTCGTCTCAGGCCAATGAATTCGTACCTTATCCTTCCTGCTCAAATCAATAGATCTTCTACAGCGGATGCATGAACAAGTGTTCATGCGTTGGTGGTGCAACGGCTCAGCACACACTCCCGGAAAGAGTGGAAAATGGGTTCGAATCCAGGCTGACGCAAATGTTTTTACACAGCACTCTACATTGTTGGGTATATTATAAGCTCGCGCCACCTCAAGAGGAGGTCAAATAAAATGAATTTCGACTGTTCTTGCATTGTAGGTACAGATCGTCATTTTAGTCCGTTTCCATTTTGGCTGCCTAGTTTGGCCTTGAGATTTTAGCAACCTCTCCGTACTCGTCCTACCTGGCGCTGCCATACCAGGGGCTCTTTCGGGGTCAGGAAAATGGGGCTCATATTTGTTGCTGTTTTTAGCATTTTAATACATAAAACTTAGTTTGTTAGTTTCTCTCGGAGGAGCAGGAGGAGCTTATTTGTTGGAGACGATTCCTAACTGCCTCCTATATAGTTCCCAGCCGCATGATGCAGGCTTTTGACCGATTTGACTCGTAAAAATAGAGTTTTGTAAAATCGGCGCTACAGAAGCAGGGAACCTGCCCTCTGAATCCACCTGCGTCTCTGGGAAGCACACGGTCGCTTGTAGTTCGCGTTTATTTCCCTATCCACCACGTGGGGACGCGCCACGTGCCCTTGCGCCTGACCGGGCGGGATCCCTCAAAGAGGGGGATCAGTGGCAAATATTAGATATAACCAATGATTTTGACCGATGTGCGAAAATCTTGACATCAGGCGGGACGCGAACCCGTTACACCCATTTCTGAGGGCACGTGACTGACGAACCACTGACGCCTATTTTACTATCACTCTTTCTTTTGAGATATTGAAAGGACGCTGAATGGTTATGAAAAATGATAATTTCCTCTTGATGCATCAATGATTGTAGTAGCGTCGCAACTTATGATGCATTTCGTGGAATTCACAATTTCACCAGAACTAAACGGGTTGAAGAAAAAGCTCTTTTCTTTCATCATTCATTCTACCTGATATTGTACGTTTGAAGTCATAAATGAACAGATTTTATTCACATTTGATGACAACTGAACAAAGAACACTGCTTTAAACGTTGTCGACCAGGGTACAGATCCGTGCATATGCACAAATTTTGACCTCTATCGTAACTGAATCAAAGCAAAAATCCACTATTTCTATCGTTTTTTACCGATGGAGAGTGGTCAATCGCCAAGAAATGAAGATACATGGGAAAACAGGCGAGTCTCTTCCCATTAGTTTTATTGCTGAATAAATAGTGCCAAAAGTGGTGGATACCAAGCTAAATTTTTTTTTGATTGTTACTTTCAATGGAGCATGCAGTATAGTGGTTAAAGGTGTCACGTATAATTGTTAATACAAGTGCTCATCAGCTCATGAAAAAAACGTGGAGTTCTATCAACGTTTAAAGATTAAAATTTACCTTAAAATCAACACTGCTACTACGACTAACGTTGTTGTGTTTATTATTATTATTACTTTTACCTTAAGAGTACTGAGGTACGAGTCAAACATGGAACATGATGTTTTTGTGCAATGAATCAAAACGATCCACGCATTTACAATGTAGTGCGCACAGTGCTATGAAAAATACAATCAGGCGTCAATTAAATGTTAGAATTATTGCTGTTATTATTACTATAATTAACGCTATTATTAGGTGTTCTCACAAATCTCAACATTGGAGTAATAAACACCAAATTTATCAAGCAAAAGTGATTAAATTGCATAACAGCACTATTCAAAGTATGCGCCGTCATCCCAAACACATTTCTGTCAACTCTTAAGCAGCAAATCAATACCGCGCTCATAGAACTCGTCATCCTTGGATTCTAAGAAAGTGCCAATTCCCAGCGCAAATAATTGATGCTTCGGAACTTCTTCTTGCATGGGAAGTACTCCAGCGACCGGAAGAGGTGATAGATAGACGGCGACAAATCAGGACTGTACGGTGGATAATCCAGTAACTCCCACTCCAGTTCGGTCAACTTCCTGTTCGTCAAATTGGCGACATGCAGCCTTGTGTTGTCTCGGAGCAGGTGAGATTAAGGCAAATTTGACATTACAGCGTCCGATTGCAGCTGTTCGTCTGGACACAAATCCTTTAGCTTTTGCACGGTTGTTTTTGAAGGCAGTCTGTGCATTGCGTCTCAATGCGTACTCGTAAAGCAGCAAATTGCGATGAAGGCCTCGCTGAGAGGCCATGATACGGCAAGTATGGGCAAAATTGGTACCAAACGATGGCAGAAATGTATTCAGGCCGATGGTTCATGCTTTGAATAGTGCTGTTGAGCGATCTCAATTACTCCTGGTTAATAAATTTGGTGTTTATTGCCCTAGTACGAAAACTTGTAAGAAAACCTTATATTATTATTACTATGGTTTTTATTAATATCCTGAATATGAGCGAAACAAATTCCACTTCTTTCGATAGAGACATTTTCAAACACTTCCAAGCCTAGCACCGACCGCTCATAATGCACGGAATAATACCGCTTATATTCGAAATTTCGAGTATTTGAGTGCATTTCTCGTGATTCATGATTATTCACATATTCTTAAGAGAATTTAGTGGTTAGCAAAAACACGGCCTCTGTCAGGTATTGAACCCGCGTTTCACCCTATCCGAGGACGCGTGCTATACCACTGCACCACCGAGACACATTTGCACCACCACTCAGTATTCAACATCTCTATGTTAGCTATCAGCCACCAACATTTAACAGGCTTGGTCGGATATGCGAATTCGCTTTATAAAGCCAGTTGAGCTGAGAGCTACTGTGATAGCTAGTATTCGAAAAGCCTAGTAATTTTACTGTTTTCTTCGCAGTGTTATAATTATTCATATATCCTAGGAGAATTGGGTGGTGAGTAAAACCATGGCGGCGGGATTCGAACCCGTGTTTCATCCTATCCGAGGACGCGTGCTCTGCCACTACACTACTGAGGCACATCTGCACCATCACTCATTCTTCAACATTCTATGTTAGTTATGAGTGGTGGCGCAAATGTGCCTCGGTGGTGCAGTGGTTGAGCACGCGTCCCCGGATAGGATGAAATAAGGGTTCGATTCGCTCCTGAGGTCGTGTTCTTGCTCACCTCTCAATTCTCTTAGGAATAATATTGCTTACTCCGGTTACTTCTTACAGAATCTGTTTCGAGATGTCAGAAAGATACAATCGAAGGAAAAGTGAGCGTTCTGTGTAGTGTTTTCACTCTCTCACACCTATATCGATTTACAGTTTCTTTTTGCTCTTTGTTTTGGTACGAGTGTAACAGAAGCATTCACATGCACCGTATTAGTTAGAGGTGCCTTGAATTGCATATAAAATTGTTCGTTGAATTCCGCGCAGTGGGCATATCTGTCGTTGACGAAGTGGTATTGAGCTTCCTTGTGAGAATAGAATATTAACATTGTTAGGGCATCACATACAACTTGGCGAAGCATGTAGTCAATCGCTACTTCGCTGCCAATGGAGCGAAATGCATAGTGCATCACTGAGCTATTGATCACCTCCGTGAGCCTTTTATTTCAATATCATTAAGAAACGCGTCTTACAGAAATCTGAAAGAACATCAGTCTTCATCCAAAGCTAAGCCGAGATGCATCAAATGCCGCAGTTTTTGTAAATCAAACCAATGGCGACAGTCCTAAGTCCACGACGATCGACAAATAAATACCTTGTAGAGGTTCGCTGACTCTTTTCCTGATTCTGAAGGTTTCTGACAACCGATGTGTTGTCTACTGAAGTTGCAAATAATAAACCATCAACATAATTTCTGATCTGTGTATTGATAGTAAGATAAGTAATCAAAGCAGTAACAATCACGTTAATCATGGAAGATCTTCTTTTCTGGTAAGTCCCATTTTGCTTAATTACTTCACCGTGATCGAGAGATGGATGAGTTACTCGAAAGTCTTCGTGACAAGATTCACAACAAAGTAGGTGGAGTTTTTATTATCCGAGTGCGCCGTGCTAAGATGAAGCTACTGACTAGATTACATCTGAAGAGTACTAATAGTCTGTTCTATCACTAACCACTGAACAGCTGTCTGAAATAATTGTCCGGATCGAATTTTGAAAAAGGATTACGATTCTCATTGGCTCTCTTGGCATTATTGGCAGAAGACGTCGTACGTGCCGCTCATGGTATCGAAAATGTTCCTCGATGCCATACTTTGTTCTTTACATGAGGTCTCTTTAAATAACTTTCTTCACCACCGTAATATAATCCAAACAGAAAATGATAGTTCAGTCATTATCATCAAGTTTTTCTCCTTCCGGTCAGGTATTCTATGAAGAACCATTTTTGATCATGGTCTTCGGAGGTCAGACTCGGCCGTATGTTTCATGGAGACTCATAGCTTCAGTTCGTGACCTTTCAAAGCATCTCCGTGATCGGAAGGTCTTTTTTGGCGATGCTCTGGTAACACTGCGAGCTCCTATTATTGATTCATGCCCAAAATTAATATCACAAACGAAAGAAATGGATTCTTGCTGCGATCATATTATTCCAGACAGTCTAAGCGTTCAGATGGGTGACATATTTTGATGTCTCTGCGCTCTTGCTATTATCACTTGTCAGGAAATAGCTGAGAAACGCTGCAGAAAGAGCATAAAGAATTGTGTGAACAGAAAAAGACGTGAAAGCTTTGCGATCTTGATGGAATGAAGTCAATAAATCTACCTGCGCTTTCAATTTTTCTTTCTATGATATTTAGCTCAATGATGATTTACCGCCTTCTCTTTCTTGATTACATGTGTACACGTTGAACTACGAAAAACACCTTATATGGAGTTCTGTGGAGTGCTACGCAAAATGATGTTCAGCATCGTCGTGTCAAACCTCAGGCAAGAGTAAGCCATGCGACGCCAGAGCTCAGTGGGCTATTAGTGGCAGCTTCATATCAAAGAGAAGTGAAAAAAAGTGTGTGCTACATCAAAGTGTGTTCTTTGTGCTTCTTGTTTCGTGCCTTTTGATCAGTCGGAATAATCGGCATCCTTGTGAATGGTGAAGACAAGCAGAGTTAATTGGTGCTCGAATGAATTATTTTAGGGTTGACACACTCAATTTTGAGTTGAAAGATTATGACTTGCTGCAGTTGATATCATTGTTCATTTAGAGCTTCTTAGGCTGTGCACTCTTAAACCCATTTTTACAATGAAAGAAGGATCATGGATCGTCGCTGATGATTTCAATCCGAGTTGGGAGAGTGCTGTTGGAACGTAGTGGAAACTCATAAACAACTGATCACAAAACTGTTTTCGGTGTATTAATACTATATGCTATTCTTTCCATTTATGCCTTGGAATGACAGCGACGAGAAAGGGATGCTATGCAAGGTTTTGTAAACTTTTTGGTAAAGAAACATGAAGTACGGCAGAAGAAAGGGTAGCAGTTTTTTTTAGATGGAAATGGGCATGGAAAGACAGATTTGTTGGTCCTCTCTTCATTGAGACCACAGTAGGCCAACACTTATTGTTTGGCGAACTCGTTAGTGTTTTACTGAGTCGCCTGTCACTAGAAAGTTTATTCTAGATTTTTTTATTACTGCGGCCATCTCGATGTGCCAGACCCATCAATCAGCGTGAAACTGGAGCGTTTTCTTACCAAAATATATAGTTCCGCGCCCTCACAGCAAACACAGTGATAACTTCTTGATGGCATAGTCATATTGGGGAGCAGACCGTACAGTGGCTATACGTGCTCTGTGACACAAACGTGGTCAATGGTGATGGCTCGTCTCGCATGCCCGAATCACTAAGCCCTCCAACATTCGAGGTCGCAATGGATACCACACTTGCCTGAGAGGATAGCAGTACTGACCTGATATATCGGTAGAGCACTGTAAGTTATTGTAAAGGTCATACATGCATTCAATCACTCCCAAAAAGTCGAACGCTCGACATATACCCAAAGAATTGTTGCCAAAACTTGATAATTACACTTTTATCATTCCATTATTCCGATCCCTCAAATAATTTTCGTATCTCGTTAAGTTCTACGTATCCGATGTTTCCTTCTATGTATGTTCTCATGTACGTCACCACATATTGCGTGTATGGGGAAAAATTGGTCTTTTAATAACTAAGGTGTTAAAATTAACTAAGGTGTTAATAGTGTTTACATAGGTTGTCCAAACCGTAATAAAAGTGTACTTCTGCGATCAATTACCGCTTAGCTTCCACTGTCCGAATGGCTTTTCGCAAGTATATCTGATCGAAAACAGCTGTATATGAACCCATCCCATCAAAATAAATTCATGTCCGAAAGTTAGATTGACGAAAGAACGTCTGGCAAAGATCTAGCAGCTAAATAGATTGGGCAGAATTGTCCATAGTGAAATAAAATTGTACAGTTTGAAATGTAAGGCAGAGAGCATATCGAAAGCAATGATATGGTCGTGAAACGCTTGAAAACACGAGCAAAAGGAGAAGACCCCGGCAATTAATCTTTGTTTTGAGGACAAATTCATAGCTGTAAACGCGTTTTAGAGAATTTTCTGAAATATTCTGGAAAGGATAAGAATTACATTAACGCCGATAGAGTGACAGAAAGTAGAAATTTCTATCATAAAGACTGTATTACCGATGTGGAAATAGAAAGAAAACTTGCTGACTGCGTAAATAAAAGAATGAGCACAACAAACATCACTTTTCGTGTTTATCTATTAGGAGTGTCTATACTTTTTCACGTCATTCGGTAAAAATCAAGCATAATCTGTGTGGTTTGCCAGTTTATCTGCAAATTATTGTATATGATTCTTTGAAAAAATTAGTCATTTCTCATCGTTCGTCAGGAAGTGCTAATTATTCGATTTGTGTGCTTCTCAAATGTTATCAACGTCTTCAAAAAGTGCTGCAATAATGGAAAGTATGGGAAACTATGCATGACTAATTGCTTACTAACCGTAACATGATCTTTTCGTGGAAAAGAGCTATCGTGATGATGATGGTGATGATGATGTTGAGGCATGTGAATCGAGCGGAGCGAGTCAAAATGATGCGATGACAGTCTCTTCCAGTCAAAGAGGACTAAACGAAAAAGTTTTGAAAAACACATTTTTATTAGGCAGACGTGTCCTAATAGAGAAATATGCGATCTGTAGCAGAAATTGCTATTCAGCAACGGAAACCGACAGAGCGTTTGAATACGGAAATAACATTGAAAGGTGAAAAATGAAAACGCTGCAAAATCTCTACTACTACGACTCTTTAATGCATAGAACTTAGGTTCACCATTAGTTTGATGAAATTTCTCAGTAATCTACGGTGAAAACGGAGATGAGTTTTTTGATAATGAGATAAAGAATAAGGATTTTATGTAAATATTTATTACTAATTACTATTTATGTAATAAAATGACAATCATTTTTTTTAGAAATGGTGGACAGCTCGACTATTAAGCGATTTATCAAACAAAACCGAAATAGACAAAGAAACGGTAAGTGATAACATGAGAGAAACAAGCAATCAGTTTATTTCATAAGGGTATAGCGTTTAACTCTGGATGTTACTGTTATCCGGTGGAATTACGAATATTCCGTACTGAGCAACACCATAATTGAAAAGCTGTTCGCTAGCTGACGCTGAATCTGATAAATATGCAGATCTTTAGGCGAATCGAAATTTATAGGGTTGAAAAAGAGAGCGTTTCGAAACGCCTCAGATTGAATAAACGCAATTTAGCTAAATAGAGGTAGTATTTGAAAATTTCAAAAGAATGGAGGATATAGTAATGATATCAAACGGAAAAATCCACCTGTCAGTTAAAGGATGCAATTTATTGGCATGATTAGAAACAAAATGATTAGTGGAAAGAAATGAAAAGATGATTAAAGTGACTAAATTCGTTATTGGAAGATCAGAGTCCATTCGCTACGAGGGTTGGATTAGAGAAACCTATTAGCATGATGATTAGCTTTCCGGATTGATGGTCGACAACAATTCTTTTCAGCGGCTCTTACGTTTTACATATAAGTCAGCATTTCATGCTTACGGCGGAAAAGTGCTCTTTTATGTTTCAAACGTTCAATGTATTGAAATGGACATCAATCTGGAAGTCTTAGAACCGCTCGCTCAAATTTTGAATCTCAATCTCATTCTTCCATTGGTATTGAACCCGTATAGATGAATGTCTTATCAGTGCAACGACCATATTCGCCTACATTTTGCTTTGATATTTGCTTCAATCCGGACAGTGAAAATGATATTGAAGTGAAAGGGATTTTTGGAGAAATGGCACATAAATTTCCACCTCTCTCTTATTAGGGATCTTTCATGTGAACCCCAAAACCGATCTCCTCGGTTGACACTGATGCTTTTAATGAATTGAAAGGATAAGTGCCAGAATGATAAGTTAAAAATATGCTGGTGATGTGCCAAGTTTCTGACAAACATGAGAAGACATTATAGAGTAGGACTAACACGAATTGATGACGAAGAGTGTTGGCAAATGCCGTAATGAGTTTTTAGAGCTTGGAAGAGCAAACAGGAAGATGATTATGAACTGATCCTCCTTTCTGCCTGCTTGTTAGCTCAAATATTTTTATTCTTTCCTCGTATAAGATCGATCCCTAACAGGCCATGGGAAACCTAGGAAAGTGTTAGTAGAACCCATATCAACTGAAAGGGGCGTGGCGAAAAAACACCGTTTCAAAGAGGAGACGGAATTCTCACAGGGCATAAATCACTACTGGAATAAAGTAGAGTTTAGAAGACGTCTGCATGCGACATATCTATAAGAAAAGGGAATTAATCTTATATTCACATACAATATCCTCTATAGATGCTTTCACAAAAAATTCGTGCTCTCTGCTTATCCTGCATTTGATGTTGGAGGGAATTCGGTTTAGTGTAAACAACGTTGTCGGGAATTTTTGGTGATTTATGACGAAACCGGCAACGCAACCGAGCTCATGTATGAACATGAACGCGACTATTAATTTTTATCGTCACTGCTACGCCGGATTTGATCTGCTCCCAATATGCTAGCCATTCAGTCATAGCTGAAAGATGTAATAGAAGCATTTGTTTTGGTCAGCCTTTAGTGTGCAATGTGCAATGGACTACATCCGTAGTATAGTAGAAGTGAGTGTGAGCGTTATAGCGTGTAGAATGACTTCCGGTAGCTTAGAATACGAAGCCTGTGCCGCCACTCGACTACTTTATTCAAATCTGGACCCAATTGCCAATCGCTGACTCATGTACACCTCAGGCCCCTAAAACATCAGCCAAGATGTTACTTTATTGCATTCAATAAATTTCACCGTTGACAATTCATGTTTACTTGTCAAGAGACAATGATCTATTCAATGGAACTTTAGAGCAGAAGTGAAGCATCGAGATAACGATCATAGGTATCACAAACGTAACTCTATCCATTTGACTGAATACTGTCTTACCTAGGTCGAATACAAGGATTTATGCCATTTATGAGTCCGTTCATGTTACATAATTAGCAGCCACAATAGTAAGATAGATAACGCACGCACAATGTGAAGACGTTTTATAAGAGCCACGCCAACAACCTCAACATTGGCGCTCTGTGAGGTTTGAGCTATGAACATGCATTAAATTCAACCGTATTCACCAAAGGATTGCAACGGATACTAATTCCATTAAATCGGAGGTAATTACGTGGTTGAGGAATCGCCTTAAACGTGTGAGATTGGACCGATATTCCGAAAAAAAGACAATCTTCGATGCGGAAGAATCTACTTGCAAATTGATCAATGTTTTTCACTTAATGTAAATATTACGAAAAAGGGCTTTTCCACTGGACCAGAAAAGTTTGCAATGAGGAGATATTTAGTAAGAAAATAGAGCACAAACATTAATTGAAACTCAGTTCCTCTTGCTGCAGAAAAAATAGCGGCTATCTTGCAAGTTAGAATTAATGCAGCAAGACAGAAATTAGTCTGGAAAACGGTTGCTGAAGAATCTAATAGGGCTGAATTCAAATAATAGGGCGCATGGGAGACTGTGAGTGCTGAAGGAATAATAAATCAAACGATGAGGCAGACATGTCTTTTGACTGAAATAAAGATAAAGCGTGAGTATTAGGAGGACACAAGGGAAATGCAAATGAAAATAAGAGGTTCTGCCCGACTGACGAGACTGTAAGGTCGAAACACATGTATCGGGCTGTACAAGAGCCTTTACCAGACCACATGACATGTTGGCTCAAATAATAATGAAGAGATCCATTGAAATCGAGCGTAGTCTCAAGGAAACACTCGAAATGAAGGAATATGAGAGAGTTTTGTTTCTTAACGGAGAAGATCAATAGAGTGATAAGGAGAGATGACCAGTAATGAGATATAAAATAACTAACAGAAAGGTTAAGGCGAATATGGACAAGTGAGACTTTTGAAGTAGCATTATAAAATAAAAAATAATAGGAGACAAAAAAATTAAAACTCCACAAATCCAATGGAAGGCAAGCCTAGTCTCAATGAAAACACCTTTTCAAATAAAGCTTGCCTCTCATTTATGAGAGGAAACACATATGCCAACGGAATTGGATACGCTTCATTAACCCAAATTGAAAAGAAGATGAAAACGAAATAAAATTTCACAGGAAGTCCTTGAAGTTGAGCTTGAGTTGAACTCTATCAAAACCACACCTTTGCTACCGTCAGTGATCACACAAACCAAATGAATCGTTTCAGTTGGCAAAGGCGATCGCCGGGTCAGTGTTAGTGATATGTGCCGCAACGGATCAAGCAAGAGCGCTGTGTAACTCCATCATGTTGAGTGTGCCGTTGATCACCACGTTTGGTTATCCGAAAGAGGCACCGCCGAAAGAAGACATGATTATCTATTGGTAAGTTAGTTTGGAGATCAAAATATGAGAAAGCATATCAATCTGATTGCCAGTTGGAACAAAGAACGTGCATGTGGTAGCCAGATTTTCACCGGGACCGTGATCTCAGTTTCCGTTAGATATATTCATCTGGAATTTTGCCTGTATGTCTAACGGAAACAGTTGACAATAAAAAGAATAAATTACCGATATCCATTGCTTTTTCATTCTATCTCTAAATTAGAGAGCTATTGGGCATTGTCTGCTTCGGGATGGAGACGAAGTTTTCGAAGACAACTTTAACTTCTAGAAATGACTACGTTTTAATAGTTTATCCGTTTCATCGAAATGCGTACGCGAATGATGCACCCGACCATGAAAAGCGGATGCTTTTCAGTCTTTCACAGTCAGTAACGAGAATGAATGTTTTTGATGGATTCCGTTTGCTCACTCATATATCACGACTTTATGATGACGAAACTGGCAGGGTGGTTTGTGAGTCAGTTAATTAGAACATTAGGTGTCAGCTCGACCTTTCTCCAACACTCGGTCGCTGTTCACGTGAGAACACCTTATTTCGGCTATCTCCAAAGAATCCACTACTAACCTACCATGCCATCATCGTCGGATTCTAAAATTTACGGCAACTAGTGTGAGAAAAATTAACTGCAGTTTTATTTGCGACATTCCAGTATCCTAATTTCCTATAAACATCTTATTTAATACAAAAAAAAACGTTTTTCAGTCCTCACTCAATTTTTCATTGCCGAAAATGAATAGAAATCTGGTGTTTTCAGTTTCGTAGCCTGATCACTCGTTATTTATCAAAACGTAGTCTAGAATAACATTAGAGTAATGAGATGAACTGGTGAAGAGTGACAAGCGCCATAGTTCAATAAAAATTTGTGCATCAAAAATCTGCTGTAATCGTAAACTCCTAACGAAGGCATTGAGACAAGTGATGGATGATATGCGCCTTCGATAATCCTCTAGGTGTAAGTCATGTTTTCCTTCCATTTAGTAACCACAGCCTTTTATCAGTGCATATTTAGCCTAAACATTGACTGTCTACCAACCCATAATATTGCTACTTTCCTATTCCTAGGTAGGCCTAGTACCAATTTGCTCGCGCGAAGGACACGGATGACTTGGATAGGGGTGAGCATGCTATCGAGTCAACGATTTAGTGTTGCGAAAATCTTAACCCTAGCTGTGCTTGGAAGTCAGTGCGGGACATATCCACTTTTCAAACTTGGTTATTATGATGAATTCTTCCTCTATCGTTTGAAAGGTTCTATTCAACCTACTCCTATGACTTTTTAATATTGGCTAAACACAAAAAGCTCGCTATCGTGAGAATAAGCAAGCAATCTCGTCAAATGCGTCACAGCTCTCATGAATGCGTCATGATTTGCCGAAAAAGTTCTATGAAGCGATTATATATTGCCATGTACTGTATCTACATTCAATTTATGCCTAACTGATTTCCTAAACACATAAATGACCCCTTCATAACCCCTTCGTGTCCGCCACTTCTCTCACTCATTCTTTTAGTTGCTCTACAGCCATCATCCCTACAAGCTGCCGGAATCGTGCAATTCAATCAGTTGATATCACAGAATATACCACCATTTATCATTATTCAGAGATCAATTGCTGCTCAACAAACTTTTCCTGCTGACTCAGTTATCCGTGCAAGCGTGTCGACAAGTCATCACCAAAACAGTCCTCAATCTTCGTCGATTGGAAAGAATTTGTTGGCTTGTGACTAGGAATTGGCCTGAATTTTCTGTGGTGATGACGTTCCTGGTATACTAGTCAACGGACTGTCTGAGGATGATGTACATATTGGACAACGGAAAAATTTATGTAGCAACGCAAATCTGATTGACCGTAACTCTCATATCACAAATCTCAATAGCTATTTGATTGCTTTAGGTAGAATTACCTTGCATAACGATCTTTAATCATATTTCTTGCAGGAGTATTTTTGGCGTTTTGACCCTTGGTGATAAGGAATTAGAAAAAATTCCACTCTATTACAATTTCAAACTTTTATTAGCCCTTATGCTCTTCTTGGAACCTTCCAGACTGGTTGATAGAATCAAAGAGGCTATTTATGGAAAGGTAACACTCTTCATTCTTCTATTTTGATTCCAGTGAAGATTGGTGATGTGCTGATAATGAAAACGTCAAATGTTCTCAGGTCAATGATCAAAATCGCATATTCAACAAGGATGAAATGGATATTCTTTGTGGGAAGCACTCCCCTAGACCTGAGAAACCGTAGGCAATATTGAGATATTAGAGTTATTATGAATTATTCAAATTACTAAAAAAGCTCCTATATAAGTAAAATGGAGATCAATAAAAAATGGTGCAATAAAGTCATGCTGCTGGAATTAAGGAGGAAGAAGAGAAGTGTTCAAGGAGCACCAAAATCAGCAAAAGAACCCGCTTCAGAAGAACCAAATGTATGCCGACATCTTTGAATTATTGTAAAAAAATTTAACATTAGCTCTCAGAATTGGAAAAAACAACTTCGTGTGAAACAGAATCCTTATTAGAATGTAGAAGGACTATGGTAAGGTCTCAACGGGAAGTCAAAAGTATACTCAAAGACAAATTTGCTTTTGTCATTCGTTCACTCACAATATATAGGAAAAGATCCGTCTGTCTATGAATTATAATTTGTTATTATTTAGTATTACTATAGCTGTATTCTTTTGAGCACTCCTTAATAAAAAAAAAACCAAAACGCTTTCAATGGAAAACAAATTTCATAGATGAATGGACACAGTAATGATAGGGAACTTTCATGAATCTCTTACTTAGGCTAGACACAATGCACTGACACTTGAGAACTTTAGTAAAAGAGCAGCTCATTCCGACTCTTAATCACATATACACACAAAAATGTAATGAGCGTCATATATGCCTACTGTAAGGAATGCGGATCCAAATCGCTTTGAAGCGAAAAGGAAAGAACTGAGTAGTTTGCAAGTAGACAACACCGCGTTAAAATATTGAAATCATGGTGGTTTATGCAATGTGAAAATGAGCGCTATAATAATGGAATATGATTTTGGATATATGTGGCTATGTTATACAATTATTTAAATGCGCAGTTCTCGCTCTATGTTTTGATGCTGATGGCGTTCTGCTTGCTGTTTATGTTATTACCTATTTTGAAGTACTGAAAAGATTTTGGTTGGCGCAAAAGTAATTGTGTGTAACGATAATGGGTACTGTTCCATTATGGAGGCGACCCTTTGCAAAAAATGCATTTTACAGTCTTTTTCAATGTTCAAATAATCGTTCGATAGCACAAATCAAAACAATTTGAAAGGTTTAAATAATCTTTAAAAAAATCTTCTTTATTCGCTGAGAGAGCAAAAATAACACTTTGTTTTTCATTGAAAGATTTCTCGCTGATCAAAGCTTTGCCTTCAAAATTTTGATAATTAGTCGACAGATCAAATCATGAAAATTTCAACGATTTATTTTGTTTCTGAAATGGACCACGTATCACGTTGCAACAGCCAAAAGAAGATTGGGTTTCGCAAAACTGGATCACTTTTTTTATGCTCAGCTCACTTTGATGCCTTGTAAAAAACGTGTTTTATGGTCGTTCTTGATGTTTAAGTAGCCATTCGATAGCTCACAAAATGGGAATTTTAGAGATGTAGTTTTTTCTCCAAAAAGGCCTTTTTGTTGCGCTGAAAGAGGGAAAATTAATTTTTGTACATCATTTAAAGATTTCACCCGATCAAAGAAACTCCTTTGGTGTTTCAGTAATTAATCGATAGAACAGACCTTAAAAATTCCAATAATTTATTTGGTTTTGAATATCAACCTCGCATGGCGCTCTAACAACGAAAAGAAGATTGGGCTTTGCAAAACTGGACATAAAGCATCGAGTGCGAAACCCAATTTTCTTTTGGTTCTAATGAGGCACTATGAAGTTTGTTAAAAAAAAAACCAAATCATTATTTGAATTCCTGAGATCTGATCTATCGTTTTCTTTTCAAAACTATAAGAGAGAGGCTCTGGTCAGCGAGAAATCTTTCAAAGAAAACAACTTTTTTATGCTCTTTCAGCGCAATAATAAGGTCTTTTTGAAAATAAAATATAGCATTCAAGTTTTTTGAATTAAGCTGTTGATTGATTATTCAAGCATTAGAAACGACCAAAAAATGCGGTTTTCGCAATGGATCAAAGTGGAGAGAGGACAGCTGAAGTGATCCATTTTTTGCGAAACCCAGTGTTCTTTTGGCTGCTACAGCGTATTACCAGGCCCATCATAAAAATCAAATAGATCATTGGAATTTTTTAGATTTGATTTCTTGATTAATGAATCTCCTAAGGAAAACTTTTGGCAGCGAGAAATCTTTCAGTGAGAAACAAAATACTGTTCTTGCTCTTTCAGCGCAAGGACAAGGCCTTTTTGAAGACGGAATACATCGTTCAAATTCTTTCGTGCTATCCAATAACTATTCGATCATCAAAGAAGACCAAGAAATACGTTTTTACAAGAAGTCGAAGTGGCGCCTCCATAGTGGAACAGTACCCGATTATGAGTTCAAAATGGGTACTAAAGCAGTAGAGAAACTCGTAAGATCAACATCACATTTATCCCAAAAATTCTCAACGAACGAACAGTGCAGCGGTGATAGGAGAAGTTTAGTATAGGAAGTTAGAGTCTTGAAGACGAGGAGAACAAGGGTCGGCCAGACAACGACCATTTGAAAGCGGTCATAATCCTTTTAGACTACTCAATATGTTGCAAAAGAGTTCAGCGTTGGCCATTCCACGGTCGTTTGCCATTTGAAGGCAAACTGAAAAGATAGAAAGATTTGTGTTGAAGTACTGTGGTTTAATTAACGCCAGCCGACAGCCAGGCGCACGCTGCACAGCGAGCGCTTCAAAAAGTTGAAGGAATTGGGCTACAAAGTTCTGCTTCATCCCATATCCGCCAGAACTCGTTTCCACCGAGTACCGCTTCTTCAAGCCCGAGAACTTTTTGCACGAAAACGCTTCCACTATAAACAGTATGTAGAAAATGCCTTTCAAGAGTTCATCGAATCCCGAGGCAGTGATCCTCACGCTACATGAATACGCAATTGACAAATATCAGTTGGATGTAACGCTTCCTATTTCGCAAGACAAAGGTGTGTTTGAGTTTCATGAAAGGCCCGAAATATGCTGCCAAAGTGATTGAGCTTAGTTGTGACGACTTCAAAGTTCATGGCGTAAAACCAC
This sequence comes from Parelaphostrongylus tenuis, assembly GCA_019055375.1. Taxonomy (NCBI): domain Eukaryota; kingdom Metazoa; phylum Nematoda; class Chromadorea; order Rhabditida; family Metastrongylidae; genus Parelaphostrongylus; species Parelaphostrongylus tenuis. The sequence goes on along the minus strand of JAHQIW010000121.1, from coordinate 47,400 downwards.
CAATATTTTTGCATCAACCTAATTTGATAAATAAAACGGCATGCCTAACAAAAATGTACGCTGCGACACATTTGAATGAACTACAGAAAAAATGTGTGCCCTTCAATCAAATTGTCTCTGTCTTCATTGTTGCGCAACTTTTTAAAGCGAAAATAACACACTCAGCTTGTATAGTTAATTTTAAGAATTTTCTTTCTCAATAGGAGGCAGTTTCTACCAACTAAAGATTTTTCAAGCACTCCCTACTATTTCGTTGTTTCACTTCATTGTGAGAAGATCAGTCTCATCTCTTAGAGCATCCACACAATCTTGCCCATTGTCCAGCAGTGGATGAATGCTAAGATTTTAGACCACAAAAATAACTCCGCAGTGCGTAACTAGGGCGAATGTAACGCAGTGGTTTTAGGGACCGTAACATAAACGTAGATCGTCAGTTTGAGGCAGATTACTGGAGTAACGAACCACAACCATATTTTCACCAGAGGAATCCGCGAGATAACAGTATTTATATGACCCCTCGGTTGGACCGGATAGAGCATTTCATAAACTAAATATGCATCCAGTCACTCCTATGATTCTCTAATGCTGCTAACTGAATGCATGGAATATTCCTCAGAGGTCTAGAAACGTTGTAAGCTTTATTCATCAAAACCCCTATGGCAGTTTTTCCATTATTAGAACTCGCAGCTTTCCGCTATCGGATTTTATCGCTTTCGATCAGAACTAAAGTACTATTTTAAAAATGAACGGGATTAATTCTATTAGAATAAAGTCTCATGTCATCAGGTGAAAAAATCATGAAAACCAATAAAACTTTGGAGAGTTCAGAAAGATGAATACTCTGGCGGAATATAGCGAGCGCCACCATTCGTTCAGTCAGGTGCAGTAAAGCCATATGACAAAATCTCGTAGCTATGATCCCGCGCTCTTGGCTCACCAAGTCATCCATTCCTCCGGAGTCGGTAATTTAGTATTGACTGGTCTCAGACTTGTCTGGGAGGATAAGCAGCACTGACTCGGTTCAGCAGGAGGCCACCGCCAGTCACTGTGAAGGCCAGCTATGCATACAGTCACCTCAAGCGAAGTTGAAAATTAATTACGAATTCATGGCTCATCCCTCAGGGATTGATTAACGCCGAGCGCTTTTTTAGCGCTTTAATGAGCGATATTCTAATATCATTTCAATTAGGACGTGCTATCAAAGGGAAGCTCCACTAGTTGGCAGTGATCGAATAAGAAAAGTAAATGCATATGCGTGACACATGATACTTGATATCAATCTATATACACATGCTTAAATAGATAGCTGTCCTGATCATTTGAAATTTGATAAGAACTCGAGCAGTCAAGTTTTGAGAATGTAATATCGTTTTAGCTCAGAGAAGAAGCAAAGAAAGAGGAGAGCACTCGTGCTGCGATTTCAGCTGTACCTGGAGACAAGCAGAAAAGAGAGGATACTGCGCATACCGCAAAACCAACGACTCCAGGTGGCGAGCAGAAAAAGGACGAAAGCGCGAGCATTGCGAGTACAACGGGTCCAGCAGCCGATCAGAAAAACGAGGAAAGTGCCAGTGCCAACACCGCTACCACAGCGGCTCCAGGAGACGAGCAGAAAAAGGAGGAAGGCGCACCCACCGCAACTGCTACTTCTGGAGATGGACAGGAGTCCAACAGTGGCACTCCTAAAGAGAAGAAGGTAATTGATGTTTATATTTTATAGTTGGAACAGTTTTCTCTATTACATCTACAAATCTTAAAGCTAGGTGCTCTTCTAATGATGCGCTCTTATTGTTGCTGATTTTACGGCACAGTCAGTGTTGTAACACCTTTAGTATACAAAAAATACAAGTTTACTTTCTCCATGGTGGTCTCGCTGCTTCAAGACCATAAACATGAACAAGTGGAAGACATGACTCGTATGTCCTGATATGTGCTTATGAGAAAAATTTAAGAATTATATCATTTTAGAGCGATTACTGTGAAGCCTCAGGAAACAGTGGCCCTCTTCCTACTACAAGCGCTACTGATATGCGGAGTAACTTCCTCTTCCCTCTATAGATAGAGACAGCCTTGAATAATTCCGTCATTGAAGTTAAAACATTTAGGAGTACAGAGGTACAAAGAAAAGAATCCTATGGAATCGGACGATTTTTATAAAATTTCTGATGGTCCCGGTATCGAAAATGTTACAATTAATCCAGCTGTCAACATTCACGAAGTTATATTTTGCCCACTAGATCGCCTGGTAATGATATTGCTAAATCTATTCTGACAGATAATGATAATAACACATCAATACTAAAAAAAATCTAGGTTTTCAACGCGCCGGTTCGATTTCGATAACGTCACTTACCATAATGACCATCATGAACAACACCACAACATCCATTGGCGTTCGCCATTAAAGGTGTCTTAATTATATAATAACTTCATCGATTGAAACCTAATAAACAAAAACATTGCTGCATCTAAGTTGTAACTGGATAGTACTTTGGAGGATAGAGAGGACGAACGTTTTAGAGTCGCCGTTAACACATTGGAGACCGCAAACACGTGGCGGTAGCCCCATCCCGTCGCGCACACGGCTGCTCGGCGGGGAACAGTCCGCAATGACGAGTGCCTCTTACTGCCGCCCATCGGAGGAAGGTTACAGATTCGATTCCCTAAAACGCCGCTTCGCTGTAATTTCTTGGCATTATCTTTTCGTTTCAGTACAACATGCTCAAATTACTGGCACTCCATATCTCATGTAGTAACATTGTAGCACAAACGATCAGTTTATGAATCATTAATTCATCACCATTGATTCAACAGCCTGCAACCTTCAACAAAACTTATAACCTAATATATATACATTTAACATATCTGCATAGAATAATAACAACAACAATACAATTCAGAGGGCAGAATGGTACATTACAAATACAATAATTATGAAACATCTATTTGTTGATTATGATGTTATGAGTTGCAAATTGTTGATTAAATAGTGATGAACAAATAAAGAGATTGATTGCTTGTGTTACTGTATTGCTATATGAGATATGGTGTGATATAGTGTGTCAGTGATTTGAGCATACTGCATTAAAAAGAAAAACGCAAAAAAAAATGACAGTGAAGTGCCCTGTCAGGGAATCGAACCAGAAGCCTTCTTTCTGATGGACAGCACGAGACACTGGTCCCTGCGGGCTGGCTTATCGAGGAGCCGGCGCGTGCGCGATGGACGGGCTAGCGCCGCGAGCCAGCGGTGCCCAATCTGTTGATTTAGAACTCCAAAATACTGTCATATCTCTAAAATCTACGGCATGCTACATTCTTCAGGTAACTGTATTCCTCGAGTGATTGCCTACCCGCCGTGTGGAATTCTGAAGAGCAAAGAGAAAATTAATGTCGCCGTCACAGTGAGAGTCAGTTGAATACAAACAGTTATGATGTTTCACAGAATTATTTCAAGAAAGTTTATGTAAACTGAAAAAATTACCTTTGTACCAACAATTTGTTGTGGGTTCTATATGGAACAGTTTCCTAGGCAGCCTTATGATAGTGTTTTATTACAGTTAGCAAAACATGCTCGTTTTAACGAATCAATTTAGTGTTATCAGTTTTTGCTTAAATTGCTGTCGTAGTTCCACAATCTTCTAGTAGGATGAGAGTGATTAAGGATGAGAAATTTTCCATTATTCTCCGAACTTTTTTCTTTATGACAAAAGAAAGCATTAAGGAAGCAGTTCGACGTAGTTCAGTATTGTACGCATGTATTGCATCTAAACCTAGACTGGTGTACACACAGATGTACATGCCTATGTATTTATATATTTATTTATATATTCATTTTATTTTATTTATTTGTAACATACATACGTATATATATTATTTTACTTATATATATGTATATATGTATATATATATATATATATATATATATATATATATACCTAGTCTAAAATCATTTTCCATATATATATATATATCGGCAATAATCTTTTTCGTTCTTTGATCACCAGTTCAAATGACCTCTTTTGGATCCAAAATACTTTGACACTTAGATTGCCCTGTTCTCAAATGATTTGCATGAAGTGAGATTTTTTTCCATTGATCTCTTTGCCTTGCAACCGTGGACGAGATAAGTGGTCTGATTTCAATAAGGTTCGGCTGCGATTTGGAGAATCTGTCACTGACATCTGTCACTTACTTGTCAATTAGTCAAACAAACAACCGAGGAAGTACGACACGTCATGCTCGCAGTTGTAGAACACACTATTTTACCTTGCGTGATCGAACACTTATCCGTTTGGAAGAGTATCATACAGTCAACTCTGTCATCTTCTGCATACTTGTAATGGAAAGTACTTTGAAATGCAGTAGTAGAAACGACTTCAAATTGAGTATCTACATGGCTTGAAGGAAAGCCATATTTTCGCCTATTGAGCCTGCTATCGGACAACAAGAAGAGCCGCTGTGTAGCAAATATTCATGCGCTTGATTGATGAGAATGTCAAATGAGTTGGAGTAATACTAATGCGTAGGGGATGCTATTAGGTGTCGAATTAACATATCACAGCTAGGGTCATCCCCAACACATCCTAGTAAGCTGAGAAGAAAAGAAAATCGATGTTACTAAAATGGCGAAACCTGGGACTAGAACCAGCGCCATGAATCACGGCTAAATTGCTCAACGATCAAGGAATGTCAGTGTATACGAACTGAGGGGAAGCTAGCACATCTTGATACGGCATATCGAAATGAAACGTTCAATTACATATTACCAGTGAACTGAAGGTTCTAATTTGCGAAAAATTCAATGACATATAAGAGTGGCCATCGAAGTACTAACTTAATCGAGCTCAACATTTAACACTTTGATGATTAGCGCTATGGGCAGAGCGACTATTTATGAGTGAGTTGGTATTCTGGGGAAAATTTTGGCGACGAACTGAATCTCTTGAGTCATATATGTCTCACGCGCATCTAAATAAGTAAGCTTCCCACTTCAAACAGCAACTCGGTTCAATTAAGCCAAACATATGTGGAGATCAACTGCTAAACTAATAATAGATAGGATTTGCAAGTCATTGCTAGTTGGATACACAGTCACACATTGGATTACAAAGAAATCCTCACTGCGTAGAGCAACCAGTCCTTTACCCTAAAAGACAGGTAGTTAAGCAATTGTGGAACTAGAATGAGCCGTTTCTCCCAAGAGATAAACATTTCCCTTCAAAACACCAGCAGTTTAGAGTTAGTTTTCCAGTTTTAATATTTACAAATTCAAACGAGCCAAAATCTATAATGACTAGGAGTTTCTTATGCGCCATAACAAATAGAACGCGCTCTCTTCAAGAAGTCTGTGACATACCGATCTCTTCAGTTTCTTGAATTTTTTGAAAATTTTGAATGCTAGCATTAAATCTTTACGAGCAACAATGCGCAAGATTTTTTGATAAGAAAGCAAGGGAAATTCTGGAGAAAATATGAAGAAAAAGCAACATAAGACACGCCTTTCTTTGTGCAAGTTTCTGATATTATCTATCAGCTTTTAATGAGATATTCGCCAGTGACAGACAGTTGAGTTTCGTTTTCTTCTACAGGATCTAATGGGAAGGCTTTACCTTTCTTGCATTTTTGGAGTTGTTTGTCAGTATTTAAGGAAATTTTAATTTTGTTCTGATTTCCCAAGGTGACTTTAAGTTCTTTGCATTACTGCTATCGGCGTTGTTCATATCTGGATTCTATCGGTGTAACACTTATCGCTCCCTTTCGATTTTCCTTCTGGTTCATATATCAAAAATAGAAACCATTGCCTTGAATAATGAAAATTAGATTTGAAAATCACAATATTTGAATAAGTATAGATCGCCCATTCAAAGCTATGTTGACTGAAACCTCTGTTGCAATTTTTTTGAAATCTAGTCAGTTAGGATTGTTGATGATGTCAAGGAAAAACTGTGATACGGGTCAATTAAAGCAAAGTGAAGCAATAAAATTTAGAAGTTCGACCATGAAACTATGGGCGACAAGGATCGTATTGTTTATGAATGGGTGCTGCTGAAAAAATGGAGAAGAATTTCAGACCCGATATGCTCCTGGTTCAAAATTTTCTTATTTATTTTTGGAATAGAAAAAGATCTGAACTCTAAAGAGATAAACTGGCTGAAAGAGTAGGTAAAATATAGAAAATGAGTCGATAAGGCTTAAAAAGGTTGAGCAAAGAGCGAACAAATGAGGTATTGTCCAAAAGAATGAACAGAGCTTGGTAACTTGAAACGGTATGAATGATGCAGTCGATCAAAAAGACTAGAAAGAACTTGATATACGAAAAATTACTAGTTCATAATGATTCCTCATTGGCAATTAATATAATATTTTTAGACAAATGGAGTTGTACGTCGCAAGAACATTCTAGTTCAATACAATGTATAGATTCTATTCTAATGAATTTGTAACCAAGCAAGTTTTGAAATAAAATTTTCTCGACATTCAAGTTGATCATCTCTACAGAATTTTATTATATTTTCCAAGTGATATGTTGCTTGATTTTACAGCGTCCTGATACTTTTTAGATTATATATACATATATATCATCTAAATACATATATAAATATAGTATATGAATATACGCATACATATATATATATATATATATATATATATATATATATATATAAAATTACAGCATGATATTCCGGTTTTGGTAGATTTTGGCCCCTAAAACCAGATACTAACAGAGGGAACGCCCTTCAAAGAATGTGAAAAGTGCAGTGAGAAAAGAAGTGAAGAAATATCATACTGCCGCATAAATTAATCGTTTATTTGAAATTTGTATCAGAAGCAATCCTTTGTGCTAAAATTGCATTGTGAATTCTCCATCTAGTAAATACCTGCATGGTAATTTCAACGACGGTAACGAAGAAATACAGGACAGCACACGAAATAAGCTTACCCAGAATCAAAATGTAGGGTGCCTCAGTGTCTTCTGACAGTATTAATCTCTACACTATCGTTCAGAGTGGTGCATGAGGTTTCGTCACGGGCATGAATTCGAACTTTGATGTTGAGCGTAGTGGCGGCGCGCCTCCACGCTGAGCTACAATGGCAGATCAAACTAGCTCCAAGAGAAGTGCTGTAATAGCTTCAGCTAACGCATATAGGTTGATGCAAAAGTAGTTGCGATTCAAAATTTCACATTTTACATGATTCTAGTTCTTTGACGTATTCCATTATCAATGGCAATTTTCAACAACGCACAAATCGCGTTACTTTTACCCAGCATATAAAATGTAATACCTTAGTAGAATAGTGATCAAATTAATACTCTTGCAGTGCAGTGGTTGGAGGCACGTCGTAACTGCGATACACACGGGATAGCTGGTTCTACACGGTCCTTTTAGACATTCAAACTTGCCACTACTTTAGGTTCGGTCAATTAGTAGAAAGCGTGTCTTGGTGGATGAAATACTGACCTGACGTATCGATAAGCGCCTTTAAGCAATTGAATAGAGGAAATATTTAACTAAAATGCATGACGAACCAATGGAAGAATGGTCAAGCCGAACTCTTTCTCCTTCATTTTGAGAGTCTCTTCTTATAATAACGTTTGTCTCGCTATAACGTTTCCGTATTGTCGATTTATGATAAGTCTATCAAGCCACCACGAACTATGCAATTCGTTACAAAAATTTGGGTTTTTTTTCACCTTGTTCAACGAGTGCGACATTTTAGACTCCTTAAAATTTCGAGTTTCCATCTGAAGTAACCTATTTTACGATGACCATAGCAAACCACCCATAGGAGCTTTCCTATCTCTTCTGGAAATATATATATTCATTAAGGCAACATGAATGGATAATGAGCTGATAGAGCATATGGTCCAGCGGTAACTTGAGCCACAGCAAAGGGTCGAGGGCGGCTGCAGTCAGCCTCAACACTCAGTCCGATTGTCGGGCATCGCCCGAACGATCGTTGACCTCACCCTGACCGCGTCACCTCAATATCGTGGCTGTCACCACCAATGCTCTTTTCACGGACAACCTCGTTGCTGTGTCCCTACATGCCATCATTAGGTTCCATTCGTATAACTGTCAAATCACTAGCTTGTCCTCAAGAGAATTGTGAGCGGAACATATCACTTTTGTGGCGGAGCGAACTTACTTAGACTATGGTCGGCCTACCACCACGATAAGGGATTTGGCCCCATTTAATCAGCCATTACCTCACGGCTATCATAACACAATATACTCACGTACAGAATCCCACCATCGGTGCTTGTCTTCCGGGGCGAACGTAACTACCCTAAAGGGCTCCTCCGCCTAGTCATACTCTGGCAATTATCGCCGATCGTATAGTGTTTCATAATCACTTCCTTCATTTTTCGTCAGACGATGAAATGCCGTCCATATCAAGTTGTCATAATCTTGTCTATACGAAACGACATGACGCTACATATTATTATTATGATGTTATTGTAGTTATGTATATATTTTTAGGTTTTTTGATATTAGCCGTAATAAAGGATCCGCACTCAGTGCTCTTGTCCACTACAAGACACGGATCAAAATAATCAGTCGGTCAGAGACCAAGGCTCAACTCTCCGCAAAGAAAGTACAACCATCGCATGAAGATCACTTGGCCATTGACTGCCTATGCCACACACATTCCAGTAGCAAAATACACTGAGTCTTTACCACAATAACACTGCACAAACTAAGGCAACACATAGCTTCTTCAAATTCTTTGATAATGATATAATATGTTCTGAGATGTTCGTCAAGTCTAAGTGTTAGACAGGCGCATGTTTCGTCCTTCAGTAGCACAGTCTCCTTTGGGTCTGTCGATGCGTGGAGGTAATATTTCTTTATGAAGGAATCGACGCCGAGTAGTAAATCACCGCAAGTCAGGTGATGAAATCCCCTGACATTGCAGAGACTGGCAGTTGAGTTGTGACTGTTAAAATGAATCTACCTCTTTTTTGGACCGCTTCTTTATAGATCTCGCTCAAAACGATTATACTCTGATAATGATATAACATGTTTTCTTTACAATAATGTGTTATATAACCACTTAGAACGTTAAGATTATATTGCATTGCATTTGACTGGAATTTTAAAAATAAGAAGGACCACTGTGTCATGTCCACAGACAATGAAGAGCTGAAAGAAGAAAAAAGTAAAATAAGGAGATATACTAGAAAACGGCATGAATGACGGTTAATACATAGTCTTCTTAACTAGTTTCACTATAACGCCCGAAGTATTAAAGTTTATGCTAAAATAGCTGAATATTTTCATAAAGAAGTGACAAGGAAGTTCATTGTGGAAGCAACCAAGCGTGAGATTTTCACTGCTCAAATTGAGTAGAAATATGATTTTGCATCGCAATAATGCTGATCGACGAAAAAGGCTAAATCACATTTATGCCGATGGCTTTCCAAACGTTAGTGGAATCTGATTTGATGAGGAAATATTAGGATGCTTACAAACTAAAATCACGACAATGCATCTTATAGTAAACTTTATTAGTTGATACTAGAATTTATAGGCTCTCATATCCTCTCCAAGTACCAATAAATTTCCATGTCATAGAAAGATAATATTACAATTTATTGGGGTTCACAAAATACTTATATTGATCTTTCCTACAGTTTATATTTTCGAGAAAAGAAACAATTGAATAAGTAGATCTCAGAAAATAAACCCAACAATGATGTTTATATCGCTGGCGTTTTACGGCCTCAACGCCTACTGGAAATGCCTAATTTAATCTTCGTCTTGAATTTCCTAAAGAATTTTTCTAAGCTTCTATTAATTTTGTGAAAATATGTGCATCATCAAAGTGGCAGAGAATGTTTTTTCCATGGAGTGTATATCTTCAATCTCTACTTCATTAATGGAGGAATTACCTTTATCTCGAGTGCTTTGTTTAGACCACGCTCAAATTTCAATAAATCTTTTCATCGTTATTTGAGCCAACATGTCATGTGGTCTGGTAAGGGCTCTTGTACAGCCCGAGACACGTGTTTCGTCCTTACAGACTCATCAGCCGGGCAGAGCCCGTCTTCTGTCGATCTGTTTATAGTCACTTCTCTCGGGAGGTTTAATTATAAAGGTAATAGATCACCTGTATCACCTGTCGTCCCGTTGATCGTCGAGTGACTCGAGCGGGTACCAGCAACTCTTCCATTTTTCCCTATCGCGTGCAAGAGTAGCCCAGTGGGTCCTCCTTGCTCTAGGAATTCGCTGAGCATCATATCTTTCTTCCATCGCTTTCGTGAAGAAATCGGACCAACGGGTCAGTGGTCTTCCTTTAGAGCGCTTGACGTTCCGAGGAATCCAGTCGGTAACGGCTCTCGTCCATCGGTTGTCGTTGAAGCGCATCACGTGTCCGGCCCACCTTATTTTCGATATCCTGGCGTGTAGAACGGCGTCTCTGATTTTCGATCGTTGACGTAGGTCGGAAGTTCGGATCCTTTGTTCATTTGCGAAATACGAGATACTCCTAGCATCGACCTTTCGACTGCGCGTTCGATAACGGCAAGTGATCTTTCATCCTGCTTACGTAGCGACCAGGTTTCTGCTGCATACGTTAGGGCAGGGATAATTGTCGAGTCGAAAAGGTGGGCACGGAGTCGGATGTTCTTTGTCCTCTTCACTACATCTTCGATGCTCTTAAACGTTCCCCAAGCCGCTCGTTTCCTCCTGCTCAACTCTGGGGCTAGGTCGTTCATCATGTTGATTTCACGACCTAGATAGATGTAACTGGAGCATTCGGAAATTGTCGTTCCGTTGAGCGTGAATGGGGCATTAGAAACCCATCCGTTCCTCATGAACATTGTTTTCGCTAGATTCAGTTGAAGACCGATCTTTCCACAGGCGTTATCGAAATCAGTCAACATTCGTTCCGCTTGGCTGATGTTTGGTGTTACGAGAACGATATCGTCAGCAAAGCGAAGATGGTTTAATTGTCGACCGTCAATTTTCACTCCCATTTCGTCCCATTCTAATGTTCGCATGACGTTTTGTAGGGTGGCAGTGAATAGTTTTGGCGATATTGTATCGCCTTGTCGAACCCCTCTTCTTACGTCAATGGTGATATTGTTGTAGAATGGAGATATTCTGGTCGTGAAATCTTTATAAAGCTCACGAAGGATCATTATGTACCGAGTAGGGACGCCCTGGTTATCCAGAGCCTCTATAACCGCTTCTGTTTCCACTGAATCAAAGGCTTTTTTCAGATCGATAAAAGTGAGACAGAGTGGTTGTGTGTACTCTCGCGAAACTTCAATGAGTCTTGTGATCGTGTGGATGTGGTCCATGGTACTAAATCCTTTTGTTTCCACTGAATCAAAGGCTTTTTTAATAGATAGATAAAGATAATAGATATGGTAATAAAGATAATAGATAAGGTAATAGATAAAGGTATAAATATGATAAAAGTACAGCCAATGAGCAATCGAGTGCACAACACTCTGTGTTAGGTGAATGTTTCACTTGACATAGAGTGCAAAGCGTACGTCGTCGATAACTCTCTATAAAAAGTGTAACACTCCCGAGAAAACTGACTATAAAAAGATCGACAGACGACGGGTTCTGCCCGGCTGATGAGTCTGTAAGGACGAAACACGTGTCTCGGGCTGTACAAGAGCCCTTACCAGACCACATGACATGTTGGCTCAAATAATGATGAAAGGAGGAATTACCGTCTGTTGCTGAAAAACAACTTCATCGTGAAAATGTTAAATGTGTGTCATAGAAGCATTTCTTGTGAAAAAATGTGCCAACCATCTATAATCCAGTGACTGGTTAATAATAGAGCTTACTACTCCTCGTCGATTTCCGGAACTTTCAAATTGGATCGATTTGTTCGGAAGATACAAGTGTATAAGTTTCAGATGTGCCTTATTCGTAGCAAATATGACAAGAGGTGCATCCAAACCAAGACTTTCAGTAATTTCGTAATATTGGAGAGTCTAGTCTCAGTAATTTTATTGGTGTCTTTGGCTTCTATTAGGCTATGTAAAAACTTCGTACACTTTTGAATTTTTGGTATGATTTTGGCAGTAGTCAGTGCCAAAAAGAAGGCGAAAGTGATAATCAAAGCATTCTCCATCGACCTCGATGACTTCCTGCCACTTTTCGGGTAAAGGATCGATGTTCGTAGCCATCCTTTCTGCAACCGTATCATCGTCAAGCTCCATCGATCTTGCATGCTGGCTTCACTAGCATTTTCCCCTACGCGCCATTCGTGCATAAGTAGTAAGCGAATTCGTTCCCACAACAGCTTTATCTTGAAGCATGTATGGGCAAGCTCGTATACCAAAACGTTAGCAAAAAGATTTGCACGTTTAAAGACACTGAAATCGTAAAATTTCACTGCAAAAATTTCATTAAAAATCCAAAACGGTACAAACTGCTTACACAACCTATCATAATGTCTTTTATGTGGCATTATAGCAACAGAAATAGGATTATACTTTACACTCAACTTACTTTGTTTGCTTGACTGAGGTCTGTGGATGGCTTTCTGTTGGATTTTTTGGAAGTCATTGAGTAGCTCAAATCTCGACAATTTCAAAACAGTGTTCATTTTTCACAGAAATGTTTTCACATCTTTCTGCATATAATGTGGTGAGATCAAAAAGATTATTGTATTTCACCTCAGAGTTTTCTTCGTAAGTATGATATATATAAGCAAGCATATGAGCATACAGAGAAAATTATGAAGTATCACAACGACACAAAAAAACCTTGAAGGTTTTGATCAAAATGGAGAAAAAACCCTAGTTAAATAACAGAAATTGCACCGCGCTTGCAAAACACGCTAGGCAAATGATCAACTGCGGTCCTCAAATGGCTTAGGAACTGCATTTGATTTGTAGAAAGACCGTTTTGTTGAGCTTTGTACTTACAAGATTACGTTTCCCCATGAACACGCATTTTTTGCCTTGTTGGAGTTTGTGAATGGTTTTCAAACGGAGTTTTGCTGTGCAACTGTTTAGAGCCTTTTTGAAGTTGTACGTCAGAGCCTTACGTACGTTTCGGCGGTGTCGCTCGCTTCACCAGTGCCACTTTTTCACAGTGAACCCTACTTCAGAGTAGGGATATGGAGGTATCACTTATGGTGAAAGCACGTGATGATGTAATATCAACATTTTTTCAGTAGATGGATACGGCTGGTGGTGAATATGCAGGAGTCCATCTTATCAATTGCTTTTAAACCCCTCTTTGCACATTCAGTATAGTCTGCAAGAATCTTTCGAGTCTCATTGAGGTTGGTACCCGTGCTATACGTACGTCTTGGCTGTGTCACCCGCTTTATTAGTGGTGCTATCCCAGCTATGAATTACGGTCAGTATGGGTGTGGGGCACTGATGAAGCTAGCGACAGCGCCGAGACGTATTAATGTATCTGGCATAGTAACGTCAAAAAAACTTTAAACACTCTCACAGACTATCTTAAATTCTTTAGCGAGATTTTAAAATAGTCGGTGAGATAGATGTTTATACAAACATATTTGTTGTTGACGAATAAGTGCGTCATTAGATCCTTTTATTATTATTTGAGCCTTGTCATGTGGTCTGGTAAGGGCTCTTGTACAATCCGATGCACGTGTTTCGTCCTTACAGACTCGTCAGTCGTGCAGAACCTGTCGTCTTTCGATCGTTTTATTATTAGTCAGTTCTCCCGGAAGCCCTACTCTCCCTACAGAGGATTATCGAAGACGAACGTTTTACACTCCATGTCAAGTAAAATTTTTACCTAACACAGAGTGTTATACATTCGATTGCTCTTTGGCTGGTATTTTTAATCATATTAAACCTTTATTTCGAGTGTTTTGTTAAGACCACGCTCGAATTTCAATAGATCCTTTCATTATTATTTGAGGTGGAAATTTCACTTGACATAGAGTGTAAAACTTTTGTCTTCGATAACTCTCTGTAGGGAGAGTAGGGCTCTCGAGAGAACTGACTATAGAAAAATCGAGAGACGACGGGTTCTGCCCTACTAACGAGTCTGTAAGGACGAGACACGTGTATCGGGCTATACAAGAGCCCTTACCAGACCACATGACAAGTTGGCTCAAATAATAATGGAAGCATCTGTTGAAATTTGAGAGTGGTCTTAACAAAACACTCGAAATAAAGGTATAATATGTGCTCATTGTGCTATTCCTATTCCCATTACAGAAATGTGTCTGAGCCTAGTCGTAATTTCGAAGAATTTCACAGTTTGAAAATTTTTGTTTGCACAAATTCGATAAGTAAGGCATTGAATTTAGTGAAGCTAAATATTCTCAATCAACCACTAAGGCTGATGTAATTTTTGAAGTGTTTAGAGTGCTTCCTCATATCGGTCTCATCTTACCTGTCGCTTAACATATAACACCTAATATTAGTTTTGATGACTGCCGCCAACTTTCTTGATTGAAGAGCTGAAAATCTGATATTCTGGTGAAGGGTCTATTGTGCTTTGATCGAAATATGAAAAAGAATCATCTGCAATGCTACTTTAATTTGAAATTTGTCTAAGGTCGAAGGTTATAAAAGAGTGAGAGCGAAATTACAGTTTCCATCGCTTTGGTGTTCAGAAAACAATCTTCATCATCGATGGATACGATCTTCATATTTTTCTCACTTTTACTAGTCATTCGTTAGTGTAAATCTTGGCTACTCTAATACTGCACTTATTTTCTTGAAATTCCTTTCCAGTGCGCTGTCGTAGCGAAATTAAAATTAACACACTCGGAGCGTTTTTAGCTGAATAGTGCTTTGCTCTTGGACTAAAGTGATTAATATACTGGGTTAAAGAGAAGTTTTGGGAATTTCTTCAGATATCTAATCAGTAAAACAATACTGCATAAACAAATGAATTCTTTCGACTGAAGGAACAAATACGTCTTTTAAATCAACAAATATAACAGTAATCAAATAAGTTCATGTCAAAATCTCAAAATTTGCCTCCTTTGGCCTCTAAACATTTGCGAAATCTCCTGAGAAAAATTTTTAACATTGCGCGATCCGGTTTCACCGTAATTTCGTCCCAAGCACGTGTCAAAGCGGTCTTGAAAGCGTCTACGGTAGTGCAGCGAGTAGCCGAGACTTTATGTCCAATATGGACCATATAAAGTAACTTATTGGGTTGAGATCCGACAACTTTGACGATTAAATATCCTTGCTCCAGAAATTGAAAACTGCTGTTGTTAGATGGCTATTGTTTAACGGACCTAATGCGCAAGAACTCAGTCTTGCTGACGCGTATGTCCGTCGGCGTCAAAGTGCTGAGCACTCCAAGGCTCATGTACGCCCCGCGAAACTTGCTGGTAACAGTTAGCGGCGTTGATTTTGGCGTTTGTGTTGATGAAGACCAACGGCGTCTTCCGATAGTGTAAATGCCGAACAGAGGTCGAAAAACGACTGTGGCTCATGATTTTTGCTGTTGCAAACTTTTGCTGACCCTTCTTGTAAAGTTGACTCTGATTTTGGCGATTGTGAAGTGGCGACCGTGAATATCTTTTTATTTGTAAGGAGCATTCTTGATAGACGAGCTCCAGCTATTAAACGAATCAATTACCGTGCCTGAAGCCGTTTTTCATCTTTTTGCCCAGGAAGTGAGCACGAATGTCTTGTAGCTGCGCTGCTTCAGCTTATTTTCAAATGCTTCGGACTCTGTATTCGCTGATCTCGAGCTTCTCTGCTATTTTGCGCATCGAACTCTCCGGATTTTGTTAGATTTTCCAATGATCTTCTGAATGTTCTCCGTAGTAGACGAAGTGGATGGACGACCTCTTTGAAGACGGTCCTCATCAACACTAGTTTCTTTGGAACGTTTCACGTGTATACACTTTACAGACACTTCATAGTTCGAAACTAGTAATTTTATTAATAACGGTTCTTTTTTATTCCCGTCTTGTGCAACTGAATAGCTTCCATTTTTACCATCCATAACTTTAGCTCAGCTAAATAGGGACAAATGAGTCAAACACATTCTAGACCAGAATTAAGCAGAAAAATTGGTATAAGTATCAGAACTGATAAAAAAACATCATATCACTCTTAAAATATACAAAGTGCAAATTTACCGGAGCTATTATTGAATCCTGTGTTATTCAAAAAAGGTGATTTCAAAAGTGTGGTGGGTTTATGAAAAGGTTATGTTAGTGCACTGTAATAGTCAAAAGAAGATTACCTACAGCCTTTGGGGCGTATTATCGCTTCTCTCGATTCCCGTTGCGTGCGAGGATCTCAAAGGCACCATGAGGGGGCATGATTTTCGCTATATTTGGAAATTTTCTCTCTATTCCATAGAAATGTCTATTTTTTGTACTAGAACTGTAGAAGAACCTTTATTCTAGCGTTCTATACGCTCGAGCTTTCACTTCCATTTTATATTGTCGATTGAACTCGCTACGAGCCTAAACCTTAGAGTGCTTCGCACTTCCAGCTCTTATTGTTTATTGTTTATCGTTTATGTTGAGAAATTCCCCATTCCACATAGCCATCGACACATATTGCTCGAGCGAAAATGCGCGCCAAGTATGGAACTCAGTTTCGTTTTCACTGCTACAGTGCAACTTAAAAGCCTGTTTAGAAATAAGTATAGCATTAAAATTGCCGAGATCTAAGCAGTCGAACAAGTAATAAAGTCTGGAGGGTTCGAAAATAACGTTCCTTCCAAAAACTTGAAAAATGGATTGAGATAAGGTAGAAGTAGTGTTTCCTTCATGATTTAGCTAATACCAAGTGGTTGGTGACTAGGCTTAATTCGGCTGATATTTTGACTGTGGACAATCAGTTAGCTTCCAGATGGCGTCAGAAATGGATTTGCATCACAGGCATGGCAACACATGAAAAATATTAGCAAAGATACCGTTTACACCCACAGAGTAACGGAGCTTCCCTTGGAAATCTGTGATGCTTACGACTGCTGAAGTCTTATTAATGCAAAACTATTTTTCTGTTTCACGAAATCTGAAAATGCGGAGCCGACGAAAAATTGCTCGTAGTTCAGTGAACCCGTCAAGCCAAACGTGTTCATTATAGATCAATATAATCCGAAATCCTTTTAATCTAAAGTGGTTTTATTATAATGTAAAATACGGGGTGGATTAATATGAGAAGAACTACTGTGAAACATTGACTTTGATCTTCGACTATGAAGAAGACGAAACGCGTCAAAACGTTTGTCGAATATAATTGTCTCTTAACATACCTCGTGATATAGATTTGATCAACAAAGAAAATATGATTGATTGGCTTCCGTATCTAAATAAATCTAAATATCTAAATAAATTAGAGAGTTCTGTGAAAGCCCCTCAGAATACCGACTTTTGCATAATAGAAGCTTGGAGAAAACAAGCGTGTTATCACTATCAAAGGGTGATTAACTAATTAGCAAAACAAATATCTAATGAGCACGAGTTTCATCCTGCTTTTTCTGGAGCTCGTCAAGTGAGGTCTTTCATTCAAACGACGATTTCTTCGAAGAAAGCCCAGCCTATGATAAGAACGAAGGCGAACACCCACAACGAGGATAAATGACTGTGGCACACTGACTCAGATCATTCGGCGAAAGCGTAGAAACATCAAGAACAAAGTGGTTTATTAGCCACCTCGTACTTCAGGCTTGATTAGCAAAGAAATATGACTGGTATGAAAAAGTATTTTTTGTTTCTTTCTGGTACATCATTTGAGTTGTTCGAGTCACATGAAAATATCTGAATGCCCTAGAATGCTCACTTTAACGCATTCTGCGTCGTTGCATATTTAGCATATCCATCAACACTATTTTCTAGCTGTCTAACTGCTGTCATTGTTATATAATGAGATTGGCGGATGGATGGCCTATTTTGCATGGCGGATTTTGGTGGCAACCCACTCAGATGATGATAAATATCTATATGGTTGCTTTTGGAATTCTCAAAAACTTCAATAAGCGTATCGGAAAGTGCTTTTAACTTAGCGACTAATCTTGAATGATGTTGGGCGAGGTCCCGTCGAATGTTACTTGTTACATTCATTATGAGGTTCAGCTCATTATTGTTGTGAGCCACCTTGTTTTTTCGCTTGTTATTAATTTGTTTTCTTCATCATTATTCCGAGCAATCATACATCGAGGCTACTATTATACTTTTCGCTTCGTAGAACCAAATCGTTTCCGATACCGATTTTCGAGAAATTTCGCGTATATGTATATATATATATATATATATATATATATATGACTTGGTAATTTCTCTGTCTAGCACTAATAATTGAAACCACTTTAAATTCATTTCCAGCGAATGTGACGATTTTCAAAGCTTGATCAAATCTCACCCAGGATTTTAGTCTATAATAGAATGGTATGAGAAAAACATTCTAAGTAATACGATTTTCCGTCGCACATTGTCTCACGGTATACCCATAAGTTTCAGCTAGTCGTTGTATCAGTAGAAGTAATTCTCTGTTTACGACGATGTTGTGGCGACAAATGACAAAAGCGTCAGCATAACCGTACTCGCCATCCAGTATAAATCATTTTGTCTCATAAGCAGCTTATTGGAAATTCACTCGAAAAATTTGAGCAGTTTTGATAAAAAAAATAACGTTCAAAAGAAGTACTTGGGCGACATTCTTTCAATGTTTGATTTTCACTTCTTAATTGTCTCATATCCTCAATTATTAGTATCCTCCAATCGCGCATTCTCTCCACAATTAGTGTCTTTTCTTCTTCATTCTCTTTATTACAGTGGATTCATGCCTCTTTTTTACAATGTCCACAGAGATTGGCACCCTACATTTACTCGGCTTAAAAGAAATATTTTGGTTTGATTGAAAGTTCGTAGAATCCTATTTATGTACGTGTTTTTAATTTTCACATAAGGCTTACTTTTTGCATAATAAAAGTTTATAGAGCAATATCAGGTCGATCCATAAGTTTTGGCACGAGGGAAATAAACACTAAATTTACAAACGAGATTTCCTTGCGAGCATTTTGGTATTCAACTTGCCCATACTTGCTTCAAGAAGGAGCTGTCTTGGGAGTAAATTCGCTTCCCTACCCATGCACGAATGGCGCGTAGGGGAAAGTGTCAGTGAAGCGACGTACAAGATTAATGAAGCTGAGACGATGATACGGTTGCAGAAAGCGCGGCAAGGAAGTGATTCGCTAAGTTCAAAGCCGGAAAGAACACTCTGAAAAGTCAGTCGCGCTCGGGTCGTCCACAGAATGCTCCATTGATCTCGCACGCTCATTCACTAGCATTTTTCCCTACGCGCCATTTCGTGCGTGAGTAATAAGCAAAATTGTAAAATGTTTGCAAGAAAATGCGCAATTGAACGATACCAAAATCATTCACTTCAATTACTTCTGGTTACTAAAATGGGTGCTTATTGTCCTACTACCAGAACTTATGGAGCGACCTAATACTATAAGAGAGAATAGACGCAAGCAAGATTTTGTTTACAAGTGAAGTTAAAACTTTTTTCTAACTTTTCCGTCTTCTACTTCTAACATTATGATCATTCATTTCCTTTAGTTTTCTTCGGTATAACCGAACAGTATTTTCATCAACCGGCTTTCTTTCACTTTTCTTTCTAATATAAGCCCTTTGCTGCCGACCTACTCTAACAACTCAGAAACTCGTATTAACTCACTAATGGTGAAGCGGCGCCCATAGGCGGTTCTCTTTTTTGAAGTGGTTCGTTCTAGTGTATAAAATTTCATCCTGGATAATTAGTCGATAGCCGAAGGTACAGATATCCAATGGCGTTTGCAATAAAAAAAAGACGTCTTTTTTGCATCTCCACTCAACTGTTTGAAACCATATTTGTCCATTCTGTTCATTTTGTTCTTTCTTGATAACGATGTTTGTTGCAAATAATCAACTGATAAATCACTGAGGGGACAGCTTAGCCTGGTCCAGCTAAGTATTTTACTTCCACATATTCTAAGCTTTCAGCTGCAAGCAAAAGCTCAGAAAAGACATGTGTTCTACAACGGATTCCCTGAGCGAATAGGTCTCACTAGGTTACACTTACGCGCGATAGTGAAGAAGGAAGTTTTATTGGTGTCCGATCGAGTCACTCAACGAACGGAGCAACTATGATACAGAATCCAAATGATTTATTGATTACAATGAGTTCAGGAAAAAGCTTTCTAGCACTAAGGCTTTTTCGAAGAAAAAAGGCGTCTGCAGATTCTTCTCCTTTTTCCAAGTGCAATAAAATCTTGAGTACCGACTCCGGTGCTTCAAGTCGGTGTTTACTCTTATCTTAATCATAACTACCTCGAAGCAGGCCTATGACACCTTCGATCTCTTCAGTATACTTTTCGCAATCAGAAGTTCAGCCTACAACAATGATTAACGTGAGCAGTCTTTTTCTTTGTATTTAGGAGATAATTATTCAATAATGGCTTACTGCCGTTTAGATAGAATTCAAGGAACATGCGAAGGGTGAAATACGCAAAATTTTTTTTTTCAAATCACGGAGATGAACCAATCTATCATGCTGAAATCACAGTGAAATGAGACGAACGCAGAGGATTATCCGCCGCGTTGCTGCCCTACACGTGTGCGCGTTGTCCTCAAAGTGTGTAGGACGTTATTCTCCTTAAATAAATCGTTATTCTCCTCAAATCGGATGTACTTCAACTTTCCTCTTGTCCTATCTATGCTTTACAACTTCCTCCACAGGACCATAAGGTTTTGATGCGTAAATACTACGGTTGGGGAAAAAGTCCTGGGGCACTTCAAAAAGATTGAGATAACTCTCATGCATACCATGGAAATATTACAGTTTATTAAATGGGATTTTTTCACTGAAAGCCTAGATATTATTTGTCTGTAATTTCACTTTTTTAGAGGCCTCCGCCATGTCCAACGATACAGTCGAAGTTCGTGTTTTATTGCGTCATTTTTGGAGAAAGGGTCACAGCGAGATGCAGTCAATGAAAATTAACGCAGTTGAAATGGAATAAACAATAAGCAAATTTGCTGCTGGACGCTAAATTTAGCGCTTCAATGCAGGAGATCTTGACTTCCTTGTTTAGGACGTCGATTTCTCATGGACGTCGATTTTCCAGGGTCATCGATTGAAATGTTTCATGAAGCTGAAGAAGCATGTCAAGAGGTTTTTTGATTCGAACTTAAACGAATGATACTTCGAGGAGATCCGAAATATGGTGAACCGATGACTGAAAGTCGTATAAAGCGAGCGCTTTTGTTTGAAGAATAGCCATTATCGTTTTTTTTGAAATTCATGCACTATCTCAAATTTCTACAAGTAACTCAGAACTTTCTCTCCAAACTTATAGCTCTTACGTGCAAAGAAAAAAGGATTTCATACATTCTTGACAATCGTGAGACTTAAAATGGAGACATCGAATTGTGAAAAGCATTCTTCTAAGTAAACATGATCAAATAATAGTAAACAGCTATTTTAAGCACGGCACTAGTAGCAGGCTTTATTTGCATGTGGACCACTGAAACTACATGGCGTACTTCTTATGTGAAGTGCCTGTGAAATGATCCACAGAAGATCAAGTATGAATTCGGTATCAAAGCTATACGGAACTCAGAAAAAGCGAGGCGTCTGTATACGGTATGCTCTGCAAAATGATGGGCAGAAGATCACTCATTTTTGCGGTTATAAAAATTGTATGGTGCACATGCGAATTGCAGGCGTCGATCGACACATTTAGCTTCTAGGTTGCTCCTCTTAGTGCACCGAAGTGTTTTCCTAAACTGGTAATCGATGATCACTGAATTTTGCGGTTAAAAAATTGTATGTTAGCTCGTAAAATGTAGGTTTATAACTTTAATTGACCTATGATGAGCTGTTTTCCCAGTAGTTGCCCTCTTTGCAACAAACTTCTTGATTAAAAAGAAAAAATAGAGTTTATAGAGTCATCTTCATGGGTCAAGCTATCGATTTCACAAGCATTCCAGAGAAAGATTTTGTGAGTCATATTTGGCAGCTAAAACGTGTGTTTACTTTAGATAAGACATAGGCGTTAATTCGTTAACATTAACATACTAGAACGTTTTATAATGGGAAGGGGAAATTAATACTTGGGTTCATATTTGGGTGAGACGATACTGTCCACAGATTTGCTGCATATTTTTGGAATACAGCTTCTTCTCTAACTGTTTTTTAAGGCCATGCTTAGAACAATATAGAATCTGGTAGGATATTTTAACCCTTTTATGACGTCTTTTATAGCACCCATATAGTGCTGGACGTACGTTTCGGCCTTCATCGTCGTCAATTGCACGGTGCCTTTCATTTCAGCCAATACCTCGTAGGGAAGTATATCTCCTACATCCTACATATAAAGCAATTGACTACGAACATATTATGTTGCACGCGCAAGGTGATAAGAGCCAACGTACAGTGTTTTACAGTGTTTTACAGTCGATTCGTGGCTGGTAAAACGTTTATCAAAATACCATTCTTTTCAACTGCTTGTCGCCGATCCTTTATATGTTCGTTGTCGACTCCTTCATACGTAAAAATACTCGTCTACAAGAGACTGGCTGAAACGAACTACTGATGAAGCTGAAAGGCTGAAACTTATGTCAGCACTGCCTTTATAAGTGCTATAACAGATCTCATGAGAGGCTTAAAAAACGTTATCAGGTCGCTTTTGAAGGTGTTGAAACTGAGAATCTTGAAAGAAATTTATACTTTTCCGCAGTTCTGGTGAGACATTAAAGGCGCCTGGGAAGCGAGAAATTATCGCTCAGTAGTAAAATCAAAGTGGTAGCGATGAGGTTAAAGATTCTTCACTAAACAACAAGCCACAGAGATACAGTTAAGCGATTCCAAACTACAAAAAAGTGTGCATTATCTACTTGAATGATCCGTTTTCACCAGTAGTTTTTCAGTTACCTCCTTTTTCGATAAATCCATAATCATTTTGGTAGCCTGCTTCAAATATATTGAGGTCTGTGAGGCCCATTCCACAGTTTTGAAATCGTTCCTATCTGCTAATGAGATGGTTAACGTTAACCACGAGCACACCCACCCATTATTGTGGTGGCAGCCCAAAACTACGCTTGCATTCTCTCAAAGGTCCACTCCATTGCTCTTCTCCATCTCCATTTGTTACCCCTCCTTAAAAATGACCATTTGTTTGTGCTTGCTATCGGTACGATATGTTCTCTTGTATACCGCAGATAGAATAGTTATGAAGCCATGAGGTGCGCATTCCGAGTAAACGTTGTGAGAAACGGATGAATTTCAAAGACATTTCAAGACTGTCATTTAATATTGTAGTAAACCTTACTTGTAAAAAGTCAAATAAACCGCTTTAGGTCACGCATAAAGTTTGATAGCCTTAGAAAAATGAAAATTCTTCGCGGTTCACAAATACTGTTCTGAATTGAATTTCGTGGATGGGCGATAATGAAATAATTTTGAGTATGTAAATCTAGTTTATACGAACCGTCATTTAAATTTATGTGCTGGTCTCAGCACTTCTTCGCTCTATGTCTCCATCACATTCATCCTCCATAGAGGTCGTCGGAGATTTCATGTGTTCCTTCGGCTGCTGATTGAAGATTTCTTCTTTTTTATGAATGTCACAGAACGTTAGTTGAGGTGATTCCCTTTGTTTTTTTTTTTGTAAGTAGCTGCGCTAACATGATCTTAGGCGTTCAGATGACTGATTGCATTAGAATGTTGGAGGGGAATCGAACCAGCGCGTTCTTGTCATTTCGTTCTCTGATGTCACCCCAACCAAGCGGATTAAGAACAAACACTAATGGGACAGAAAAATTTTGATCCAAGTGGGTCTTACTTCGTAATTTTGAAAAAACGAAGTGAGGAAGGAGAAAGGGTGAGGATTGTTGTGCCTTTTTCAGTTCGTGGTCGACACATCCGTGAACGCCGTTGAAGTGAAGATAACGTAGAACAGAAGAAAGCACTTCAAATCCAGCATTGCACACTTCACCACTCATTCTTAAAATCGAATTCAGCTCGCGCTTTGTATTCGGATCTACTAGATGGCGTCAAATTCAGGCATAAAAACTGGTCGAATTCGTGAAATAATTTCCGCATTTTTAGTTCCTTGAATAATTTAGCCCGTACGAGCATTATTTCTAGTCAAATAGATAGCAAAGACTTAGATTATTAGTCGCAGACGATCGCCTGCACTTAATGTGAAGTCTCAACATTTTATACATGTATCTCAAAATGTAGTTGGTTTGTGTGTTTATATAAGATTTTGAATCCAGTCTTTTTGCCTTGCCTCATTGATGACTGAAAACTTATTACATGATTCTAGTTGAAGCCCCGAATTGGATCGCTAAGAGTGCAATCACTCATCTTGTGAATGTTCTTGTGTATTACGACAATGGCGCTTCCAAAAAAGCATGAATTTTGGCCTTTATTCGATTAGACACCCTTTGTGAGCGATTTGAAAGACGGAAGTGATCAAATGAAAATGAGATTACTAAATTTGTAAAAACTTGGCTTGCCTCTCTGCTAAGCCATGTTATTCGGTATTGATCAAATATTTAGAAAAGAGATATGTATTCGAATCCACTGAGCATCGTGGAGGTGACTGCAAGCATAGCAGGCGTTTATCATGACTCATTCTCACCCAACAATTGTACATCAAGTTAGGGTAAAGGCTGATTGATTCCGTGTAGTTGTAGAAATCATCAACGAGCTCAAGTAATTTTCGCTACTGCTCATAGTTCTATCTCTTTCATAGTAGTTTCTCCTCGTTTCCTCAGCTCAGATTCAGCTTCCGTTTAATGGGCAGAGCAAATTAGCGCTTTTTGGCAGCTTTGCAGATTAGCTCAAATTTCGACGAAGCATTATGCATTACTAATCTGCCATCTCATTTTCAAACAACCTAAAAGTTTCGATTTCAACACAGACTTTAGAACAATTAACTGGTTTTTTTTATTCAAAGGAAATAATCCAGCTCCTTCTATGTTTATACGACAGTACCGTTCATTTCAGGTCCACTTGCCCTACATGGGAACTTCCTCGTTTATTAAAAGCTCGATTTTTTTCTCTTTTTTTCTTGAAGACTTAAGGACTTGCGAGAATGTGGCAGCGCCCACGACTTAATACCTTTTTGAAGCTAAGCCTACAAAACTATTTTCTTCTTAAGCAAAACTATTTCTTCTTGTATTGTCAATTAGAATTCTTCTTGTTCACCGCTTTCAGCGGTGGTTTGCTTTTGATTTTTGAAAATATCATAGGTGGATACGATTTGCGGCTCTATTCGCTATCATCGGCTAATCGAGACTTTCATTCTTTCGTGCATCAGACTACTCTGTGAAGACAAAAGTATTGACTTCGTAAATTATTACACTCCAATAATGCAGTATATCAAACAACTTTGAAAAGTTCAATTATTTTTATTCTTTTATCATTTCGAAGCAGAATGTCCTCAAAACCATTCTGAAGCCGATTTTGATCGATTCAAACCAATAATCCCGCCGTTCTATTGCTGCACATGTAATATTTGTTCAAATCTGTTCAAAAACCATCAACCCATTCCAGATTTGCAACTTCCTATCTCATAAGAGCCTATCGTTCTTCTATAAAGTAAAATGAGAGCACGATGAATCTGTATCTAGCTATATTCTAGTTGAATTTGCGCTGCTGTTCCACATAGCCTATTCTCAGATTTCAATGTGGACTATTGATTTTCTATATCTATCAACTTTTTCTGAGGCGCAGTAGCCGAGTGGCTGCGATGCTCGTAACGACGCGCGAGGTGCCGCTTACCACGTTTAACACTCGGCAATCAACAACGATCTCCCTATGGAACTTCACAACCGAGCTATTCCCGAAATCGCAAGGAGATGCGTCCAACTAGTATTCTACGACGTTCAAGAAGAAGACGAAAAACGATTGAAAGCTAGAAGTACTGGGATCCGCATAAGTGAGAAACCCCTGTGAGGACGGATAATATAGTCCCAAAATCGCTTTTTCATAGAGTTTTCTCTTTCTTTCTTCCTGAACACCTTCTCTTCCAGTTCTACGTAAGCTTATTTCATTCTTTTGTCTATGTGCTTTTTCAGTGCAGTAATATTTTTGAAAAATCTCGGTATGATTCCGTTAATACCTGCTTACTTGTCACTACGGAGCAGATCCTTTAGTTTCATCTTCGTCAAAACATCTACAGGTTTTATATAGGCCTCAATGAATCTCACTGGTCAAATTTTTCGAAAACTGGTCATGAATCGTACACATTTTTGGTGTAGTTCCTATTCTACATTTTGCTGAGGAACCTTTTGGCACTATACATTTTTCGGTGAAGATAAGGGAATGTTCTTCATATTAGATTTATCACGTGGATTAATATAAGTCGCTCTCACTAAATGCATCCAAATCGTATTTGCTTCATTAAAAACTGTGTCGATTCAGCGTTGCTTCTCATAAAGGCATCTCAGTCGTTTAAACTTCACTTTGTATCATTTTGCTTTCAACTAAATGGAACTTTGTAATTTCCAATGACTATCTTTATAATTCAGCTAATGCACGAGGTTAGTAGATACGATGAATTTGACTAAAGTTTCAACATCTTGGTCTTCCACGGAGCCGATGATTCTAGAAGATTGTCTAAGATTGTTTGTCGTCACTCTCGTTTGAGTCGATCTTTTTTTTGATGCAGCCCATGAATGAGGAACCTCTTTTCGCCGATATTATGAAAAAGCTATTCATGATTGATAATGCTAAGGTTATAACAAGTTAGTTTTCAAAATATTACTATAATTGTACAAGCTGATATTAATACCGACCGCTGCAAGATAGATTCTCCTGAGAAGACAAGAGTGAAAAATCATTAGTAACGGGTAATAAGCTCACGATCTATCCTGTATACAAGGATCTTATTAGCAAGGTTCTTCATTCGAGCGGTACTCAGAAGAAGATGACGAAGAGGAAAACCCACAACGAGGACAAACGACTGTGAACAGTCGATTCGACTTGTCGGTTGCGAAAAAGACGAAGACGTCGAAACGTTACCCAAATAAAACTCATCAATCATTCTCGTGTATCAGCTCAATCATAAAATAAGTTATTATTGATTGCTGACGTCGCGGTTAAACGCAAGTTGGTTTTTCAAACCATTTTAGTTTCCTTTTCATGGACGCAAAGTGAAAATCTTTTGAAAAACAATATGAAATCGCCAACCACTTGCCTAATGACCGTTTTGATCTATGGAAAAGCGAAAGAGTGCTGACTGTAAGGCTTATTCCCATAATCGTTCTACTTCTCTTTTTATCCTATTCCGTTCATGCTTACAAACATCACGGTTTTTCAAGTAGTCTCTTACTTAAGACACTCTCAAATACATCAATAGCCAGACGAACAACCCCAGTTTGAATGGGATAAGGTGATAGATTTGTATTCATGCGTGAACTGAACTTTTGTGCAGGCGGTCGTGTCCAACATCATGTATGTCGATCCGTCGTAAGTATAAGTAAAGAAAATACATAGAAGAAGGTCTGATGCCATATTTGATTAGCTATACTTTTGATGTGTGGGTGTCTGCTCAACTGTCACCACTTATATCCGATTTCCCTGGACTGAAAAATTATCCCTCTGCACTTTCTTCTCCAGGAACAGCGAGAGGAGAAATGTTAACAGCAGAATGTTGAGCAATCCAAGAGGGACTAACATAGCTACTCTAAATATACTGAGCTCTCCAAATTGAACCACCTAAACGCTGATGCTGTCTCTCCATGAACATTAAAATAAATGGTATTGAAAGTGAAACCATGTAGAAATGTGGTACCATTCATGTCTCTTTAGAGAGAATAAACTCATTGACCAGCAGTGGAGTTCAGTAGAAACGAGAAGATTTGGCTTAGCTTTATTCGCCCGACGTTAGGTAACATAGCAGCTACATATTGTAGCTATTATGAGCTATTTAGAGCGTAAGTAAAGAAAAATAAATCACAAGAATGAATTTTTTACAGCAGACGGTACGAGCCATTGCAACCCAGTATCATACCAGTAATATGCTCCTCTGACATTCTTATAGGTAATCGTTGTCTTTGTGATCCAAGCCATCATATGTCTCAAACCGACATTCGAGTAACAGTAGCTAATAAGTTAGTAGAAATTAAAGCAAAGAGTTGTTTTGAACATTTATCAAATAATGAAGTCGATGAGGAAATTTGGAAGGTGAATGAGTCATTGCATTTTCGTATCGATCTATCCTTGAAACACCCCTCGTTACCGTATGACGTACGTGCATCTATAGGAAAGATTATTCCTTCCTCGATTTTTTTCCCAACATTCACAAAACTCTGAGTAAACTTAAGAAAATCTGTGCTCATACTATTTTACGAATTCACCTTGATGACGAGAGAAATTTAGCACGTATTTCTGGTGTTTGACGGCTTACTCTCACCGACTACGCTTTTATTAGAATTCAAATTTATTGTTGTGGAACCTTTTCCTTCGATAAATCTATAGTTTCAGTAAAATCTAATATATTAAAGGTCTTTGTTAATCCAGAAAAGAATCACCTTTCATTTTGTAAAAAAAGCGAGATAATCCGCATGCTGTTCCTATAAGGTGGTCATAGAAACTCATTCTGATCCGAGGGCTAATCAAAGATAGAACGCTATATGAAATGTGATAGTGAGACATTCTCTCTTACTATTTGCATTTTGAGTTTTGAAGTTTTTTTTTCGAAAAGCTTCAAAACATTTGCGCGTTTAAGTTTCAACTCCGTCAGCAGGATCATGACTTTTTTCTTTCTGTACCATCTGTGTACCTGAGTACTTTGCTAGATTCTAAGCTTTAAGCTTAGTTTTTCTTCTATGCGGACACGAAGTTACCCATCCTTCTCACTAATCTAATCACCACCGCATGTCTCATACGAAATGAGGTATGCTGTTTCTGAAACTATGCAATCCTCGTCTTTGCTATGAGGACACCTCCAATGAAGATTCTGTGATCATTCATATTAGCAAGAAAAAAGTTACGCCTTAAACAATCTTTCAAGCCTAAATAAGGCATTCCTCTACTATACTGCCCATTGTATTCAACGAGAAAAGAACGGCCATGAAGAGGTACTTTGAAATAAGTGGTCTAGAAAGCTCTGTGGCTGTTATTGAACTTCTGAGACTTAGAAGACTCTGCGTGGCCTCTTAGTTTGTAGCAGCTCAAATAGCCACCTATTTCAAGATTATAATTTTTCCCCTAATAAAAAATAGTTCACTCAAATAAACCTTGCCCGCAAATTTTCATTTTACCAAGGAACATTTTTGGAAGGATACGAAAAGAAAATCTTATATGGACTGACTTATATGACCACACTGCCTCCTACACAGCTTCACAAGTAATGTTAACAGTTGACGGTAATCAACCACACACTTAGATAACTTGCAATTTTCCTCCATTCCTTTCTTGATCTTCTTCAGTTCAAACGTATTTCACTGGATCCTTGAGATATCTTCGCATATTATGTTGATCCAGATAAAAATTTAGGAGAATTAGGTGGTAGGCAAAAACTCGGCCTCAGACAGAAGGTGAACTTGAGTTTCACTTATATCGGGGGTGCGTGCCACCACTACACCGCCTATGCCACCTTGTTACTACTTTTTCTTAAATTCCTTTGTGGCTGTAGCAATCGACCTTCAATGAGATCGGCCGGGCAAGGACATATTATATTGAATCTACCTACTCTGATAGCCATAATATATATAAATAAATAAATAAATATATATATATATATATATATATGTAAAATCTTTCTTTGAGCCGTGACTGAGTGGTTGTGATGCTCGTCGCTGCGAACGTGGGGCGCACCCACCTCCAACACTCTCCGCCAGTCAGCAGCGAAAACAGCCTATGGAACGTCACAGTCAGGCCATTCTCGATATAGCAAGGAGACGTGCACAACCAGTGTTCTACGACGTTCAAGAAAGAGACGAAAAATGATTGAATGTTAGAAGTACTGGGAACCACGCAGCAAAAAACTGTAAAGACGGCTAACAAAGTTAAAAAGCATATATGTATATATAAATATATATACATATATATGCATATATATAAATATATAAACGTATATATACATACAAATATATATATATATATATGCCTTTGCGGGATGAGGGTCACTATGGCCCTCAGCTAAGCGCGACGTTCGGACAGATACGAAGATTGGTGCGTGTTCCAATAGAAATTTGGGTTAATTGAGTTCTAAGATGAACATTATAATTGAAAAACGGCAAAAATCACTGCTGAGACTTTTGTATGAATAATCTCAGCAAGATTTATAATAGTGCTTCCCAAAATCTTGCCTTTTCCAAAGGAAAAACCACACTCCTGCGACAAAGAATGTATTTCCATCTGTTATCACACATCTTCCTTTATGTTATTGACGTTTTTGTAGTCAGTCAGTAGCTTGAAAAATTTTCAATGCGATAATATGCTTGTTGTATGAAAAAATTTACATGGCACGTTTTCACTAATAAAAAAGGACAGCCCGTCCTTTCAATTTGCAGCGAATTTTTGATACGTATATACTAGAACTTTATATTACGCAAACCTCATTGTTACGAAAATTTGTGAATTAATATTAGAGAGACTTTCACAGAGTAGTTTTTGTGAAATGGACGCTCAGTTACTAAAAATTTTTACTGTCCATTGTAAAAAGTACATTCTTGAGAAAATGCCTTATCAGCTCTTCTTATAGAATGCATTCTTTTAAACCATGTTTTACGTAATGCTGGCATTAAAACAGTTTGCCAATGCATTCATCAACAAACAGCAACCTACAATCAAATCAAACAAAAACAATGGAACAAATTCTTTGGAATACATAAGTATCCCTTAGCTTTTTCCAGCTGTCTCCACCCTGTTCGAACCCTTTGGTAAAAACGTATTTTTACTTTTATTTGAAGTGTAAATAATCAGTATTTTTACTTTTCCAAATAGCTTGTTTATTGCGCTGTCACAATCGAAATAAAATTTTGTTCCACACTAAGAAACTCTCACCGAATAAAGTCTTTTTCATTAAAAAAAAACTACAGTAATTTGATGGAGCAAATCCCGGCGATTTCAAATACATAGTTGATTTTCGCTTAGAGCGATGTAACAGTTAAAAGAAGATTGGGTTTCGCGCTCCAAGATGAGATTTCGCAAGATTGGCCTCCAAGTCACCATTTCGCAACACACCGATCAACTGCGAAACGTAATCTTCTTCCAACTGCTACAGTTCAATAAGATTTTCTTTCTAAAAACAAAGTTACTATGCGAATCGTCGAGGCAAGCACGAACAGCTACTACAAGTTTAACAGAAAAGTTTTGCTTAGCGGAAAAATGCTTGAAGGTGAAGAGTTTTTATTTTTGCTGCTGGGGCGCATTAAGGAGGCCGTCCAAGAAATAAGTATACCTTTAAACGTTTCCGGATTTCCACTTCCAACTCGATTATCATTGAACTCGCAAAAAAGTCAGGAAATGCCTTTTGCGTCGGCATCGACATTGGACCCAGTCGCGTTGAGAGGAGATATTGGTCATTGAATGATCAAATAAAAACCTTTATTTCAGCGGTTTTTACGGTGTTACGATGTTACAAATATACTCAGTGATGCAGAGTGATGGCAAAACCTTTGCGTCAGATGGGACTCGAACCCACATCTCACTCTATCCGAGAGCGCGTGTTCTAACCCGTTGCACTACTGGCGCTCATTTTACCCACCGCTTTTTCTACGCTAACCTATGCCCTACAATGGGCTAGAGCACGCGCTCCCGGCTGAAGTGAGATGTGGGTTCAAGTCCAGCCTGACGCGAAAGTTCTGCAAATCGCTCTGCATCACTGGGTAGATTTGTAGCATCGAAACACCGCAAAAAGCGCTTAAATAAAGATTTATATATGTAAGCATATATATATATATATATATATAATATATATTACTTCTTTGTTATACTACTTCTACCAATGATTGGTACTTGAAAGTGATCAGCACAAAGTTTTTCACCCTTTTTATCCCTTCTTCCCTTTGTTTTCTTATTTTATTGATACTCAATTTTTTAAAAAAGTTCTTAGTTGCGTTTTAAATGTGCTAACAAATAATATATGGATAGTTGTAACAATGTGCTTCCATCATTTGATCCAATTATTTCTATGAAATCAGGTACTCTTCGTGAGCTATATAAAGTTTTCGCTATCAAAATATCATTATTCAACGACTATACTACGATCAATGTAGTAAGAAGGGTTTAACAAGGGTATACTATCTCGCCAAAATCATTTAATGCCATAATGCCATCCTCCAAAACGTCATGCGAATACTCGATTAGGACTTCATGGGAGTGAAACTGACAGTTCACAATCACACTATCTTTGGTTCTATGATGACATTGTTCTCAAACAAGAAGCATGAGCCAGGCAAAACGAATGTTGACCGAATTCGGCAACCCCTGTGGAACGATTGGTTTCCGACTAAATCTAACGAAAACGATGTTTACAAGGATGGTTGTTCTAATGCCTCATTTACACTCAATGGAATGAATATCCCCGTGTGCTCCGATTACATTCACCTATGTTGGAAAGGCAGTATGAGCAACGTCCAAAGTTGAGCAGAAGGAAGCGAGCGGATAGAGAAGCGCTAAAAAGAATCGAGAATATGGCGAAGAAAACAAAGAAACATATGACCTGCTAAAATTTATCAAGCCTTTCCAAGGTTGACATATTACTTTTCATTTCGATGGGCTTGCGCGCGCTTCGGCAGTATTGCCATTATCAGAGCCACTTCACGTTATGATAAAGGTGAAGCGTCGAACTAAAGTTCGCTGTGTCAGCAAGAAAAATCATGATTGCCAGCTTAATATAAGAAACTGAGAGAACTTGACCTGTGCCCACCTCTTCGACTTAACGGTTGAACCCTGCCTCAACGTATACTCTAAAAACCTGGTCACTACGTAAGCCGGTGAAAGACCATTAAGTATTATTCGCCGTGCAGCCGAAAGTTCAATACTGAAAGTATCCCGTATCTGGCAAATGAGACAGAGGATTCAAGATTCTTACCAACGCCGACTGGATTCCTCGGGATATCAAGCGCTCTACAGGAAGACCACCGATCCGATGGTTCGATTTTTTTACGAAAAGATTAGAAGAAAGGTATGATGCTCAACGAATCCATAGAGCAGGATGGACCCACTGAGCTATTCCTGCACGCGATAGGGAAAAATGGAAGTGGTGTTGGTGCCCGCTTGAGTCACTCGACGATCAACGGGACGACAGGTAATGCAGGTAATACCTACGCCAACGATCGAAGGTTAAAGCCGTCGTTCTACACGCCAGGATATCCCAAATAAGGTGAGATGGACACGTGATGCTCTTTAACGACAACCGATCGACGATAGCCGTTACCGACTGGGTTTCCTGGGAAATCAAGCGCTCTACAGGAAGACCATCAACCTAATTGTCCGATTTTTCACCAAAAGCTAAGAGAAAAGATATGATGTTCAGCAATCCTTAAAGCGAGGATCCATTGGGCTACTTCTGCACGCGATTGGAAAAAGGGAAGTGCTACTGGTTCTCGCTCGAGTCATTAGACGATCAACGGGAAGACAGGTGAAACAGGCTAAGGAAAAATTTTGGTTATATTTCTCCTCAGCTTTTGTTTCATCACTAAACTTCTCGCAAATTATCCTGTCTCACCGTAAATGTTACGATTTCTATGTGCTGAAGTGCCGTATGCAATAATTGTTCGTCACTTCAGCACGGTCTTTCACACTGAGAATTAGTTCAGTAATTTCTCTCAAATACTAGTTATGCATAAACTAGTGTTAGAAATCAATCCTGTAGTGAAAATATCTTAAATTTTACGGTGGAAACTTTTCACCGTTTCAAAATGGATGTCTCGCTCTAGTGATGACGATTCAAGTCTGCTCCAATACGGATAGGTCGAAAGTTCTCAAATGCTGACTAAGCTCACACGTTTTTTTATTATTTTGCTTTATTTATTAATGTGGTACTCATCAAATTTAGGTTTGTAGTGTTGTGATCAACGAGAAATCCAAAATTATGAAATCGCTGATCCTACGTTTGCCTACGAAGTTCACAATTTTTTCCCACGCGTTTCTAATTTTCCCATGTGAGACTAAATGGTGATGGTAAGGCTTCCGTCAAAACAATATGCAATTATGTTATTTATCAAAATATTTGAGAAACTGCTCAAAATCACAGTATTCAACAAATAGAAGCTTTTCTAGAAGTGATGAAAAAGATTGGGATTTTCAAGCCAAAGGATAATCGTCTAGGGCCTTATTTTGGTGGCTTCCTCTCAAGTCCTATGGAGTTAGCGCAAACTCAATACATTCACTGAAAGAAAAGCTAGTAGACAAGAAGTCGAAGTATAATTAAAAAAGTTCATAGGCGCAAGCAAAACTTGGTCACTAAAGTAAAAGTAGCTTTAAACTCGCATTCTCCACAGAAATAGTGGAGACTGGCAATTATTGGTCGAGAAATGGTTGATTTAATTCTATCTCGTTACACAAGAGTTTCATCAGATAGTTCTGTGAAAACTTTTCCTAAAGAAATCTTAGAGCAGTTTGCCTACTGTAGAAAAATTTGAAGTTTACTGGCCTTGCGAGGAACTTAACGAGAGAGCCACTACTTTTCTGAGCAGCAACAATAAGATGGAAATCAATTGACACTGTAATGCTAACCACTCGCCAGGTTTTGGTCTCATCCTTTCGCATCTGATGCGCTCTTTAGCAGAGTGGAAGTACTTGTGGAAGCAACAGCTTAGGCTGCTTTTATCAAATAATAACTTTGACAGAATTTTTCTTCTTTTTCTTTGTTTATACCACTTTCACTCAAACTACATTCCGAAATCTCCACTCCCCAACACTCTCTTGCGATGGCATCGGAACGCTTCAGTGTGAGTGGTCTCAAAATTACTGGAGGAATCGTTTCCAACAGCATCCCAGAGCATTTATGGAGAAGAAAGATTGCCAGCAGTCAAAAAAAAAAACTTGAAAAATTCTCGATAATTTCTGAGAAATTGAAGTCAAAGAATCAATTTAGATGTTGAAAATGCTAAAAACCGCTCAGTGAAGCATGATGACGAGACGTGTAAATAATAACAATAATAAGGTTGCACCTCAAACAATGCAAATGACCTGGATATCTGGTCTTTAATCTCGTATAAATTAATCTGATGAGTAATTAATAATCGTCGACTTGGCACATTAACATCATCAATGTTGCAATCATTCTCTTCAAATGACATACTTTGATTTTCAGATTACAACTATGGAAGTATTTTCTTGAAACTTTCGTTGCTTTGATTTTTGAACAGTTCCTTCTGATTTAACTCCAACTTGTGTAAATATTTCAATGATCGGTCCTCAAGAAATGCATAATAGAAAGGACACCACGACGATTCGCATTTTGGTGATAAACTACTAGGTAGATAGATTTTCCTACTTTGAAATTCCATATGCCTTGATAGGTCTTTCCAAATTGTTCTTATTTCCCAGTTAATGACTATGTTGCCGCTTGGGTAATAATGATGTCTATCAATGATTTACTCTGAACTAAAGTGCCGCATCGAATTCCGACCTCTTCTCAAATTTGAAAACCCTGTAGTGAAAATAAACTCTATACTGTATGAAAACATTCAATCACGATATTGTGGTATATTGTTGAGGTCATGTGTTGGCGCAACTGAAACTTTTTAAATATAAGTTGATAGAGGCAAACATTTCGAACGTCTTGGACATCCGTCGTTGGATGTAACGTTCAACAACTACACGCCTTCAATGACACAAGAGCAATGGCTATTCGCGAAATTCAAGTTGTAATATAGTTTATGAGTATGATTGATTCAATAATAATCCTGAAATTTAGTTAAAAACAAAGTAAGTAAGTTAAAGAAAGTCTTAGGATCCATTATCTTCTAACAAGGATAGATTCAAGTGCAGAATTCGACCAATGATGCTAATCGGGCGACCACAATGACTACACTGAGTGGGTATCATGATTGTGCTTTAACAAAAAATCTTGTTTCACTTGAAGTACTATTGAGTAGAGAAGAATAAGCTAAGGTATGTATCGAAGAATTGTTTAGCGGCCGGGGTGTCTGGTGGTCGCAGATTCGATGCGACGGACCGCTACCGAACGATCGGAGTACGTTGAGGGGTCACGTGTCAAGTGCAATCTTTGTAATTCGATTAGGAATCTTTTTCCCGTTTTGAAAGAAATTGTAGATAAAACGTATGACTCTGGTAGTAAAAATTTCGTATAGACTACCATGTGCTTTTCGTGCCTCCAGCAATGTAATAGCAAAATTTCGTGGCCGATTTTAAACATAATTTTATACGGAATTTTACAGCGTTACAAAAGGGTCTCTACAAAAAGCGGCCACATACGGCACTAACCAGGCAGTTATGCTTTCGAGTAATTACTAACACTCTTGTGAAAACTTCATGCCCTGTAAAAAGGATCGTTTTTTGATACCGTGTTAACAAACGGAAAAAAATCGAGTTTTCTTCTAGCGTTCACTAATATGGTGATAGTCAAATCACACATAATCATTCGATGGAAAGTTTTGAAAATTTAGAGACCGGAAGAACCTCAGGCTCAATGAAAGAACTTCGAAGACAATAAAAATACCTCCTCTTCATGAGCAAACCATGTCATTTTCCAAAGGTGGAAAACTGTGGACTGTAGCTCCTACCAAAACTAGGCGCACCAGAGTAAATACATCAAAATGAGCAAGTGGTCGTGAAATTTTTTGTATCTATTTTTTTTTCAATAGTGTTTTACTACAGAATCTTTCTCTTTTGTCAGCTATTATGATTACCGAAAAATGAAAGGACGTATAAAAAAATGATTTCCTAAGATAATGTAAGATATTGCTTCAGGCCAGGTAATATCGAATCAGAAACTTTTTTCCCACTACTTTTATTGAATCAGTGTGAAAAGGACACCTAAACATAGGCCACATTATCCAACAATTTCAATATTGAGCTATTATAGCGATCAACAATAATCATTGTTCAATCGTATAAAGGATCAACATCTTATCTATCAAGAATATTTTATGTTTTCTTGTTTCATGTGATAGAACTTTACAATTGATTTTTTCTATATAACTTTTGGAACAATTTTTGTCAGAAATTTTTGTGACGTTACGATAATATTGAAGCAGTAACATAATAAAGAGCATTGAATGCTAATGAAAACTGAGCTTATACGTCTGTGACTTCCCGTATTCGATCATCATCTTTATGAGAGATTTGCATAAATTATACCTGAAATCTACAGTATTTCTTTGACCTAGTCGACACTCGTCTATCCTGTGACGACAATTGATTCTGTCATTATTCATTGCATTTCATTCACCTTTGAAAAACATCCATTCTCCTCTAAGACATTGCTGGATTCTCAGGAATTGTAAACGCTAAGCTTCACCTTCTCATAACTGTTAATATTTGGAAGATATCGGTTGAATATAGAGAAATATTAGTTTCCCTTCAATATAATATAGAGCATGCTACATGAATATGCTAACCAATCTCAACTTCAGACTGCCTCTACTGACATAATTTTCCTGCACGCAATGCAATGCTCTTGACGGCAATCGATGGCGAAGAAGATCTGAGGATTCACAATATTTCAATACTTCCATCCGATCAGTGCGCAACAGAAGAGCAACGGGTATTGACCGGAATTGATTGAGACTTTGATGTGTTCTACAAATATGAGTAGTGATAGTGCAAAATGCTCATACGAAAATGTTTTCATTATGCCTACTGTTAAACTTGTCGAAGGGTAGGGGTCGTGCCCGACTGAATGTGATTCTCGTCGAGGCGTAGGTGCGGATTTGATCTCCAGCCTTCAGCACTCTCCGGCAGTCAACAACGAACACTTTATGAACGCCACAGCCACACTATCCTCGATATTGCAAGGTGTGCTCAGCTGGCATTCTATGACGTTCGAGAAGAAGGCGAAAAGGAATTGAATGCTAGAGTACTGGGATTTGCATTATGAAAAAAGAAATTATGAGGCGGATCAAATAAAATTAAAAACTAAAAATTAATGTTGACCTTATTGTGTTAGTGCGCTACTGTATCTTTCTACATTTGTCATTCAAAATTCAACCGCATCACTAGCGCATTGAAACCTCTACAAACATAGTGATTGCAAAAGAAATCATTAATACACTTAGTTCAACTCCTCTGTTATGACGTTCGATTCATAGAACACCTAATGTTCGTTTAATCTCCTCGCTGTCACTATTACAACCTGTAAACGGGGTTGAGTTCTTCATTGAGTTCGCTTGAGAACTAAAGATCTAACACCTCTCCCTTGTTAAGATACCAAATTCTAACCCTACAGGAACCCCTTTCCTTTATGAAATCCCAAGACAGAAGTGGTTAAGCAATCTTTTACTTGCTTTTTTAGGTCGTGGGCTCACTAGTATAGAACCAAAGGTTTGCTACCTTGCAACTAATCGATACTTTTACTGATAACGATCTAAGAAGATAAATCAGTAGAAAATATTCGGGGAAGATTAGGGAATGAGAAGCGAAATATCTTTATTCATATAACTCTCGTATCCTTTGCTCAAGGAGCATTTGAGGTGGAATGGTTAGAATACTCCGCGTCGCATACAAGGTCAATAGTCCAACACAGCGCTCATGCTCATCAAGTCTTCCATCTCTTTGAGGTCAGTAAATTAATACTAGGCTTGCCGCATGGGAGGACAACCAACACTGGCTCGATGCATCGGTAGGTCATCGCGAATCATTTTGAAGGCAAAATAAAAATCTAGCCACCTCAATTAAAGCTAAAAATTAAAGACGAATACACGGCGTATCCCTCAGGGATTGATCAATGCCAAAATCTTCTTTATTATCTTTTATTGTTGCTTTGCAGGCAGCGAAGTGCTGTTGTGGAGACGGATTTTTCTTCGACTTTCCGACGAAAAAATGTGAAGTAAGTTATGGTTAATATTGGACATTATCGTCTAGCAGTGATAACGTTCAGTATTAACAAAGATATAAATGAGGATTTTCCAGCCTATGGGACACCTTTTCTCCTAAAAATTCTTGAACATCGCCTATGCAAATTCTTGCTAATTTACTACATTGGTATACAACGATCCGATCAAAGTTCTTGCGAAAATTAACTTGTACAGATGATTAGCCTTCGCAATTAATGGGTACCCCAGTATGCAGGTGGCCAGCTGCAAATTCAGAGCATTTTGCAATTTCTCTTGAATACATACTGAATGCTAGTCGAATGATATTTCTTCTATAATCACTGGACTGAAACGCTTGTACTGCCTAATTTTCACCACAAGGATATGGCATGCCTCCATTAACGGAAAGAAAATCGCTGCTTTTTGAGATAGACTCGTCACCAATGCCACAAAACTTTTCTGATACGACAATCAAGAACGCTACAGTATGCCAAAGAATGGTTAAAAAAAAAGAGATCAAGCAAATAATGTTGATAACGAATGAAGAAAGAACAACCGAATTTAAGATTAACAGTCTGTACGTTTATATCTAAAATTATTGTGCCTATTTGTAGATATCGTTGAACGTTGGCTTCATGTTCGGTCGACTGAACAACGGTTGGTCGCATGTAGTCGTCTACGGCTTCACATATCCGATACTGGTGATTTCTTTGATCGCACCTCTATGTGCTGTGATGGTGGGGATGCGAAAACGCGAGAAGCGCGAAGGTGATCGCAGATATGTACGTATACTGTCTCTCATTTTACATCCATAGTCTTGTCTATAAATGCATACACAGAGATCTTCAATTTTTTCCACATGAAATCCAATTACATTATACTGTGCGGATTCCGATTCTCTATGTATTCGATACTTTCCCTTGCATCCATTGTCCCAAAGGCCTTCGAGCATTTCACATCTTGTTCTTAGGAGTTCGTCTACTTCTTGAGTGCCGTAGAATGGTAATCGAGTCCATTCCTTTAACAATCTTAAAAACTGGCCATCATTCCAGCTTCTCTATATGATATATACATATATATACGCATATACATATATGCGCATATGTATTTATGTGTATTCAAAAGGATAAAAGATAAGGCTCTCTGCCTTGATCAAGCCCTGAGGGATGCGCCATGCATTCGTCTCCATTTTCTAATTTTATTTGGGGTGATTGCATGCATATCTGATCTTTACAATGACTCACGCTAGCCCCCGCTGCACCGAGTCAGTGCTGCTTGTCCTGCCAGACGTCTGAGACCAGCCTGGTAGCAATTTACCGACGCCGGTAGGATGAATAGCTTGGTGAGCCATGAGCGCGAGGTCGAACCAAAGACCTCGTGTGCGACGCAGAGCACCTCTAAGCACTGCGCCACATGCCCTCTTATGTATATTAAACACATATACATATACATGTATATGCATATTTATATATAATTACAGTTTAATAATTGAAACTGCCGCCATGAAGAAAAAGCATGTCATTCCACCGGTTCATCTATTCGAAATCTTATATTCTATTTTGTCGATGAAGAATCAAATGACACCTGCTCTAGATAAGCTTAAACGTGAACACCTGAATAACTTCTAGCCAACGTTACGGTCAGAATGCAAGGTTTCTAGTCCACAAGAAACCATCAAGACCGTGTTATTGTTCAAGGTGCGATCTTCACGACATCGATAACAATCGCTCAGTCTGCTTGCTATACGTTATCTGCAGATTTTCACTCGAGTAATCATATACAGGATTGACAGAATACAGGGCGAAGGAGAGCCATGCGAACAGGCAAGGTTTCCAAAGAATTTAGTACCATGGGCCACATCTACAAAGTCTTGCGAGAGTACAAGAGACTCTCCGTCGCACTTTCATCAATTTGAAGAAGCCCTTTGGTTCAGTCTAAACTAAAGCAGTCATAGGAGCTCCAGATAGCCAGGATTTCTACTCAATAGATAAGGATCCTCGTGAGCTGTATAAAGATTTCACAACTAAAATAGCGCCATTCTATAACGATATTATTATCGACGTAAGAAGAGACGTTTGACAAGACGATGTCATCTTTCCGAATTATTCACTGCCACCCCCCGAAACGTCATGCAAACAATTGGGACAACGTAAAAGTGGAAATTGATGGACGACGAGTACGCTATCTTCACTGAATGTTTACCGATTTTGACAACGTTTGTAAAAGATTGACTGCTGATTGAATCTCATGAAATCGATGTTCATGAAGAACGAAGTGACCTTGAATGCGCCGTTCACGCTCAACGGAATTAGTTCAGTCAATAGGTCTGTGCTAGGAGTATCCCATATCACGCAAATGAAGAAAGCCGCAGCTCCAACCTATGTCAACATCCAAAATTAGAAACGTCGTCTTACTCGCCATATTACGCTAACGATAACAAATGGACGAGAAGCGTCACTGACTGAGTTCTTTGAGATGTCGCATGTACCACAAAAAATCATTGACCTGTTGGCCCGATTTTTCACGAAAAATTCAAAAGAAGGATATGATGCTCACCGAATCTCTACATTAATGAGGGCTCACTGTGCTACTCTTGTATGCCCTAAGGAAGAGTGAAAGTTCTACAGGTGACCGCTCGAGTCACTCGACAATTGGAGGGACGAGAGGTCGCATTTGACTTTTGGAAAACTGAACTGTTAGATACATAAATCCCTTGAAAACAGTTTGGCTATTCATGTCTGATAATTCTGTTACAGAACGATACGATCAATCAACTCATTCTGCGCTAATTGTGATAGTAGAAAAGAGAATTTTTTTCTATGTGAAACTGCAGAGTTTTCATGAAAGTTGAGTCTCTGAGCTAATTTCATTCCTCCACCTTACCAACTCATAAGCGTGATTATTCACATCAAGCAGTTTGATTTTCTTATATTCCTTCAAATCCAGTTTACTCTCAGAGATTATCAAATTGTCAACCCATTGAGTGACATTTATCTAGTGTGTGCCTGTTTTAAAGTTTCAAAAATTTCTGTCTGCAATGCCCATTAGATTCGTTCCAACCAAGTGAAATCAATATATAGGGCCTCTTACGAACAGCAACTAAATGCAGTCTATTTCAGCCTAATCCGCTTCACCAAATGATTTGGTTACTGGCGTTTTGTGGTTGGATTAGTGTACTGTCACCTCTACCGTTCACTTTCTGGTACTATATTCTTGGAGAAGGAACAAGGCATGAATGTTTAAAGTTTTGAGAATTTTTTTCCAACGAATAAGACGTTCGAAGCACCAACTTTGCTACCAGTTGACTCCCTCAACGTTGTTGAGGTGATTGAAGGCATATTTGGCCTATACATTGACTTCTTGAAGCATTTGGACGTTAAAAGTTGGTGTTTATATCTCACGGAAAGGTCCATTGCCAACTTAAGAAATCCAAAGAGGAAGATAAGAAGATGAAAACAAGGCTGGGATCATACCAACAGACCCTATTACGGGGCATTTTTGACTTTCATATTGCAACATTGATATTCTGAACCAAGAGTAAACGACTGCTGTTCTAATTGTTCACTTTTATTCATAATCGGCAAGAACTTCTGTTTGACAGCTCTTTTTAGTTGTGATATGATGTTATAACTACATATTACATAAATTTGAGTGATATGTAAGACGTCGAATCTCGGGCCGGAGCTGAACCGTCTCCTCACCTTTTTTGGAGGCGCGTGCTGACTCTGCACTAACAGACAATCTATTCTGTAAGAACCGAGCGTCCGTCAGTGGTCTGGCGATGTCAGTACATAGAAGCATGAACCCATTCAAG
The DNA here is from genome assembly GCA_019055375.1 of Parelaphostrongylus tenuis. Taxonomy (NCBI): domain Eukaryota; kingdom Metazoa; phylum Nematoda; class Chromadorea; order Rhabditida; family Metastrongylidae; genus Parelaphostrongylus; species Parelaphostrongylus tenuis. The sequence continues at coordinate 4,688 of JAHQIW010000121.1, read as the reverse complement.
TTTACAGTTGCTGAATGCATGTAATTGAAAAAAAAAATCTTCATTCAACCGTTTTTTAGCGTTGATATGTTATAACTACGTATATATTCAATAGTGTTATACAAGACAATGAATCGTGGAAGACTTGAACCAGCGTCTCACCCTTTCGAAGAACGTTTGCTAATCACTGCGATATCACGGCTCCTTTTTTACTACAATTTTTTGTCATAACGGTTTGTTGCTAACAGAACTATACGTTGTATCGCAGAAAAAGTGACAGCAATATTTGTGAAACTACAACATCGAAATGTTCACCTTTTTGAAGAAGTCTTTTTCTCAGCTTAGATTCTGAACACAGAAATGAATTTATATTGACATACAGAGGGTGACTAAGGCAAGACCTAAATGAAACTCTAAAGGGAAATCCATCCATTTTCACAACTGAGTGTTACGTTGTTCCATAATTTCTTTCGTACTATTGTTTCAATCGGTTTTTTCTATTTAAAAACGTGGTATTGCCAAAAGGCTGTGATGCGTGAATGTTCTAGTAGCCGGGGTAGACACTTGAATACAACCGTAGCACCATCGCTCGCCATCCAAATGAAATGCACTACCGCAAAGTAGTGCCTCGATGGACACCTCAGGCATTGACCGGCCACTGCCACTGTACTACACCCACCGTACCCTGTTACTACCCTATCGGATCGTCATCTTTTCGTTTCTGAAGCACCATCTGCGAGGGGAAAAATTTAAAACTACATCCAGCTCAAAGTGACGTCACCAGCTTTTATGACTGCCAGCCTTTTTCCTTCTGGGAGGAAGGCTTCCACTCGTTGCTCGGCAAACGGCTGCACGCACTAAACTTAATGGCGATTAAAAAAAGGAGAAAGGATAAAGCTCAGCGTTGATCAATCCATAAGGGATGCGCCATGCATTCGTCTTCAATCCTTGACTTCGTTTTGAGGTGAATCAATGCATATATGGCCTTTGCAATGACTCGTGCTGGCCTCCCGCTGTATCGAGTCAGTGCTGCTTATCTTCCCAGACAAGTCTGATACCAGTCTAGTACCATTTTACCAACCCGGTGGATGGATGGCTCGGTGAGCCATGAGCGCCAGATCGAACCAGTGACCTCGTGTGAGGCGCAGAGTACCTCTAATCACTGCGTCACATGCGCTCGTATATATTAAAACGAATGGCGACTATAGTGGTGATAATTTCTTTAGTATACAAAAGTATCAAAATGCGAAATAAATTACCGCGTGCCACACTGTGACAGGAATACTTGCCTTCTGCACACGAAGAAACTATTCGGTTGATGTTCATAGATCACGTGACTCTACTCACATTCACGTCGTCATCTGAAAAGAAGTATTCGAAAATTTTAGAAGCAGATAGAGTAGTTTACGAGGATGTCTTGGTTGTTCTTACCGTTTTGAGGTTTCTAAAAAAATTATTCTTTACCTTACTTACAGATCTCTCAATCAGTCCGTCGTTATGTGCCATGTTTTCCGAACAACAATGGAAGCAATTCCTCACACTATTGACACTATGATGACATTGTTCAGCGTACTACTGGCAGCTGCAAGGTAACTGTCCATTAGGAAAGGTCTATCATAGGGCAAGATTTCACACAATTCGGTTATTATGTTCCAGAATAGTTTATCAATAGGCTACAATAAGCTATTACCACGTCAGATTTTCATATCGTTCAGATTCTTGACACAGTATCATCGAAGCACACTGAAGCTTCGCACCGTTGAACGTTTCTCAAGGGCCATATGGTTAATCATCATCGTGTGCGTCGCTATCGGATTTCTGCGATTCTTTGAACATGATACTACAGTGTATCAATTTTGTATGGGTACGTCTCTGACGATCACCCCAAATTTTAGAGGAAACATTGAGAATGGATAAATCTTAAAACCTCCTCATTGTTCAAACCTCCAGCATATGAACATAAAGCAATGAACTCTAATTAACCATTCCATATATGCTTTCAAAACTCTTTTGGAATTGAAAGCTTGATTGAAAGTTCAAGTACCTTCAACATTATAATTGAGCGCAACGGTCAGATTCTGTCCTCTAAGAGAGTACAGCTCAATGTTTCCATCTAATAAGTGGAGCACTGAAAGAGTGTAACATTTTAACTATCGGTCCAGACACCGAGCCGACGCCACAATGGGCAACACGTTGTATGATACGGGACGGTGCGCTTATGAGTATTTTGACGCGAACCTTTTGGAAAGTAAGTTTCATTATTCATTATTTATCATTTTCAAATCAAACCAGTGGCTTGTGGGGTGCAGTGATTAGAGGCTCGCTGGTATACATACTTTGGGTTGAATCACCACTGACAATCTAAGCCCTTTCTTCCCTTTCAAGGCCCCCGCAGGTTACTGCCTTTAGCCTTTACAAGAAAGTTATGTGGTAGTCACTCGCCAAAAAGTCCGACCTAAAGCTTTGAGTTTAGAGAGTTCGTTAACATTGGCAGCAATACTCCCGATTTGTCCTCATTTCCAATCAAATTTATAGGTCTTTTTACCTTTACTGGACTTCGTTGTACAGTTTATAATCCCGGGTTGCTTGCTTGCACTTCTACACGTCGGTTCATAAGAGAACCAGAAATCGACATGGGAACGATGACAAAGCAGTATGTCGTAGTTCTTCTTTATACCAATAGGCAGTATCTGCAAAATGTTTGATGTGTATTCATAAGACTTTACAGTAATCGGTTCGGTCGCACGCCAAGAGATCAAACTCGTATTCTTGTTACGACAGTGACTATCGCCTTTCTTGTCGTACAAGTACCAACTGCTTTCATTACAACTCTAAGCCTCACAATTAATCACTTTCAAAACAACAGTGCTCGTGAGTTATGGTCAGAAATTTATTCCTAACAAAGAAAAATTTCATATCTTTTCTATGTAGAATACAGTAGTTTCTTGCAACCTTTGATTGAATGAGATTGAGATTGTGCAACATAGATATGATTGCGTATTTTTTAATTTGGTTAGAATATTGTAATCAAAGTTATCACAAAGGAACGCGGAAATTATTTTAGTCATGATTCTCGCCTTAGTAATCGGTCACCTTCAACCACTGATTTCGATTACAACTATTGCCGCTAACTCCTCTGCATTGCTAACAGCATATTATGTTATTATCAAGGTATGTTTATGCAGAGAATCTGAAAAAAAGAACCTAGTAGCTGATTACGGCTTTAAACTCCTAGTGATTGTTGGAAAGTACACTTAGTGTGACTATCACCGAATTACTTACGTTGTGTTTGATAATCATTTTTGAGCCATGCATGTGGTCGGTTATGAGGCAATTTGTAGAGCCCCATACACGTGTTCCAGCCTTGATAGTCCCGCCAGGCGGGCAGTACCTTCCGTCTTTAGCCAGTCCTTTCGAGGGAATCCAACCCCTAGAAAGAGAAGGCGACGACTCAACCCTATAATAGACCACATGCATGGCTCAAAAATGATTATCAGCAAAATGAAATTTGAGCGTAGTCTCAAGAAAACACTCGAAAGAAAAGGTATGATACATTGATTGCAGTGCTTAAAAGATTTACTCTTCGATTGCAAATGAGGATGAAGAAATAACACTAAAGCTGCTTATATAAATAACTCAACATCTTATTTAATAGGATAGTGCAATGGCTCATCTTCACTAGTAGTGCTAGTATTGCGATCCCCCATAGTTTCCATTCGTTCCTCTCTCGCTTGATTTCGTATGTTTTGTTCTTTTTGAACGACGCCTAACCGAACTCGAATTTGATGGCTCTCACCGGTCAACCCACCGCCCAACTGCGTAGGCGAGAGCACCCGGTGTACTTGAACTGAGGCAAGAAGTTTGCTGGTCAGCTGCTTTTGTTCCCTTGAGTGCCGAGGTCAGCCTAGACAGAGCTTCACTTAAGTCGTTACCACAGCAGGCAGTTTTTGGCCTTTATGAATTGAAGCAGAGAGACATTACCACCTTGCGACTAGTTGATAATAGAACTGGCATAGGATTTCAAGTATCGTGACAAGTTTATGCTCTTATTTAGGACGACGACCAAGACGTTGGTGATTCGCAAAACTCTTTATCGGAGATAGAAAGTCCCCACGAAATGCTACTGCGACAGGAACGAGAGCGTCGTAAATCAAGGCAAGTGTTGACGAATATTCGAACTTGAAGCAGTGCGCAGTTAGCAGGCAGCTGCAAGCAACATATGACAGAAGCGACCGAACAGTCGCTCTATTTTGGTCTAAACTGACACATTTAGATGTTCGAGGACCTATCTCAGCGTCAGTTACTCGTTCGATACTGGTTCGCTACGTTCTCTTTCACGAAAAGGCTCTGCCATTCCAGGTGTATTTTGACGACACGAGATAAAAACGACAAGTTTTTGTACTGCCGAATATCTTTTTCTCATTCTTACCTCGAATGAATCACATCATTTTGCCTATTTATCGCCCATAGAAAATGATCTCTTCACGTCTGCATGATTTATGCTTCGCTCATTATAGTACTTCTGTATGCATCATTGCTACATATTATATGTACACACACATGTATAGAATAAGAAAAGTTGAATAAATATTTTAAACTGTCCACGTTTGATCCTGGTGCTAAAGTGAAAGTTAGAAAAAAAAGCCTTACTACTTAAAGCTGTATAAATCAGATAGACCAGAATGAATTTGGATGCCATTACTCACATA